>WBMW01003636.1:3186029-3385254 GCA_013396635.1 Penelope pileata | reverse complement strand
GCCTACCTGTGCAATCTGCTGTAGGGAACCTGCTTTGGCAGGGGGGTTGGACTCAGTGATCTCTTGAGGTCCCTTCCAACCCCTGCAATTCTGTGATAGCCTTGTTAAATAATATCAAATCACATATTTTGACAAATACATTTTTTTCCATTAGATATCTCCACTAGATTATCATAGAACCATAGAACCAGGCCATAGAATGGCCTGGGTTGGAAGGGACCCCAAGGATCATCAGGTTCCAACCCCCCTGCTGAAGGCAGGGCTGCCAACCTCCAGATCTGGTACTAGATCAGGTTGCCCAGGGCCCCATCCAACCTGGCCTTGAACACCTCCAGGATGGGGCACCCACAACCTCTCTGGGCAAAGGAAAAAAAAAATTATAAAAACTGTTAACAGACATCAGTAAGATTTCCTTTGAGAAAGTCATACAAATGGCCAAGGTAGATACTAAAATCCACACCACCACTACTATTTTTCATTTTGCCGCAAACATAAAACTATTTTAAAATTTAAAAATCACTGTATCATATAACACAACATTTAAACGCTGCAAAAGTAGATTGCCTTTCATAGAATCATAGAATATCCCAAGCTGGAAGGGATCCACAAGGATCACTGAGTCCAACCCCTGGCTCCACACAGCTCCAACCAAAATTCACACCCTATGCCTGAGAGCATTGTCCGGCAGCTTGGGGCCGTGACTGCTGCCATGGGGAGCCTGTTCCAGGGCCAGACCATGCTGACCATAAAGAACATTTTCCTAATGTACAACACAAACACACAACTTTAAATTGAGTCCATATACAAATCAGGCAGCCAACAGCAGCTGCCACCCACCCAGGAGGAGCTCTGGGTATGGCATCCACCCAGCAGAAAGCCACGTCATCTGGATCCCCTGTGGCCTCTCCAGCCACAGGAACCGATGTGGCCACCCACTGGAGCTCCCAGGGAATGTGAAGTCAACCAGGCCTTGGGCTGCAGGGTGTGCCCAAGCTTCTGTCAGTGTCTGGCGGCAGCAGCCAGCACACCTGTGGGAGGTCCAACCAGGGAGAAGAACTGCTCAATATGGCATCTAGTCAGGATGCCTGGAAAGGCTGTATTGCAGGCAAAGGTATCTATATCACAAAGTTTAAGCAGCTATATGAAGAGCTGAAGCTAGGGGGATAGTCTCCCTAAGTCCCCTCTGTAGTTGAGACAGAGAAGAAATTATTATTAAAAAAAAAAAAAAAAAGAGGACCTTGGTGAAGTCAGTGTGTAAATATGCTTTTCTCTTCCACTAAACACATGGGGAACCCAGCCTTCTGATTCCCACATCTCTCTCCAGAACCACAAGCCACTTTGCCTCATTTGCCTATATGTCATTCTAGGGAACAGCAGTTCCATTTCCAGGGAAGTGACCTGGACTTGCAGAGATGAAGTGGCTGATATCTACTGCACGAACCTCAAGAGTGCTAAAGAGAAAGCCACAAAGCTCCAAACCTCCAGAGCTTCCCAGCTGCACTTTTGAAAAGGAATCACAGTTTTCCATAACCAGAGGTGCTCATATTACTTCAGCCAACTTAGCAGGGATATAATATGAAAGAAAAAAAGAATCATAGAGAAAAAAAACTAAATTAAAGCCACAGCTGACCATTTCCAGTAAAAAAGTCCTCTATGTAGATTCAGCCTGCAGAGTGCTTTTCCTAGGCTGCAAGTACTGTTGAACCCCAGTTTAAAAAGAGAATTTTACTATAACAGGAGATTTTTACAGTGAGGTAACACCTTGCCTTCTGCTAAGTCTCAGCCAGAATAAATGCAAAACATGATATCAGCTTTCAATGTAATGCACAGTTCAATGGCTCCTAGCACCACATGCGATTAAGCACTCTTCTAACTTTTGTCAATCAAATTCCAAGGTAGTAAAACTGACAACTCTTGTTGGAAGGTCTTTTTGTCACATTGCTGCTGTTGGGTGATGCAGCTTTTCAACAGCTTTTTCACCTTGAAAGCGCAGTTAACTTTTTTTTTCTAGGTAGCTGTAAATATTTAAGCAACAAAGGCATTCCAGAGTAGAACACAAAACATAAAAGAAATTTCTCAGACCCTTTAATCCTCATGGTTTTTTCCTCCTTTTAATATTTGCTATGTGCTGGAAGCCTACTGGCAGCTGAGCTTGGAAGTCTTTGACCTCTTCACTGGAGGAGGAAAACTTGTCCCTCCCCACTTCAGCTAACACAGACCCAAGGCTAACTGGTCAGTAGAACTAACTAGGAGTGAAACTTATCAGTACGGTGAGAAGCAGCTGACAATTTGTGTTATATACTTCAGGAATCTTAAGAGAACCAGTTTTCTTTTAAATCCAGATATGCATTCTGTATTCACTGCCTGAACAACGTCCGTATTTTAAAAAGAGTGATGGTTAAAGGAAAAAGGGTCAAGGGGCTTCTGAGAAGCTAAGAAGCTATTTTATTCATGTTCCATACTGGAGGCCAGATGTTAAGTTCATTCTTAACCTGCTCTGCTAACCCATTACCCGGATTTAACTCCTCCTCTCAAAATAAAAACCAGCAATATTGCTTCAAGTGCAGCTGTAGGGCATTCCAGATACCTGTTTCAGCTCACTGTGCTTGGGGCAGGGAACAGTGTCCCACTCCATGCCCTTTGGAAAGTGACCTTCTTTTTTCTTTCCAGAATCAGAAGGGCCATCTGCAGACATCTCCAGCTCATCCATTTGGTTCTCCTCTTCCTCAAAACCACAGCAACTGTTTTCTTTCAGTTGAAACCCTCGGATCAACAGCTGACAGGCCTCCAAGTCAGCTTCCCACACTCTTTGGAGCAGCTGGCTCCCGCAGCTGAAATGAAAGCCAAAAGAAAATAAAACTGCAGTTCAGGGAGAACAGTTGCTATTTCAAGTAACTTTGGGGTTGCTGCTTGTGATTAGACAGGAAAACAAAAACAATGGAAAAACAACAGCAACTCAAATACTTCCAGGGAGATAGCATAAGCTATTTCAAACTGAAAAGCAGCAATATGATGGCCCTATTACAAAGCAGATGTCATTAGAAAAAAAAAAAACTGTGTTAAGAAGTTGTTTCCAACTGTAGGGGCTACAAGCGACCATCTGCGCAAGTCCAGGAGCCTTGCAATCACATCCAGAACTTTCTTCCTTTTATCAGGTATATCGACCTGTCAGCCTGAAGGCAGTTGTGGTTTTCTCGAATTTCTTGTAAAAGATAATGGATCAGCAATCACATTTACTGCATTAAATCAGCTCCACTTTTTGGAAAAATAGGTACAACCATGACTTCTAATTTTTTTGCTAGGCTGAAATGTGCATGCTTCGACCTCGGTGAATCAAATTAGATTAAGCTGGTAATACCCTCTTTCAGACTTCTACTTTTGAATGTTGTCCTTATTTCTCCCTAAAGTATTTGAGTGTTCTTTTTGTTTTGTTGGGCTTTTTTTTTTTTTTTAATTTTTTTTATTCTACTCAAAAACTGTATTATTAGGAATTTCAAAATTCCAAACTTCTTCATAATTTTAATCTATTTATCAATCACCTCTCAGAGATGTCCATGTACATGACAAATACCAGTCCTGAGATCTGTCCAATTAGATGTTTTCATCCGAAGTAAACGGGAATTCTAGGCAGAGCCAGTTTTTCAGAACAAGACACTGAATACTAACATCACCCTGCTCTTACGAGATGTGGTCACATCTCCATTTAATACATCTCAACTCTAAGGAACCAAAGGATTAAGTTGCCTGCAAAAATACAGAAGATCACTGGCAGAGCCTGGAACAGGACTCGAAAGCGCTGATTCCCATGGCAATACACACTTTCAGAGAGATTTGAATACTAATACCTAATAACCACAATACTTTTTCTCAGTGCTTTTCAAATTATATCATTTGCTATATAATAGTAGGCAATTAAAAGTGACTAAAAGAAGGGAAATAACTATTTGATTTTAAATTTTCTGACCAAATTAAATACTAGCTTATCTTTTATTCTGAATGAAGGATAAAGGAGCTGTGCTGCTAACGATGAATTCATTAATTTAACAAAGGTACATTTTTAAACTCTGCAAACACAAGATGCCACGCTGTAAATTTCACAAAGCAGTATTTTGAGACAGAAGCAAAACTGGGCTCCAGAAGCTGAGGTACTTGATATGACCTTATCAGCCAGTATAAGCGCTTTTTGAAGGCAGCATGCAGCACGAGGTCCACAAACTGGTCTCTTGCAAGTTGTTCACAGTGTCATTAATTAGCGAAAAAAAATCTTGACTGGATTACAATTCTACATTCCCCCTCTAGGTAGCATTTTACTTACCAAGTGAGAAACATTAAATAACCCCCACTGTTTCTGTACTTGTCAGTCACACCATCACAGTTACACAGTCAGAACATTTCCCTGCAGACACACATAAGCCCATTTACTTTTTGGAAAAATTTGTTTGCAGTTACATACGGCACATTACAAAAGACTCAAAACACACTAGAGACCTGAATAATAATTTTCAGTGGATAGATGTTTTGGCTATTCATTTTAATGAAGAGCTCTACTGACAAAACTGGGACAGAGACAGCGATATATGTAGCATTCACAGTGGAGAAGAGGAACAGCATATATAAAAGCATAGGGTAGTTGTGCCTGGGCTGCAGTTATCCACCAATGACTTGGTTCCTTGTCAGCATGCTTTTGGTTATGTCTCACTCCCATTTCATTAATTGGCAATTAATGAATGCACCTGTAGTAGCTTGCTCTTATTTCAAAGGCATCTTTGTTTTATCATTGTATTAGTACAACTCTCAACTAAGGCACCAAGTAAGCATATTAAATGATGTTACACCAAACTTTTTAACTGAAATCAGTAAATGCACTTGGATGGATACTTGGATGTTCTGGGCCTACTTAAGCCCAAGGACTCTGCATCTTTTTGTCTTCATTTTGAAGTTCAGAGTTCAGAAGCACTTTGCAAAAACACAATGAAAATGATTTGAAAGCTGTAAATAGTCGACACAAAAACAAAGTGCAAATAAACACTACGAATGACGTTGTCCTCAACTTGCAAAACCTTTACTTTTTATGTCAAGTATAAAAGATCAACTGAATTTCAGAGTTTATTTCTGTTTAATACATAGTAAAAGTGCATTTGCAGTCTCCATGAAGCCAAAAGCATGTGAGTGCCTATACTGAGAACGGTGAGTTTCTCATGTACACAACTTTTCAAAATGATGGATCAAGATTGGGTCAGTTTTTATATTATTCCTGTATTTATAAGTACTACAAGTACTTTATTAATCTCTAGATGCTATATGCTTGTCTGTACATTACTAACAAAGTGGCATACGTGGCAAACTCAACAGAGTTGGGAGGAACGATTTGCTGGCATCCACAACGCGTCGCAATCCATCAGCCATTTATAGAGACCCAGGAACAACAAAGCATACCTTAATCACCCAACGATTCTGAACTTCCACATGCCAGAGGGCTCCTGAGCCCCAGGTGCTAGGTTTTGTTCCAATGCCAGCCAGATTACAAAGAGCTAGATCCAGAGAGGAATGTTGAAAGAAACACTGAGACAACAGTGGATTGAACATAGCGCATTAGTTACAGTACAACAGTTTAATTAGTTACATCGGCAAGTAATTAGTCTAATCACTGTCAAGCACAGGGAGGTATCACTACGAATGAGAACTCTAAGGATCTGCAAGAGCCAATGAAACAGGTCTGTGGTTATTGAAGATCTCCATCCCTCCATAAAGGCACCATGTAGGAAAGACAAAAGATGCTAGTTTAAAAGCATAATAGGCAAGTGATGGATACCAGTCACTTAACGTCTTTAGATGGAAGTCAGTGCTCTGATACCAAATAAAAAGATTGTGAACAGCCTTGACAATGAAGGCTAGCAGTTATGTTTAATGTAACAGAACAGAAGGAATCAATGAAGAAAATCAAATAAAGTGAAATGACCAGAAACACAGAATTTAAAAAGAGGAGGGGGAGAGAGAGAGCGGTCACTGCAGTAGCAACAGCATTTTGACTGGATGAGGGTAGGGTAAAACTGCTTTCGTCATGTTGATGTCAGAGAAATGTATGTTGAAATAACTGAGATGCAAGACTCAATCTGAGTAATTTATAGCTGGATGGCTAGCTCAAACAGGTGTTATCTCCAGGATACTATGCAAAAGAATCTACACCAGCAGGCCTAGGCTGACCTGAAGAATGGCTGAGACATCCACAGCAACACAAATAGAAACAGGAATAATTCTGGATTAGGTCAAGTTGATGATGATGAAAGAGCTGTCAGAGAAACAGAGCTGTTTATAGACAGGAGGAAACGACGGGAACAGAGAGGCTTATCTGCAACTTCTTTTCATAAAGCAGCTGTTGAAATTCTAGTTGCAGATGCCTTTACGAAGTCTCAAGTAGGAAATGGCAGCAACAAGTAGTTTTCCAGGGAACAACAGCACAGACCAGGAAGTGCAGGAATAGAGAGGGTAACTTCGAACTACATGTAACACTGTGTGAAAATCATGTTGAGAGTCACATCCAACAGGGATTCTCTTTCGTCCTTGAACGTTGCTTCTCGGTGTCTCCACAATATTCCCAGAGATATCAATGGGGGCTCTTTATGTGACTCTCAGCACAACATCATTCTAAAGTTATTTATAGTGCTAACTGGAACGCTGAGAACACGACTTTCTTATTGAAGGCTCTGCAGACATACAAAAGGCACATTCAGTTCCGGAACATCATACCCTAAATGAAAACATGCCCATGTAAAAATAGCCAAAAGACTTTATATTAAACCTTATTAAGAAGAAAAAAAGTCCTCAAAAAACTCCAGGAAAGCAAATTGAAATCAACATGGGGAGATGTCAGTCCATGTAAATCTCACCATCTCTCATTTCTAGGAATGTCCCTTTGTGAGCGGATTGTTAAAAGCGTTTTATGACACCCTGAGGTCAGCACAGAGTGTTGATACAAGATATTGCTTATTTTAAGGACAGCAAAGGGAAATCTGTAAGCCTGTAAGAAGCCACTGAGAGTGAGAATGAAGCTACAAGGCTACATAGTACAACATATATTCAGAAATTGCATAAGCAAAAGCTAACTTGCAAGGGGAGGTTAACTAAGATGAAATACTCCAGACAATTTCCTTCTAATGGGTGAGCCACACAAAGGAACAAATTCAGGAACACAAGCACTTATCTCTCTCCAGCACTGAGCGCATCTGTTCACATGCTGCATTCACTGACGCTAAAGGTAGTTTTCTCTGACAAGACAGCAAATGAAGTGCAACAAAACCAGTCTCACAGAAACAAAAGGGATCTTCATTCTGACAGTTAAAATTATTGGAAAGTTGTGAGGCTTATGGAAAATGGCAATGAGAACCCAAAGACTTTGCTCTATATATCCCTCCATTGTTGTTCTACTGTACAAACTGGGGAAAGTTTCTTTGTATTTTGGTCTCTCGCTTTCTATTTCTATTTTGCACCACAGGGGAAGAACTAGTTCCTCTTACTCTACATTTAGTTATGTCTTTGCTGTCTTTTCTTTTGGCAACAGCTATGCAGTGAATAGGAGGGGCAAGCAAAGGAAAGAAAGTACGGAGAATAATTTTTAACTGATAGGGGACTAGAGGATGGAAGAAAACCACACTGTTTTACACTTTGCAGAAAACCACTCCTCTGACTTGGTTTATCGTATTAATTCAGTAATGCATTAATAGCTCTACTTATATTTGGAAAGTATTTACAACTTCAGGAATATCTTTTGCTTTCTCCTTTACAGAACAAGGTTTCCAGCCTGACCTGTTCTTGATCTTTAATGTTAGCTGTTATATTTTAAGACGCCTGCAACCAATCTGTTGAACAAACCAAGAATTGCAATGTTCTTATCAGTGGGTCACATGAGGCTCTAGGGAGAGGGAGGCACATAACCCTGTTTTCCCTGTCTGTCTGGTGTTCAACAGCAGTCTGATCAGGGAAAAGGTACAGCTAGTGCTCACGATACTGGCAATGCACAGATGACAAACATAAAAGAAATAAGAAAAAAAGGGTCAGGAAAAGGGAGAAAAAATCTGAACTCTATCTGAACAGCAAAACTCTTTTTTTTTCCCTCCTTGCCTGCACTCTAGAAAGTCACCTTTCCTGAGTACCTGAAATCAAAAAAACTTCATTTTTTTTCTTCCTGAAACTTTTTCTAATCCTATAAACCCCCTCTATACACGCCAGTCACAGAATCTCAATTTCACAACTCAATTCCTTGCATTGTGTCTCTTCTCTGCAATCTCCTCAGGAGCTGAAAATCTCATGAATTCACTTTGTATTGTTTTGATCATGTGTTTCTCCCCCAGCGTGCGAGACTTATTTTTCCTACTCCCTTATTTCAAAGCTCAGTGACAACACTTATTTGCTGTTCAGCACTATTATTGCACTTCTCCGTGTAAAAACAAGACTCGCTCCCAGGAGGTTAGGAGATTCCATACTCCCCTGTCAGATGATAGCCCACTCTCACTCCTACTGTACAGATTAAATGGAACTCCTCGGCAAAGTCTGAAGCTTGCAGTATGTTTCTCTGACACAAGTTATTTGCTTCGCTAACCTTGCCTTCTCCCTTATAAAACATACAATACTATCTAGCAGACTATACAACATAATATTTTACTGAAAGTAGTTTGAAGAAAATAACAAGTAGCTGACCCTCTTTAAATGCGGCATTTAATGACTTGCTGGAGAATGCTCTGGACCACATACCCCAAGAAATCAATCCTCACAATCCCCATCTAACTTCTATACTCCTACATTTTTAACACCTAAGAGTTATGTTCTGGGATGACTCTTCTAACATCTAAACTTTATGAGCCACAGACAACAGGGAACAGCTGTGCTCTCTGCACAAGTCCTCCCCAAAAGACATGATAGTGCAGAACAGAGCCATAGACACTGCTTTCCTGCAGCTGAACAAAGGATGATAGGAATGGTTCTGCTTTCTGTGGCATCCCAGGAGCAGAGGCAAATGTGCAAAGAGGAAGAGATTTGAAGAATGAGGTGAACATTTTCAACCTTCCAGATGAAAACATAACCTTTATCTTCCTGGCCTCTGTTTTCTCCCTCCCTTTGCTGTTACCTGGTGGTTAACACTGCTGTTTTATTGCTTGTGATAGACGTGGATAGAGTCTCAAGATGAAGATTCTGTGGAAGATCACACACAAAATAAATGTATGTTGCACTACAGAATGAGCTAGCTGGTAACATCTACATTACACAACTTATATTGATGTCTATAATGTTCTATTTGTAAACATTTGTAAGGGGCTTGTTTCATCTTTGTGCAAAGGACTTTACAGCATGTGAAAACGTGGAGATGTATGTATGTATGTGAAGAGGTATACATATAAAGGAAATAAGCCTTTGTAATTCATATAAATACTTTTGTTTCAATGCAATGGTAGTGGGACTGAAGTCAAAATCAATATCCCATGTCTATTACATATTTCACAGTGATGTAAAATTAGATACCGGGTTTTTGAACGTGCATACCAAATTGCCAAAGCAGGACAAACAAAGGGGAGCTGTGAATGTAGGCAGTTTTCAACGTTATATTTGTAGCTGAATGACTTCTGCCAGCAGCTGAGATGCACACTATTGAAAATAAAACCTTTAGGGTAGAAAGCAAGACAAACTGTGCATCAGGAGGAAGGGCTGCAAGTGGACCAGTGGCCTGGACTGTCTGAAAGCTGGACCAGCATTTCTGATCATCTTCCAGAATTCTACTTTCCCGTCTATTTCTATGGACTTTGACTTAATTATGCGTTACGTTTTACACTAATAACTGCCTTTTAACAAAGTGATGAAGAAACCTAAGTTATACCCTCTCCCATAAACTCCACTCCCCCATGCCGGTGAAAAAAAATTCAAATTATACAGTGTCAAAATATTTAGCACATGAAGAGTCACTACCTTTTCACATTAACATTTTAAATCATTTCTTGGCATTTTTCACATTTATATGAGGTAACACTATTAATTCTATAAAATGTATAATTAAGAAAACATGGAAAAAGGTATTCTGTTATAACGGATTCTAAGGATTCTGTAAGGGTTCTAAGATTCCTATGGAATTCTCTCAGACCTTTGACATGCTGATAAATTTGAACTGACTACGTAAGTCACTTCTTAAAAATGTCTTTCCCATTAAGACGTTCAAGTTTTTCCATAGAAAGAACAGCAAAGAAACGTAATATACCTGTTAAAGTATGTGGCTCCTCACAGTTATCTCAGTAAATAGAAAAACACAAATGTCTGACAATATTTTTGCCACAAAACGCTTATCAACTACAGAGTCATTAACCACAAATTTTCCTATTCAGGATAAAACATTACCTATTGTTTCTGTAATACTGAAAGCTCAAATTCTAAACTGAAATCTAAAAATAACCTGCTAAGAATCATGACCTCCTTCCTCTGTCCATGGAAGAAAAAACTGATAGAAGGTGTTAGTTCTGCCCTATGCTGTCATTTTATGCGAAATGTATATGTTTTATGACTGCTCTTCCTTTCCTGAATGGCCTGTTCAAAATAAGGACGAACAATTTTTCTAGTGCTTAAAACCAATAATGGTAAGTTGATAAAGGTTATTAAAATACAAGATAATATACGATGCTGAACAACTTTTTCGTTGTTCTCACTTCAATCCTCCAGCCGTTTATTTTAACCAGCACAAAACACTAATCACAGCCTGTCATTTTTCTATCAATATTCAATGTCACTGTGTTATACTTAAATTATCTCCACTGGAAACACAAAATGATAGACTGCTGCAGCTGATGCTTTTCACTTTGATTGTTAATGCAAGATGGATGCGAGCATGGTAACCACCGTGTCAAATGCAGGAAATGAACTAATTTACAAGGGAAGGAGGAAAGCACCTTGTAGGAAGAATTTACTACTCAATTTAGTCCCTTCATTTATTGTAGTTTATTTTTATTATTTTATTACCTAATCTATAATGTAAAAATTTACTGCTTGCTTTAGGGCTATTTATTTCTCTTAAAAGAAAAAGGTACAGAGCAATGGACCTCTACCCCCACCTCTACTGAAACATTAATTATAAATATTCTATTCTAAAAGTGAAAAACTTAACTTTGATAGATGAGGAGAAAGCAATCAGGGAATCCTTCTTATTAAGCAGGCCACAAAGTCAGCTTCTCAACCACAGTTTATCATTCACCTCATTCATAATCTGATAAAGCACCTTCAAGTTTGGTAATAACACTGATAACTCAGTCTGCATCCTGCCTGCCTTTGGCTCCTGCAATAACAGCAGAGCCCCACAATGTCATTGAATGGTTGGAATTTTTTTTAGTAGATGGGAATTGCTGGAATGAGCTCTTTTTCTGCACTATTTAATATCTGATCCCAAATGAGATTTAAAGCAGGGGCGTAAGTTAGCCCTAGTTTTGGAAAGCATGCACCTCAGGGTTTGTGCATTCATCTAAGGTCTGTTCAAACCACTGAGCTGCTGCACAGGCTGAAGGACTATCATGAGCTTGAACACCAAAATAGATTCAAATTCTAGTGGCTTCCACTGAAACTGAAGAAAATTAGTGGCTTTCAAAGCCACAACCAGTTCTAATCCAAGAAAACACATTTGTTTCCAAAAGTATGTAATGGGAAGAAAGTGCAGCGTTTGAATTGAGGCCACATTCTCAGCTGTCAGAAATCCATGCTGGTGCAATAGCAGCTATGTCTATTTATACCAACAGAAGAATGCATTCTTATCGCAAACCAATTAGCATAATGAGCCTGATCTCTTACTGCTTGTTATCATCTCTGGCCACAGGTGTTAGGAAGCATATAGAAGGAATTTACAATTCTCTTACGGTTATTTTTTATTCACCTCTGCTCTCCAACATAAAAAGCCACAGTTTATAAAATATTCCCTCTATGAAAGGGCAACAGATTTAGAATAACAGTGTCAAGTGAATTTGGGAACATGAATCATCTTGTGTACTGCTGACTGAGCAAGAATTAAGCATACATAAAGAAATGTCCTTTTAGAAGAGATACAATCGGGAGAGGTAACATATTCTCACCATGTAGGAATGCACCTTGAAATTCAACCTTTGTAACTAGGAAGACACGCCTGGAAAAATGAGAGAGTTGGCCAAATACTGATGTCAATAGGCGCATGCTTCCGGAGCTCCCCTGAAAGGTCTGCGGGCACAAAGCTAGCTGCTGTAGCTGCAGGGTCGAATAAGGGCAAATCCTGTTCTGGCTCTAAACGAACAAGGCAGAAAGAATAGGGCCCACAGATTCTCCCTGTTGAATGCTGTTAGCTGCAACACACCCTGCCTGCTTCTAGCAGCATGCTAGCAGCTTGCTGGGGCCTGCACTCCCTCCCAAACTGGCAGCGTGTTCCCAGCATTTAGCACGTTAAGCAGTGAATGCTTCTAAATGCTAGTGGGAAGGACTGTTCCCTTTGTATGCAAGGTAGAGTTACCCTGCATCTTCACACTCAGGCTACGCAGGTGGTGATCCCTTATTTTCTGCTTGTTTAATTATCACAATGTTTGTATCTAAAGGGCTTATTAGGACTTTGTATTCAGTCCTGTCCAAACACGGGATAGGATTGCATAGCAATAATGCTGGACAGCAGGCAGATGATGTCAGACGTCTGTCCTCATCTTCCTTTATCTCTTTATACTCCTTACTACTGTTGATGGAAATCCTGCTTGAGAGAGATGACAAAGCTTTTGAGAAATGCACAAACTGGTTTTGAGCCTTGCCTGAGGGAACGCACTCAAAAACAGCAGCGGTTAAGAAAATGCAGATCCACTTCTGAACAATTTTCCTGCCAAGTTCAGAAGGGATCAGGTCTTTCTCACTGCTTACATTCACTTATATGCAGCCACCAGGGGACCTGGTAACAAAGCACGCGCTTAACATCATAGATACCGAGGTGACAAGCAGCTTTGCACGTCTCTCCCTCCTCCCTCACATAATCATATATCCACAACTAACATAGTTTTGCATGAGATCAAGTTACAGAGAAAACAACAGCTGGGCAGAGCTGGGCATGGCACAGGTGGCGGTGGTGGGCAAAGAGAAGCACTTTGAAACGTTTACAGTCACAGTGCACTCTATCTCAGTAAAAATTAAAAGACTGAGAAAAGTCTCTCAAAATTACTGAAAACAGTCAGTTTTCTGGATGCTTTTCATCGAATTATCGAACTCAATTCCTGGTTTCTTGAGTGCCTCTCAGCTGATACATCCCTTTAGTTTGACACAGCATCCAAAGGTAACCCATCAGTGCTACAGACCGCAGCAAACGCATCTTATTCTTCCTAGAGAACACAGAGTCAAGGTGATGGTCCTGGATCTCATCTTCAAACATTCTCTGAAAACCAGAGGATGAGGTCAGTGGCTAAACACACTGTTTCTGAAGCAAGTGGAGCTTTCTATCACACAGCCAAAGCCTCTTTGCATGGCAAATGAAAAACTGTTAAGAGGAAATCACCAGAGCTTCAACTTTCCTTTCATTAATGTAAATACAAATGAGCACAAACGTCTACAAGGAAAGCTGTACAGGTTTTCAAGTCAAAACACCAATGCAGCCTGCTCTCAGGGAGGAGGAAGCCATGTCAGACATTCACCATTTACAGAATGGGATCCTCTCACATTCATGAATATCATTGATTAAGAAACAAAACAAGCAAAAAAAAAAAAAAAAAGATGAATTTGAATTACAAAATCCTACTGAAATTCATGTAATTCAGTCACACAGAAAGAGATGAAAAAACATGTAAGAGCACAAGTGCCTGACAAAAATAAAAAATGAAAAAGGGAAAGCATTACTTCTGCTCCAGATTTGACAAATCTCTGTACCAAAGCAGAAAAGTAATGCAGAATTACTTATTCTTGGCGAGGCAAGAGTTTGCAGCATAGCAAACTACTGTGACGTTAATGAGTTTCAGCAGATTGTTGAACTGTAGCTTTGCAGGCATGACTGACCAGCCCCGGAACAATGCAGCGTAAGAAAAAGGCATACAGAAGAAGAATAGATCCTAACAAAATACACAATTACTAACCATCCAGAGAGGCTGTGAACTTTCAGTACATTTTATTTTTAAGCAAGGGTAATACTTTCTGTTTTTAGAAGGGGAGACCCAGCCTTGCCCTCTGCTGATTTTTAGCTATGCTAAGTATAAAATGAATGGAAAACAAAGAGCCTGGATGGAAGGGGAGCAGGGGGGAAACTTTCTCATGAATAAGCAACAAAATCCTCTGTCATCCTGTCTTTGCCAACGCTGCACACTAACTACTGAAGTTAATTCAGTACCTTTAAAAAACTCTAGCCTGGATAAAATCTGAATTAATATGGACAGACAGTTACTAAAGGCTGTGTGACCATGTGCTTTGATTTTTCTAAAGCTTTAAGAGACACTGGAAAGTGGCCCCAAATCCAACTTCCTTTTTTTTCCTAAAAAGATCTAGTTTCAATACTGAGACCAGATTTAAGAGGAACAAAGCTTTCCTCTGCTAATCATAAACCAGTAGTGTCATGTACCACTGCTCCTCAATGTCCCAATTAAAAAGATAAAAAGAAATCAATATTTGTGACCCAGCATCCCTTAACTAGTAATAAATAAATAAATAAAAATAAGTTAAAGTTAAAGGAAAGAAGAAAAGGAAACGAAAATTGCAGTTTACAATTCTTGCGCTGTTCTTCAGTTTACTATTTTATATAGAAGAAGCCAAACATTAATTTTAAAATGTTCTGGAAACAATATATTTCAAAAGATATACATTTCCTTAAGGAGGAAAAGTAACATTTGTGTACGTCCCCTTCCCCTCAGACAAATGCTGGAACTGAAAGCCTCCCCACAAGTCTGTCCCAGGACACTTGGTGGAAGAAGCAGATTACATTCTTTCCCCTACCTTATTTTCACAGCCCCTGCATCTTGCATTCATCTCTAGATGGGGGTGAGTATTGGTTCTTCCAGTGCTGAAGGACACAAATGAAAGACTGGGAATCAAGAGGTAAATCCTGGCAGAAGACATAAATTTTCCTACAAAGGATCTCTGCCATGGGACCAGATCACCATGAAGATGAAACACACATCATGCCTGAGAGACATGATTACAAGTTGTAATCTGCTGCACTTCCAGAAACATTATTTCAGTTTCCATCCCCAGTGGGTTTTAGCTACACTTTCCCTATCCATAAACAAAAAGAACAGCAAAGATTCTCCCCTTTTCTCCAGTCCCAGTTAATCTAGGCTAATCCATTTCCATGAAGCAAAATCATTACATTTCTCATGAGGTTATTTAAATTTAAATTTACTAAGTGTTTCCAAGATACTCTGTGCTGGCAGGACATTGCAGACATTTTCAAATATATTGCCAGGGATTGTGAAGACAATAAGAACATTTAATGAGAATCTGCACTGTGGTCATGCAGTCTAAAGTATCTTGAAAAGAATCTTCTGTGTTTTAAGGGTGAGAATAGGCTTTCTGTGAATCAAGTGCATTTTTATATTTCTACTGACGCTTTTTTTTGCCCTCAGTGACACAGGGAGAGGAGATACACAAAATAACAGTGCTAAGAAACAAAGTTGGAAACAAAACAAAGAAGGTAAGAATAAAATACGATCTAAAAAGTGGAAATGTGATGAGTAGGAGGAAGGGGAACAGAGTAATCAAAATAGAGACCAGGAGAATCAGAAAGCACCCTCTCCAGGAACGCTAACTTCAAGAACAGCAAACAAGAAAGCACACAAATATCCAAAGTAGAGGTGGAAAAAAAAAAGTCAGAAAGGATAGTAAAGTTTTTATTCTTTGTTAATTGGATTCATCATCACGTAATCTAAATTTTCACAACTACTTAAGATGTCCTAAATAAAGCTGGACCAGTACAGTAGGCAAAAGTTACCTGTAATTTATTAGCTAGTACATGTGGCAGTTTGTTTTTCATTATTCACAGCTCTTTTTAATGATGAATATTTTGGGTTAATGACCTTTCCCTCACTAGAAGAGTACCAACACAAAAGATCAGTGGGATAATAAAACAGCTTGAATATTGTTTCTGAATATCAGGTGGGAGCAACTCTGCATACATACACTGTTTTTGCTAATTCTTCCATCCCTTACAGGAATCTATTCAAAAAGCTACTTTTGTTTATGAGTTCCTAAGTTCTCCTTGCCAGCACACGGCTTAAGAGATAATTCTTCAATTCATGATATTGTAACCTTTCCACACCAAGTAAATGCAATGACTTAAGTTGCTGTGTTCAGGCTGGAAAAGATTATCAGGAAAATATAAGCCTTTAAGAAACAACCATCCTGTTTTCGTGACAGTGACTCTCATGTAAACTGAAAAATAATGCAACTGAAACAGAGAGAATGTATTGTTCAGAACAAGGCAAATTGATTCTCCAAAGAAAAGTGTTCAATCATCCCCATGTGGGCTTGGTGACATTGCAATGTTTTTTAAACATTACTGAACCTAGGCAGGTGTTTTGGTGGTGGTGGTTGAAGGCTTTTTGGGAACCCATCGGTATGGTAAAACTACATAATATGCTAAAAAGAGACTGCTTTACCCTAAAGAATAGAAAAACGCATTTGAGGCAGAATGCCTTCAGACGTCACAGAAGGGTGTAGTTTTCTTCCAGTTTCACAAATCTGTCTGATAACTTGTTTACCATTTTCATGTTCAGTGGCAGCAACTTCTAATGGTGTTTCCCAATCTTCAGCATTTCAGATGATCACACAGGGCCTAGTTACAAACAGTCCTTGTTACAAAGGCACAGACATGCACAGGTAGATAAGGATCATTCAAGTAACAGCTTAAAGTCAGGGGCAAACAAACACATTCTGGGGAAACTAACTCCATATATTCAATGCTATATTAATATATAACTCAGACAGACAAGAGCAGTAGAGAAAGTTGTAACCAGATGACAGAGAGCTATCAATTCACAGGGATGCAGAGTTTTCCATGTGCTCTAACCTTTTTTAGACCATCAACTCTATGAAACGCTGTCCCCTTGGAGTGCTGTTGAGAGCATTCATACACAGCTCTGCTCCCAAAAGCATTTCTGAACCTTAGTGCCTTACAAAGGAGACTCAAGACACATTGTATGTAAACTAACATGATGAATAATAGGGGAAGAGAATGGCTGTTTTAAGAGCATTCATTTTCAAGTAAACTGGGAAGCGATGTGTTTGCAATTAATGCTGACCTCTATGTTATTGTATGGGCCCCTCAGGACATTGGAGGTCTTCCCTGAAGGGAGGAAGCTCAAGGAAGATGACACATCCAAACACATTACATAAAAACATCGCTTGCATGGGAAAATCACAGATTTCCATTAGAGGAATGCAAGTTGTGCTGAACACACACAGCCCCCTTCACACCTCATTGAACAAGTAGCTGTGCAAATGAGCAGGCCTTACAGCAGAGTGGGACTCCACTACATTTCCTGCACTGTGCACCCCTGAGTTGAAAAAAGCCACCATTAAAACGAGAACGAACATTGCTGAACAGAAAATGAACAAAGACAAATAGCAAAAGAGAATCAATTAAAGAAGAAAGGTTTTACGTACATTTGGAAAGTTACAAGGTGCTGTATCACTGATCAATAATGGCAAAGCACAGGCCTTGCGATATTACATCTTACTTGCAGACATACCTATTCATTCCCACATGCTTGATGAATAACACAGAAAATAGCTCAATAAAACACCTTTGTGTAATTGTCACCAGTTACTCCAAAAAAATATCATTCTCCCAAAATAATTTCATGATTCTTATCTGGGAATTAGAAAAAGCAACTAAAAGCCATGTTTTTGTGATGAATGGAAGTCACAGAATAATCTTTTGAGGCCTGGAGATGAGTACAATCACATTAAATTCCCTCAGCTCAGGAAATGTCATCTTTACATCGGCTGGTACAAAAAATTGTTTCCAGCCTGAGGCAGTTACGATAAGGGATTTAGAAGCCAACGCCATGTGGGCTGCGAGATACAAAGGAATGCATCGCCGCATATAAAGCGGCTGTTGTTCACCATTTTGCAGCTAATGTTCTCACAGCTGTGTGTGACTTAGACCAGCTGGGAAGAAGAAAGGGGCTAAATGAGTCACTGGAAGTATCCAGTATTTTGTCTAACCTGTGTTTAACGCTGCTGCAGCAGAACTGTGGGTAAGCAAAATAAGACCTGATGATTACGTGGCACGGATGGGGCTGTGGGGTGTCTTGAAAGCAACGCACAAAACACGCAGTCTTAGAGAGAAGTGGGCAAAGAGGGCATTTCAGCCATATTCATGCTCTGCTAAGATGCTGCCGCCAGCTGAACAGCCCTCAGTGCAACTGAGGCGGGTCACGGGTTACACAAAATTACCGCGGGCCATCTGGCATTCCCAGGCATGCCTGTGCTGCGGCACACATGATGAAGAGAAGCTCTGGAAAGCCTGAGAACAGCCTTAGCACAGTCACTCCTCTCTAGCAGAGGCCAGGCTTTCTGCATCTGGATATGCAGGACAGCTCAAGTCGAAATCTTACCCTTACAGAAGGCAAGAGGCTGTAGGCTGCCATATAGGGGCTTTGACAATAAAACACTCGGCATTTGCAAGCTTGTACTTGAGGGCCTGGATACGAGAGAGCGCTCTTCAAAAGCAGGGTGTCAGACTTCAGACAGGGCTCTGAGTGGGTGTAGGGCACTGAAGAGCTCCAGTTGGACACAGGGATCTCACCTGACTGCAGAAAATCACCACTATCTCAAGAAATGTTTAAAAGTCCAATTAATTAACAATGAAGCCAGCTCCTTCTGGGGTTTCTGCTGCCTTGCAGTTCTATTTGCCATGGCAGGTCTGGCTCTTGCATTATGAGTGTCAGGGGAGGGATAAAGCATGGTTCCCTGGTCTTTGGTTTTTCCTAATGTTTCATTTGCTCTCTGCCTTCACCCCCTCAAAAATGCATTTTTCTCTGCCTCCTCCCCAACTCAAATGCATTTTTCCCTTCATCACATAGCGTATCTGTCATTAATTGTTCAAGCTATGGTTCAGGCATAACTTTAAGTTAACATGCAATGCCACCCAGGAAATATTTGGTATAGAAAAAAAAAAAGGGGGGGGGGTTCTTGAGGCAAAATGTCAATTGAATCATACAAAAAAGAAACACAACAATTCTGCCACATTTACTCAATCCACTCCAGAGCGTAAATTTCACAGATTATCAGTTTCTAATAAGTTACACAAAAGGCAATGTATTCCAAATATGTTTCTACAAATATCTAGCAGATGGACACTTGAAAACTAAAGCACTGTTATCTCATCCTGTATCTCGTGAAGCTGATTTGCACTACTAATGATACTTAATTTTCTTTTATATAAAAGCCTCCCATACATATATTTATTTAGTAAAAGAGCTTACTTCTCTACTGTTCCAAGAACATCAGCTGTGTGTCCAAAGATAAGTCTGAGCTGAAAGAAATAACTCCTTTTGCTGCATGTTTTTGTAATATAACTGAATTCCTGTTTTTGCATAGCACTTTGTAAAACAGCTAACTGCATTTGCCATGGAACATTTACTAGCTTCTGCAAGGGCAATGGTCTGAAAGATAGATATTTTTTAAATTCTACATTCTCCCACATATTTGTTTGGGTTTCTCCAGCTATCAAATATAAATCACACAGAGATCAATCTTGTTATGCACATGCATTCTCACAACTCCCTCTGTGATAGATGTGAAATAGACTTCGCTATAAACAGATATAATGAGATATAAGACACATGTAAAATGTGACAGACATACAATTGGTCACATTGCTTGACTTATCATTAAGATATGTAAGCTAGCACATAACTCAAATGATGACTTTTCATACAGAAATACAGATCAGAGTTTTCCTCCCCACTCAAAAAGCAGGTGACCTTATGGATATCTTTGAAACTATGTGAATATCTGCAACTGCCATGTCTAGGCTTGAATTCCAACATCTAAGTACGCAATCAAATATGACTGGCACTCACTCTCAAGTCTTCAGTGATCTCAAAGGTGTTTATCAGTACCCTGTGCATTTTGCAAAATCCAGCTGCTTTCATTAAGTGCCTAAGTATTGATTTGAGAGCACGTAGGCATGAAACTCCAATCCAAATCTTCTGCTCTTGTGGCCATAGATTACTCTTTCTTGTGCACTGCTTATGACCCTCGACCATTTACAAACAGGCACTTGATTTAAGCTTGCTCATGGCAGTACTTGGTAGTTATTGAAAGAGTTGCATCACTGAAGCTGCCTTTAGTCATGATAATGACAGAAAGCCCACATCAGAGCTTTCACTCCAAGTGGAAAGAAGTGAGATGAAGAAATATGCCTTCTGTGGAGGAGCAAGGGTCCCACATGAAGATGCTAATTTGACTTTCAGTGAACTAAATTAAACAGCTATAGTAAACATCTGTAAAATCACTTCTAAACCACTCAAGTGATGAGTTGAAGTAGTCCACATTAAGACTTCCTACACTTAACATACCCATACAGATGTCTTCATCGAATAGCCTCATTATCCTAGCTCACATCACTTCTATACATATCTTGTTTCCTAACAAAATAAGCCATTTGCAGAGCCTACTATGGAAGGGATAGTAATGGTATTAATATTATCATTTTAAAGAAGAGCTAATGACTAACTGCATGAAATTTGTAAGTGGTTATACTGGTAACTGGAAAGGAGACAGCCTGCAGGATTATTAAACCCACTATTTATTTTTTCTTGGAGGATACTGTTCTCAACAACTGTCAACCTGCTGCTCAGAATACAAGCTGTATTTTAAAAGGAAAAACAACAGTAAATAAACAGTGTAGTTAATGGACAGTTAGCTTTTTGTGTGTGAAATTATTAGATACTGAAGATGCTTGCTTTTTTTGCCAATGCATATTTTCTCATTTTTGTTCTTTCTGTAAATGCAAGACTACTTAAGAGGACTTTAAAAATCAAACAATAACAGTGTTAAACTATCTGAGAACAAATGCATTTTGTGGGCCTCAGTCAAAAGTGCTTTGTTTTTGTTTAAAAAAAAAAAAGAAGACAAAACAGAGAGAAACAGGTACTCTAATGAATAGTCTATGTACCCCAAATCTCTAAAAAAGAAAACATCTAAACAAACAAACAAAAGACACCGGGAATTTATTCCAAACTGCATTTTCCTTAAGAAAATAAACAAAAGAGAAAAGGGGAAAAAAAAAATAGTAAAATTCAATAAAATTGATACAATTTTTAACTTTAACCATAATTAAAACTTTTTTGGTTTGAATTTTCTTCATTAATTCTCTTTTATTAAAAAAATTGGTCAATTATTTTGAATTGAAGGATTTTGAGCCTAGGTTAATTCTGCAGAAAAATTTTCAAAGTTTATTTGAATTCTTCTTGCACAGACTTGATCCTCCACTGGTCTCAAAGGCATCAAAAATGTGCATCCATGAGCCAAATGGAAATTTTACCTCTCTCGACTATGCAAACTTAAAGCTTACTCTTTAAATTTTCCTTAGAGAAATGGTCCTTAGTTTATGATTTTTAAGGAGTAATCTGAGCATCTATATGGAGACCAAAAAGAGAAACAGTCTCAAGTAACTTCCTTAAGAAGGGGGTTAAAAAATGCCTTTTGGGCTCTTTCTTATTTCTTTTAATTACTCCAGCTGTAATGCATGTGGAGTTAATTGTTCAGAGTCCAAAGAAACTTTAAAAAATAAGCAACTATAACTACTTAATTTCCACAAATATAAAAAATATTTTAAAGATGTAGTATCTTAGAGACTTCTTTCTGGTAAAAATATTAGAGATTTTCTCTTCCCACCAAAATTTAAAGAAATTCTTAGACTTTAATTACTTGGGATAAACTATTTTTTGAATAGTACCCTTTTCAAATATTGAAAACCAGTCAATGGTTCAGAACTGAATCTTCCCTGTCTGGGGCCTGGCCAACACTGATGGATTTATTATTATTACTATGGGCAGGAAGGGAAACTTCAGCAGTTTGGCTCCATTGCAACAGTCTGGAGGGCTGGAGCATCCAGAGTAGCTGATGGCAAGCTCTGAAGTGGATGTTAAACCTACTGGTACAGCTGAAGCAGCATTCACACAGCACTTAATGCACTCGTGTCCTCAGCAAAGGCTGAGGAGGACACTTGTCTCTCAGCAGCAAAACTTCAAAGCCTCTAGCCTCATTGTAATAGAAAACCTAGACTGAAGCATGTCCAGGCTTGTACGGTACTAAGGAAGGCAATCCTCCTACACAAAAGGCTGATGTATCAGTTAAGTCCCTACAGCCCAGAAGCATCAACGTGTTGTTATACTTTATATTTTCAATTTTTAATAAAGAACAAGGGTTTTTTGTGGCTTTTTTTTTCTTTTCTTTTCCTTTTTTTTTAAAGTAACCCACAGGAAGGTCTTAAGACTTACACTTATGGATATGAAACTTCTCTAGATGCATTCAAATCAGACAGTTTTCAAATCAGTTATGAAGTATTAAAGTTACGGGTGATAGGCAAGACATGTACGGATAGTTTGATCTTTGAAGTCTCCTTCCATCATCTTTTACTCAGCTCTGAATTAATATTAAGTATGAGAATTAAGCAAATAAGTACCTCAACATTCAACAGCATGAGTGACCAAATCTAAAAATTTAGAACCTTCTCTACCAATGCAACAATCACAAAATAATGAAGGCAATTAGATTATTAATTATACCTATTCAGAAACAGAAGTGGTGTTAATCTGGAGACAGCACTTTTACTTAGTCAAAAACTCCAGTTACAGTGTATAAAAGCTTTTTCTGATATAAACACTTGTGCGAGAAAAACTCTACTTTTCTATCACAACATCAGTGCAGCCTTTGCTAACAATCCTTCAAGGAGAAGCCTAAAACTTGAGGGTGATCTACAGCCCTCTTCACACAGCAAGAAGAAGGAAAGTATGTACTCTGCATTAGGATTCAGTTCCCAAAATATCTCCATTGTTGTTTTGGTTTCTATTGCTTTCCAATCCCCCAAAATAACATTCATTCAGAACTGTTATATAAAGGGTCATTTCTTGGTAAGGACACCCAGAATTATATATAGTAAGGAATTCCTTGGCTCTGCTCAGAGCTGAGTTTTCCATAGGAATACAGGGGTGCCTTTCCAACCAGCTGCAGCATCCCCAAAATTCCACAACTTCTGGATTTCAGTGGTTCACACCACAGATTACAGCACCTGCAGACAAACCTGGAGTGATGTGCACCATCCGCACGCATGCTCCCTTGTCTCTGGCTGTACCAGTTCTACTCAAGAGCATTCTTGTGCGCTGGAGAATCCATCCCTAGCAACTCTTCCACTGCATCCACTGGCAGGCTGATGGCAAAGCTGCTGAACATGGCCAGGAACGGAGGTAATATCAATAATGTTTATGAGATTTCCAACTTTGAACTACTCTGGTATTATTCTCATGCAAGGTCAGAAGCATTCCTGTGACATTTTTATGCATGTCAATGCTGCATTAAGAATAATTTTTAATCTTTCAAGGTTTCCATGATATCATCCTTACCTATGTAGTTTATCTTCTAGCATCCCCATATATTTTTCAGCATTTTCTTTTATGCTGGTCACTGAAAGATAAAATTCAAAAGTTAGGTAATGGTATAACTGAACAGGTGTTTCTCTTTGTTGTTTTGTTTGTTTGTGTAAATAATCGCATCTCTTACCCACATATTTTTACATGTATCAGTTGAAAATGAGAATTCCATTAATCTTTTCCATATTCAAATTACAGTGCATCTTCCCCTTTTTTGTCTTGAAAGTCTATTGTATATGTACGAAGTTAATATATGTACTAATTAATGCATCACTAAATGAATCACTTGGTTGTACTGGAAAAATAGTGATCCTAACAAAGGCACATATTGTGGAAGTTCCCTCTTGACAAAACAGAACAAAAACCACACAATATAGCCTCGTCCTCCTCTTCACCTACAGGAGAAACAGGCAAGACTAATTTCCTGAACAAGAGTCCTTTAAAATCTCACAAAGTTGTATCAAGCTTCTTCTGACAGAACTGAAACGCTGTGGCAGGGGAAGAGTTATCAGACAAGTTTTTTTATGACTTAAAAACCAACCAGCCAAAGAACTAGGACCTAGATATCAGCTCCACATGAGTCCCTACAACTTCTTCACCAGAAGAAACTCCAGTAAACTGCTTGCTCAATGTAACAAAAAATAACAAAAGCTATTGTTTCTCTGATCCTTTGTATTCCATGTTGAGTGAATGGGGGAAAAGGTAAACATCCTCCAGGAAAATGGAGGCTTTTAGAAGTTCATCACATTATTATTATTTTTAAATTTCCCTAACAGTCTAGTAGGACTGTTAATCAGTTGGTCATTTTGGAACTGTCAACTCAGTGCACACGCTCAGTTAAAGCGAAGACGAATCCTACAGAGCATTGCTGTTACTACAGGCAAAGTTTGCTGCATGGATTAGGCACTGTGCATTTACCCATCCATCTCCTCCTCCCATCTTCTCTACAGCACAATGCCTCCAAGTAGGGCTAACACATAACAAGTGTTCCACGTCTCAGTTTTTCCCCTCATCTTTTAAGTTTTTTCCCCTCACCACATAAAAATTCACATCCTAAAGCCTAATCTGAGAACACACTGTCAACCAGATCAGCTGTTCTAAAGTTGCGCATGCTTGCACACACAGGAGTTCATTAGAAATACTCAGACAATACCATTAGCAGTAAATATCAGGGTAAATGTGACAATGACTGTCTGCAGAAAGTGTTCATATGCTCAGACAGAAGTCACACATTACTGAAGCAACCTGCATCCTAATAGGGACACATTTTACAAAGTTGATGCAGTTTTTTGTTTGCTTGCTTTAGAAGAAAGGTTATCAGATTTATATATATATATATATATATATATATACACAGACATACACGCACACACACACACCAATTCTCTACGAAAGCATCACACTTTCATCCATGGTATCTTCAATTCAGAACCACTGTCAGAATGGCTTTTGCAACACAACACCTTGAGCCAGTAGGATTATGGAAGATTATATTGTAGATCCATCTCACCATTAGAAGAGTGCTGATGAACGTTAAGCAAAAGGTTATATAAGGATTTTTGCAATGGCACTAGAACCTAAACAACTTCCCTTATCTTGTGGCAGAGTTTTATAACAAGTACAGAGCTCACTAAAAGTTCCTGCTTTCATTACCATTCCTTTATTCCCGTGCTTCCTGTGGAAGTGCAGAGAGCCTGCAAGTCTTCTTTTAATGACACGCTACAGTTTTATATAAACTACAAGCAGCTTTTCAAAACTCCCTATCTGTCAATTGGCAACGTGTTGACCTGAGGTTCAGCACACACTTTGATAACAGATAGCTTAAAGGTATGCGGCTGCTGTACTTCCATTCTCCTGCCATTGTCATAATATCCTTGAACACGAGCTGTTACAACTCAGGGGCTTATTCATTCCCATAATAAAGTCAGCAAATATTATTAATTTTGGAGAGGGATGAGAAGAGGTGGAGAATCTGTTTCACACTCACTTTGTTTCTAACAGATATAGTGACTTCTCATGTTACATGAAAGATAAAACTTGCTTTCAATTTCTCCTGCTGGGCTTGTCACTTTTTAATTGGGTATGATCTGATAGAGTAATTCGCACTTTCACAGTTCAGTCCTGCCCCTACATGCAATTTTACAATGCCCTTGAAGCACACAGCTTAATATATCAGCATTATTCAATGACAAAAAGTAACGGACAAGAATACACCAGTAGTCAAAAGTAGGTCAGTTAAAAGCTAACACTCATTTGGAAATCACCTCACATCACTAAACTGCACTCTCTGCTGTCAAATGTTTTAACTACATTAAAAGAAATGCAAACTTTGCTGCTAAAAGAGAAAGCTACCCGGGCTAGCTTTGTCTCCTTGCCTTCTTGTGCATATAATTGAAAGAGCTGTGACCTGGAGATTTTGCTTGAAGTAAAATACTTCTTAAAAACTCTAGGGGGGTTACTTCCGACGTAACAAATTGCAGGCTGCACTGCAACAAATGCACAAATACTTTCAGCTTTTTAGATCATCCATTTGAAACAGAAGACAAGCAACAAATTAGCAGCTTTTTTGTTCTAGTTTAATGAATCTATTCACCATCACTTCAAAGCACAAAAACTGCAAGCTGGAAGCCGCGTGTGCCTTAAATCTAGCTAGGAAAGTACTAGATGACAGACCAAAAAAAGTAGCAATAATTTATGAGACTCTTTTCTGCATAAACATGCCAAATGGTTTATTTTTATATTTAAATGAATGGGGTTGCATTTTTTCATCAGTTCTCTAGGGATTTACGTGCTTAGCTCATATTGGCCTTAAGTGGAGTTATTAAAATAAAAATGTATAAATACCTATGGGAAGAGCAGACACCAGGGCACTTGCTAAGATTAAAAATAGACTTTTCTAGGGCAGTCTTAATTGAAGAAATGTGATTCAGCATTTCTTTCTCTTATTTTATCATGTATTTTCCTCCTGCCTACCGCAGCAAAGTTCAGTCTTAGAATCAGTCCTGGTCGGTTGGAGCTGAGGGGCTGCAGTAAGCTCCTGTGGTGGCCTTTTATTTGCCACAGAGTGTAAATCTACCATTTGAAAAGCTGCATAAGCGTCTTCCAAGAATTAACCTGCATAGTGTTCTTTCAAAATACCACATGTGGTTTTTCATCTGAAAGTAGCTCCACTGGGGTAATGTTACTACTCTTAATTACAAATACTGTTGGAGCCTGCATATGAAGCTATACCATTTTTATCCACAGCCTTTGCTCTCACTAACAGGTTTTTCAGAGACAATGACATATGCTTTGCATTCCATAATCAATATGTTCAAAAATTTTCAAAACATGACTTATCTATCTACCTTGGTATACCTTGAACCCAGTGGAACTTCCAGATGTGGATGCTCAGTACGTCAAAAGAGTAGGTCCTTAAAACTGAAGTGGCTGCCTCAACATCACAGCCATTTTAAATGCCAGCCTACAGGTCTTCAGTATTCCACCAGACTAGCGATCCACAACTTGAGTTTCAGAGTCCAAAGTTCAATTTTTGCCTTCCATTCTCATAGGTTTTTGTGCTTGCTTGTTTTGTGTCACTCTTTTGGTGGGTGAATGGTGACGCGTATTGACACACTGAATGCTGGAAGAGCTGCAATGGCTGCTAGCAGATGATATTTCAGATTATTTCAGATAGCAGAGATTTTCCCAGCATGAAAAGAAGTGCCACACATTGCCTGCCTGCAAGACAAGCCCGAAGCCAGTTCAGCTAACCTCTCCTTTCCACAAGCACTTTGCTTCTCAAGCTCTTCATTGGTCAGGCAAACCAAAACTCTCACTGACTTCAGTGAGATTTTGCTCAACTTAGGGAAGCAGGATGAGATTTGGTACTTCAGAATGATATAAAAAATAAACATAATGGCAAGGACACACATTGATCCAGCTGCAGTAAACACTGAGGGAAGAACTAGGTGCAAACATGGTTGACAGATTTCTTGTCCTGTCACTGTTCTGTTTTTGAAATGTACAAAATGATTACCAATGCTAGGAGGAACACAAAAGCAGAACACGATCATATGAAAACATCTGATCTCTTCTGTAGTGGAAGATGTGCTGTATTCATGTGTGAAGTTGTAGTCTGAAAAACTGTGGAAAAGCTTCAATATACTTAAAGGTTAGCTTGAAAAGCCAGTCAAACTTCAGAGAAGACATGTCAGCTGCCAACTATTATGTCAAGATGATTTATCAAGCCACAGTAACAAGATTTTGAATTACAAGATAGAAAGGAATTCTGCAACTTGCTGACAGACATGAGAAAAACCCAAAGAACAAGCTTTGAGTAAAGAACAACTGCCTCTCTCTAGTGCATTATTCCCAGGGAACTCAAGTAAAAAGAACAAAAAAGGCCAGGATTAAAGAGAGGAAAATAGGTGATTCAATAAAGATGTGTAAATACTCCAAAAAAGCTAACATTCTGGGTCAACTCAATCAACCAAATTCTATTCCAGTTCACTGATTATTTTTCAGTAACAAAGTAACAACTGAGACATGTAGTTACTACCTGTCTCTTCCAGTGATTATGTTTTGTTCTAAGGAATCTGCTAATCCTTTAAATATCCTTACAGAAAAGCACAAAATTATCCTAGGGAAATTACTGTCACAGGAGATGAGGTGGCCGAAAACACAGGAGGACTCTAAATGGTCTGGCTATGTCATAAATAAGACTACAAAAAGGTAAATCATGAAGACAAAAAACAGTACCGAGCTTCTATGATATTAAAGCCCTACAAGAAAAGACATAACCCAGTATTGATGGAGTTGAGTATCTGACTAATAGGAAATTCCATAACTCAACCACAAGGATTTTTCCTCCCTCTGAAAGCATCTGGCCTGGAGAACAGGGTGTTGCCTTGCCACACAAATGCAAAGCTGTACTTCGCAGAGAGATGCCACCAGCGAGTTGTTCAAGCACAGTTCTTCTGCTGGAACTGAGTTGTGTGAACTGCCAGACACTCCATCCCTCTGGATGGAGGAGAGTCTGCAGCAACTGCTGGGTGACTCAGTAACGTCGATTATTATCATAATCTCATCCCACAAGAGGACAGAGGGCTCTTCAGGATGTATTCTGCCATTTCACTGCTTTCACAACAGTGGTGGATGCCGTATGTTGCAACTCGCCCATATGAAGATTTCCGACATCATCTCCAGGTGCCTTTCCAGCACTAGCTGGTCAACTGCTCTGATACAGTAAGGCAACTCTTCTGATATTTAGAAACTCCCAATTAAGGGATCCAGCTTGAGCAACGCTGTCTTACAATACAATTTCTCTTCCTTCAGATATTCCTTGTAGGGTTATTGATACAGTAGGTCTAACTTTCTCTCAAACTCTTGGGTACATCCTGAACAGGAGGAAGAGTACAGTCTAATCTCTAGACATGTCTGGGGAGGGTGGACACTGCAGTACCCAAGACAACCAGCTTTCTCTCTTTAGGAGACCCTAGAAAGGCCAAGCTCCCGCTCCATCTGCTTGTCCCTTTGCATACAAGGCTCCCATCCTATTTACGGCTCGCTTGATTTGCAGGCCTTCATGCTACCTAATGAATTTGAGCCTACAATAAGTCAAGTGATACCTTGATTGATGTGAAAAAAAACCACCCAGCTAAACATAAATAGTATATAGAAATGACTGACTTGAGCAGGGAGGTCATATCCTGCCCTCAGGTTGGATGCCACTTCAGATATACAGCAAAGAAAATCTCACCGTGAATGGAAGTTTGACAAAGAAATAAAAACCAGAAAACTAGATCTTATAAAGAGAAATGACAGGAGATGCGAGCAACTCTGCCTGTAACAACTTACATTTTTATCTTTCTGGGCAAGGCATAAAAGGTTTGCAGAGCAGAAAAGAGGTGGGGAAAGCTGCCCTGCATAAAAAGGCACATTTGAAAACCAGACATTTCTAGAATTTACCTCCTGAACTTTCTGCATTGTATGTGGTACTTTTCATCCAAAGAGACAGGTGACCCTTCAAGTTCTGTGATGATTAAATTGCCTAAATTGAAGGGAATTACCATAGCTTCATATGGATGCTAAGCTTCTTTCAGATTTCTGTAAAGTCTAGTGAGCCAGACACAGTGACTCCTCCTGTGCTACATGTGGAAGAGAGCAGCAGGGGAAAGGCAAATTACTTTCTAAATACTTTCTGAAAATAATCTACTTTAAAAAAAAAAAAAGCTGAAATTTAAAGAATTGTTTTATCACTCAATTTCAAAGTAAGCATACTGTCTCTAAATTAAAGGTACTGTAGGTGAAATATTGAATCAGCAGTAACCAGAGCACTGAAGTTACAGGACAATCACCTTGATAATTTAAGAGGCTACAAAAAGTGTAGGGAAGGAGATTAAAGCCCTGGGTCACTGAGCAATTAGTGCAAGACCACCCATCCAGCCAGCCTCCAGACCTTCCAACCGAGTCCTCCTGCACGTACCACCACTCAGGTAATCACAGACCAGGCACAGACACCTAATCACAGGTTTGTTACTTTTCCCACACACAACTCAGAAGCTTACAAATACTGCATTCAGGGTGCACAAAAGAGAGCATGAAACAGGCCAAAAATGTGAATAAAATCGTTCCTGCCTCTCTATGCACTTGGCACTGGATGGCAACATGGATTGGATTTCACTTCTGGGAAGCCTGAACTGAACGCCTCATCCAGGTATCTCTCTGCTTGCATTTCCGACTTAAAGAAGCCAGTGTCCCTCAGAAGGGCTTTCTTCACTTACAGATAAGGTTTTACATTATTTAAAATCAGCTGAGATATGGAACCTCGTGCATTTTTCAGCTACAGTGTGACTGTATGATGCCATTTTGGGAAGTATGCTGGAGATCCCTACCAGAAATGCACTTGGGTGACTGAGGGTCTTCAATTCTCCTACAGATGAGATGAGGTTTGAGTTTTACTCTTCCAAATGATCACACAGATAGGACCACCCTCCCTGTTTTGCCAGCTTCTCTGCAGTCACCCAAGCCACTTTTTACTCAAAACACTATACAATCATTTATTAGCATGCCTTATTGTTGAAAGTATCTTCCCAAAAGCCATGAGGATTTTCTTTTCTTTTCCTCCATTCCTATTCCCCTTCCATTCTTCACTGAGCAATGAGGGAGAAATGAAGGGGAAGATGGGGGAGGGAGAGCAATCTGCCTACATTTTCTTTATACTCTTTCTTACCCAGTTTCATTCCTCTGCTGACCATCTGTTCAAACACTCCCCCAAAAAAACCTCATTTTTCTCATTTCTCCTCACAAAACAGTGCCTGAGCATCAAGGAGATCCATGTGTCCAGTTTGCTCTCTGTGAATTGTCAGCGTCACAAGAGATCATCTGGAAACCATTTACACAAGCTAACAAGGCAGCCAGACTCGACATGTGCACAGGCACCAAAAGAGTTCAAACTTGTTACTTGAACTGCTGCAAGTTTTTCCTGAAAGTAAGATTTATTTTAACACAGATATATAAAACAAAAAGACTCAGAATAAGCCATTTATATAGCTATACAAGACAAACAACAGAGAACAATTGGACTATATTCAGTGGCTAAGCTCCATGCCAATAGCTGAGAACACCTAAAATCTATATCATGAAAAGAAGGAACAATTCAAATTTTTTTTTTTTGGCTGAGAAGATAAACTGCAAGACAAGTGAAATCTCCATTTAATTTTTGGCCCAACTGCGTATCTCATTGCTAATAGGGATGATCTGTTAGATGATCAGACATACGTCACAGCACTTAAAGGCTCCTAAATAGCCTTGTAGTAGACCTTCCACAGTGGTTGATTAGCTGAACTTTCAAGTATTCAGTATTTTACGTAAGACTTTAGTTCCTGAATTACAACCAAAAATTATATTAAATGAGTAACCCATTTTGGCTTTTTAATTTAAGGTCACAAAGGAAACACAAAGATTTCTTTGATCCTTTCTAACCCTTCCAGAAAATCTTCCAAAATACAAGGACTCTATGAAGTTTTCTGCTAGTATTAATATTATTGATCATCTTTTCTACAGCTCAACATGTTGGCTAGTGAAGCTATACAATCCAGTCAGAATCCTGGCACCTATGCAGAGACAGCCTTTACCCAGAAGGTAAAATATATCTTATACTGCAACAACTAGAATTATTTAATGCAGAAAACACAACAGAACAGCACAGCCAAAATAAATAAATAAATAAATTGGAATTTGCTTCCAAATGCTACCATAGAATCTGGCTACTAAAAGAGATGAAAGGGAGAGATGAGTACAGACGTGCTTTGAAAAGCAACAAGAAAAAAAAAGCGTGATAAAAAAAAGACTAGTGTTACCACTGAGAATGGAAATTGACACATCTTCACTCCCATAGAATAAATGGCTGCTAAAACATCAGTCCTTCAGATTATTTTGAAGAAAGCAAAGTAGAGCTTAAAGGTAAATACTGAAGGTTAGAAATAATACAAATTGCAGTAGCTGTGGGAAAAAGGAATATTCAGCATTGCAAGCTATTTTTAACAACCTTGAAATGACATCAAATAAAGCAGTGACTTCCCGTGCCAACACTTCAAAATGTGAACTGCAGATAGCACTAACTTGCATTTTTGCACTGCTGTTTCCTCCAAAGAGCTAGAACAAGTCTTCAAACTACAGAACAACTGTGGAAAAGCAGCAATTTCTTTTTCGAAAAACAGCTGACAATGAACAGAGAAGGAAACTGTCCCACACAGTCTGATACACTGCAGTTTTCAGAAACCCATTGTAAACCACTTGGCCACTGTTGGCTATACCAGGCACGTATGTCACATTGCAATTACACGGCTTCTAAACAACAATCAAAAAAATGTGGAGCTGCTGAGCAGAGTCTGCTCTGAAGTCATTCCAGGCAGGAAGACTAAAGCAAACAACCTTAGTATACTGCCTTTCTTAATCCCTACTAATCTTTGTCCTGACCTCTTCCTCTTGGCAATATGCAGCCTGCACACAAGCTTCATGAAGCTCATCAGTAATATTTAGCTATACCTGACATATCAAGTAAACATGATGCTTTTGACCATGAACATGCAGTCACAGCTTAAAAGCCTCTCACCTATTAACCTTTAAGGCTGGAGCAGAGATTTACAGAGATTTGGGAAAATTCCAGGAGTTGAGCAAAACATGTAGCTACAAGAATGTATGTGCACTAATGGCCCACACTAACCCTAAACACCTAAAAGGGCAGATTCACAGATACAAGTGCATGCTGTTGAGTGGGCAGGTATTTTCTGAACCGCTTTCAAGACAGGATTATTAATTTAATTGGCTGACTTGAAAATAATGCTTAGAATATAAAATCTTTATTAACTTCCTTACTTTTGAGCACAAAATTTTAATACACTGGAGCTATTGAAAAAGACATCTTTAATATCTCTAAATTAAAATGGCCTCAACGAAGGCATTTCCCATATGGCAATAAAGTACACTTCAACAGCACAGTAAACAAGAGATTCAGCAGCATTCCAGTAGAAGAAAAAACCTACCACATTGCACTTTACCATGTAATTTCCACCTATGTTACTCTGTATTTTAAATCTTTTTTTCCTTCATACCCTCTTCAGTCACCAGAGCCAGAGATAAATTTGCACGTTCCCCTTACCCAGACAAACTATAAAACATTTGAGCTTCCTGGTAACCCTTTTGGCAAAAAAAGAGACTTAATTCATACTTTTCTTAGAAAGATGATATAAAAAAGCAGCCCTATTACAAGTTCAAAGGGTCTTTCTCAATTGAAGCAGACAGTTTCAGCATCAACAGAAAATCTTTTATTTGAATTAAACTATAAGACCTCTGCTTGAGTAATGTCCAAAAAAGAAAGGCATTAAAGACCTTGCCCTTCATGTGTAGTCTCAGTATTGCCACATTACAAGCAGAATGAGTGGATTCATTCTTCAAAGCAGCACAATGCTTTAATGCAGTGTCTTCTCTTTTTCTTTTCCCCACTGACAATAACCATTTCTGGTGGAGCTGGCTCTTCCTCTTGAATTTTCCCTATGATTTTCATTTCTGTACATTTTGCCTGCCATGTTACTCCAGCTGTCTTCCCCCTTGACTCCTAAGTCTATGTGGTTTGTGTCCCATTTTCTCTTCCATTTTTCTTTTTTCATTCCTCCCCTGCCTTTCAAATTCCTCTTTCCCTCAAGCTGTAAATCATTCATTACCACAAGGAATGAATTTTACTTCTAGTTTTGTTCCCCATACTAAACTTGCAGTGCCTAAGTTAGGAAAACTTCTAACAGTCTACCAAGGACTCCCAAGATAGTAGTTTGAGGACACTTTGCTGCCATTCTGTTGATTTTGAAAGAAATTCCCAGTGGCTGACGTAGACTTCTACACTAGTTTAATTTAATATATTCCAATATGAAATTTTCTTTAGGTATGAATTCAAATGTCTATTGATTTAATCTTGATGACCCAAATTATCTTTCAAGTATCATCTGGAAAGTTTTAATTTTTTAAGAAGTTTTGAAGAGATGTGTTAGAAGTCCAACTCTGGTAAAGTCAAGATCCTGATCTTCAAAATCCATAGCAACAGCAGTATTACGAGACTGCTTGCCAGAAACAGAAATGGATGGAGTCAAGTAGGAAAAAGTCATAACGAAGATCATGTTGGAAAGTGACTGCTGGAAGAACTGAGCCCAAGGGAAAACTCTGCTGGTCTGAGCTGGTCTGGCAGCTGAAAGGCATGTTAAAGCCTGCTTTCAAGGGTGCTCACTTGAGGTCTGAGTAGAGACAAGTGCTACAGGGCACCAGACTGCACATTTTCTCAACTGAGTTGCTTTTTTGCTTGGCTGACTGACTGATAAGTCAGTTAAATTGTTTAATGCCCGTCTTCCCCCCTTCCCCTCCCCACTTGAATTTTAAAGGTGGGGCCAGAATGTCTGTAGTTTAATATAAGTGGACTTGTATCAGCCTGTTCATGGAAAGTTGAGAAGTGTGCAGCAATTTTCTTAATGTCAAGGTCTCTCACAGATTTTGCTGCTCACACCTGGCCAACCCATAGAAACTGCTCACACAGCAATGCTTCCATGGTGTTGGATTGCATGAGGCATTATCAAAGCTGTGACTGTGCATTTTAGCTGTGAAACTTCCAGAAATATCAGTAGGAGTCACACAGCTAAATCCCCAAGCAACACTTTTGGAGGATGACTTACATTTAAAGAAGGATTAGAAGGAAATACTTCTTACACCATTTTGTATGTAACATTATCAGTCTTAAATTTGGAGAAGTGTGGAATCATTTGGGGGAAATAAATGATTCACTGGGTATCAATTTTTCCATCCAATTAGGCTGGGCAGCTATGCTGAGTGCTTAACACATACCCCTGCTGCCCCTCCCTTTCCACAGAGTGTATATATTAAACATAAGTTAAGACTTCTGGGTTTTCAACTTTGTTGATTTTATACTCCTTTTGGGATTTAAAGTACTGTTTTGTTTAATTATTTTTCCTCTACTCATCCATAGTATTGAATGACAGTAATAATGAGCTCAGAATCATTGTACGAATCCCAGTAGGAACCATTCATAGTTTGTTAATAGGGCATTATATTTGCATTACCAAGTTCAGTTCAAAGCACATTGTGTAAATTAGCTCCGAGGGTTACTACCACGAATCTAAAACCAGAACATCAGGTCAATTAGCACAGTTCTAAAGCACATTAGTTTGGGTGAAAACATAAAGGGTGTGATTAAAATTCTAGGAAATCCTCTCCCATCTTGGCTAAGAGCCTCTCTGAAGACAGCTGGTTTTGCCTCTGAGAGAGACCAGAATGTCTCAGCTCACACACCAGCGCGGCCTGATGCCAGAAACCCCAATGACTGATAAGCAATGCTAGCCTGTTCTAAAGCAGGGAAAAATTAACTTGCAGGTCATGTGGAAATCCTCAAGACTCCATAGGGACACTTTCGTCCCCATTCAAATTAAAAGAACAGGTGAATATGAGGAAAACTTGGGAGGATTTGGGAGTTCAATATAGAATATATTTCTTACATGAAAATGCAATTAACTAAGAAAAGCTTATTTAGTTTTTACCACAGAAAGCATACTACCACTATCCAGCACAATTAAGCCCACCGCCACAAATCAAAGTCACAATTTAATAATACTGACATCAGAAGGCATACAACAAATTCAAGTAGGGAGTTCCCAGTAACAATACATCACATTTTCCCAGTAAAATACTGTAGGACTACTTACTTTTTGGGCAAACAGCACATGTTCACACACACAAAACTGCAAGCAGTTAATGAATTTCAGAGACCATAAACAGCATCTTTGGATAAAACTGCTAGAAGAGAAGCACAGACAAAGCAGAAGAAGGGATATCATAATGAAGTTCTCCCTCAGGACTACAACTCTGATGAAGCCAAGGGATGTTCCAGAAAAATAAAAGGTTAAATGATATTACTGTCTGGTCAGGTCAGGTGATTGGTTCTAACTCCTCTAGTCAATTCAAGTCAGCCTTACCAAGCCATCAAGTCAGCATGAGTTACATGCCCGCTCAGCCAAAGATGATCTTAAGATTCATTCCTGTGGTTAGCTTTTGAAATTTTGCTAATCAATGGGCTTATAAAGCAGCAGTTTCTGTAAATGCAAGCCCATAATACTCTTTGCAGAAACATACTTGAAGTGGTGGCTAGGTAACTTCAAAAATTACACAATCTTGAAGCAAATAACGGGATTTCAGATTACACAAAAGAAATCATTCAATATCAGGTTTCATAGTCCAGCACATAAGAACGGTCATTCCTTAAACACTGAGATGGCTATAGCTGTGACACAGAGGAAGATTTCACCATTGTAATTATTTTCTTTGTACCACATGCACTACTGTTTGATAACTGCCTAATAGATCTACATGGGCAGAATGCGCTAAAGCTTTTGACAAGCCCTGGAAGAAATGACTGGGATACATGCAGAATAAGGTAGAAACATACGAAACAGGAGATACTGGAAAATTAATTTGGACGTTCAAGTCAAGCACCTCTGTGAAATGCTTCCAGTTCCTTGACTGTTACCAGCTAAATAGCTGGAATCTCCTTGTGGAAGAAATTGCGAAAATGAAATTATCTGCCTGCATCAGATATTGGGCATGTTTTTTAGGACAAAACAGCACATAAATACGTAAAAGATTCCACTCTACCTGCAATGCAAACTGACATGTGAATCAGAAATAGGTTTTTAGTAAATTAGAAATAGCTGGCAAAGACTTACAAATACTCAGCTGAGAAAAAAAAAAAGTTTTATATCAAGGACAGTAACACAAGAAAGATCAGAAACTACATATAAATTGCAAGAAAATGAATACACCATTAAAATACAAACAAAAGGCATATTTTAGAAAGTAAGTGCTATAAGATGCCTATTATTACAAGAAAACTCAACAACAAAAACAGATGAGCTACAGTGACCAGCAAAATAAAAGGTTTTTGGTATAAATGCTTCTGAAATCAGGTAGAGTAACACAAATCAATGGACTGCTTATTGTATCTATGTATTTAGTAGCACAGGAAGGCTTAGATTAGCCTTAGAAGGATTAAGTTGCAAGCAGAAATGATTTTACAGAAGCGGGGAAGTAGCGTTTTACTGCAAGATTCAGTAGGATCTACTGTGATTAAACTTTTGAGAACTATTCAGCTTAATTTGAATTCTCTAAATTTTGTAAGATCAGCTCATGAGGTATTTTCTTTCTTTGTTTCAATTTGTTCTCCTTCTCCATTGGGCTCTTGATTGCTAATGTTTCTTCCTTCACGTTTTATATCCATTAAAGAGGTAGAAAAGCTGCTAAATATTTTATTCTGTGGATATAAAAGATTTTCTGTCATTCTGCATTTCTATATCCCCATAGAAGTATCAATTAGAACGTTATCTTTGACATATATAGACACAAATATATGGGAATTTGTGTCAGACTCCAAGATATATCCACTCAGGGTCAGGACAAACAGAGGAGAAAAAAGCTTCTCTCTTTGCTTTCTTTGTTTCACATGAGACTGACAGTCTGGTATTGCTTCCCTAATGAGAGAGTGGTGTAACTATTATTCCTAATTGTGCACCATTCCAATTTTCAGCACTTTTAAGACTAAATTACCCAAAGAGAAAGGGGATGTCCAAAGGGGAACCATTCCATAAGAAAACGCATTTGAGTAGGAGCAATTAAATACTCACATTCTAAAAAGTTGTGAGGCAGAATTGCTTAATAATGATTCATTTTAAATGATCCCAGAGAAGCTCAGATTTTTTAATAGCTTCATTCTCTGTGGTCTTCCCCAGAACATATTTAAACAGGGCACAACACAGCAATTGGCAGCAGGAAGCGAATACTGCTTCACTAATACTGCAAGTGGAGTATGTCAGCAAAGAAAAATACAGCTGCCGAAATCTGATTTCTGCCACTACACCCTTACTCAGAAACATATTCTTGTGGGAAGCTCTGATATTTGGACAGCTACAATTCTTTGAAAAACATTAACATTTTGACGTTCTTTGATGTTTTCAATTAGACTTTCTTTATTAATATATTAATTATTTTGAGCACTTGTTCTCCCACTGGGCTGGATGATTGGTAAGAGTCACTGGTCAGCTGAGCTGGTCAAATAGACAACAAGGGGCCAGGCATGGCCATTTCAGAAAAATCTGACACCTCAACTCTTACTGCCTGAAGTTACCATATTTTCCTCCTGAGATTCTTAGCAATTTCTTAAGATCAACTCTTTACAGTTACAGGCGCTCTCCTCAAAACATCTTCCATCCCACCTTCAGGTGCTACCTGATAGTCATCCATTTTCTTCTGGGAGAGTAGAATTTCTCATTCATGAAGGTTCAGGACCAGGAGCATGCTCCACAGCAGCCACCCCAGGGGCTGGCCTCCAGCCCAGCGCTCCAGGAGCACCCTGGCAGGACTTGAGCCCTACAGCAAGTGAACACTGCCATCTTCTGATCCCCCACCCGAGCTCCTGGGACATGCCAGCCTTCTGCAGTCAACCAGCCATGTAATGACTCACTCGGATTCAGGTGGCAGGGCAGACCTGCAGAGCTTGCACTGCACAGGAAAGAACAGAGAGGCAGACAAAAGGAAGGAGAATGGAAAGAATCTTGGCGTAACAGCTTCTGGTACCCTGCCAGAAATACCACCTTGTATTCTACTAAGAATCATCTTCGATTAATTTTTCATCTTCTGGCCTATGTAGCCAGGAAATTAGCAACCAAGGCACTAGGTGAAATTGGATTGCTTGTATTTGATTCATACTTTTTTGAGATCTCATCAGTACTGAAAGGTGTTAATGTAATCTGCTTACTACCAGGCCATAGGAAATACAACACATACATAACTCATCCCATTCATAACAAAAATAAAACTCACTATCCTTTCTTGTCAACTGAATAACTTTTGGGGTTTTTTTGACCTAAACAGAGCAAGAAACAGACAATAGTTTCAGTGTCTACACTAGTTTTTCTTGAGGGCAATTTCATCCTTAAAAACAGCAAAACAATGCAAAAGTTTCTTAGACATAGGAAAAACATACAGATACTCTAGAAATAAAAGGCTACAAATCCTTTCCACAAATTTCTGTTGGTTTTTTAAAGATTCTTAAATTATCTCTAGTGCTGTGGGTTGGGTTATCGTGGCATTCCAGATATGAAGGAAGGGACCAGATGGACAAGAGGAAAAAAAAACCTTCACTGTTCAAAAACCTCAATTTCAGGAAAAAGATTCTTGCAGAAAAGTATGGAAGCAGCAATGTGCTTTGGCTGCAATGATGGGAATTCTAGCTGGGAGGAACCACAACTATTTCAGATCAAGGAGCTTTAGAGTAAAGGCACAGCTTGTATGTCTAGATTGTATTTAAGGACAAATCTCAGCCTCTTGTACATGCACTTTTTGCCGCTACAACTCCCGAAATGAAGTGAGGATTCTCATTTTCGTTTAAGATAGTAAGCAGACGAAGTGTCTACTGGATGCAGATAGCAGGCTTACCCTTGCTATGACTGCTAGCAGAAGACCCCCTTGGGAATTATCTCCAGACAAAAATCAGAGCAGCTCTTGGACCACTCAGGCTTCTGACCAGGATCAGATTCCTACCAGCAGCATCCAGACGTTGGCTGCACATTATCTCCTCCACAACGAAGCTCCTGTGCCCAGATCCTGCTCAGTGCCCTACCTTTAAAAGAACACCATTCACTCCTGGATCCCAAAAACTGAGTAATGTTCCTTGAGGAGATAAATTGTTTCACCATTTGCGTTTACAGGAGCAGACAGGTATGGGCACTGTGTCAGTACCAGCAGAGACAATTTGAGACAGAGACAGGAGGTGAATCCAACAGTCCAGCTACTCAATTTGTTGCTCCACACTGCACGCTGCTTCAACACATCCACAGACGAAGCCTATTAAACATGTAACCAAAATTAAAGCTATTTTTGGCATTTCATTTCTAAGAACATTACTGAGGTGATACCAAATCCCACCCCTCAGCCGCAGAAGAGGGCACGCTGCATCCTGCCAATGCACATTTCATCACAGGTGATGGGCTGGGTCACTGTAACCTGAAGGACGAGAGGGATTTGGAAGATCTGGGTGTCCCTGGTGCCAGAAACAGCTGGCGTTCAGGGAGACTGCTTTCCATTCTCCTGCACAGGAATTCACCACCTCTCACCAAAGGAGACCTGAGGCAGGTCAACAGATTGTGAAGGGCATGGCATCCTGGGTGGCAGATCTGCAGGCTGATTATGATTGACAATGCCTAGCAAGGGGGCCCTCAGACTCGCCTCAAGGGGAGAGTACAACTTGGAGAGGTCAAAGTAAAATGTTAACAGGTTGGTACATCCCACAGAAATGCACTCTCACCCCCTTCATCCTCTCAGCAGGGCTCTGCTTTTGATCTCCTTTTTTCCCGCTTGCATTCACCCTTCTTGAAAAGGCTGTTAACAAAGGCACCTCATCTACCTGCACTCACAGCATTAAGCATTGACATCAACCATCTATGTCCGTATAGCATTAGTGTGAGCGTTCACCTTAAACCAGAAACCATATGCAGAACGTTTGCAGCTGAGGTGGGCTGGAAACCCATCATACAAGCAAGCCTTTGGGGAAGAAGACATGCCAAGGCATATCATAGCACAGGAACTGCTGCAGAGAGAGGGGCAGGAGGTAACAGGGTGCTTCATTTCAAATCTGATACACAGTTGTATGATTTTTCTTTTGAAGAGAAGGAGAAAATGGTAAATGAGATATAGAACGATCCCTTAACACAAAACAAACTTCCCTGTCTGTTCTGCATGGACATTAAGGTCTCTGTATCTTTGAAAGAACAGCTGATGTAAATAATTTCAGCAAAATCCTGTTTTAGCTGCATTACTTAATATGCTTCCAGCTCAACATGTCTATCCCCTCACACGCTTAAATGGCCAACACACACAGAAGGCCAATCTCAGTGTGAACAGCTGTTTCAAGCATCAGCACAACCCACGACAGGCAAGTTATTTCCCATAGGGCATAACAGGGACCACCCAATCCAAGCACAAATCAAATGATATCTTATTGCAATACTTTTATTTAGATTTCTTCCTACTGCTCTCATTTTTTTATATTTCTCTTTCAAACTTTGGTGCCCCCACACACAATTTTTCAGATTTTCTAGTTGAATTAATCAAAAAATCATTAAAAAAAAAAAAAGAAAGGAAGGAAACCTTCAATAAAGCCCCCTGGAAAAATTTATTTCTGCTTTGATGAGCTTTAGCTATGTTGAAGTATTTATTGATTTATCAGTGAAACAAAGAGGTAAAAGGAAAAACAGAATACCCTCAAGAATCAATGCAGTACAAAACACAAAGAACAGAAGCATGAGCCTCCATAACTGATTTACCTTGAACACTCTTAGAAAAAGCTGACATAAAATACACCCACAAACCAACTTTGAGATACAAGCTTCAAGCGCTTCTACATTATTTTCATGCGACAGACTCGTGAGAGTCAGAATGCCCCTCCTTCCAGAGATGGCATATGCACACTTAGTTTATTTCTTCTTTCTTCACTTTTTCATCCTATCACCCATTATAAAGTTCATTTTTAATAAATTCCATTGCTAATTCTCTCGTTGATGGCATTTTGCTTTGAATCCTTTTCCTGGTGATCTGCTGAGATGAGCACCTCTCAGCACTTCCAGTTCTTGGGGAGCAAAACTGCAACTGCAAGACCCGTCTTTAATTGTTCCCCCTGAGCAATTAAACCTTCTCCAATAATAATTGATAAGTGATAACGATCTTGAGTTCAACAACCTCCCATAGCATTCAGAGATGTCACAAAAGCTCTGCTTCAAAATAGCCCAAAAGCATCAGCATATTCGACAAAAATATTCCAGGATTTAAAGTGACTATCTCATCTTTTCCATGAAGATTGTATCAGATTCATGATAAAGTATTCTGGAACAAATTACTGATGGGGTGAGGCATTGCAGATCAAATCAGAGTTCAAACAGACAGTGCTCACAACACTGCCATTGGAAAATGAAGCACAAATCCCTTTGCCTCAATCACAGCTCCTTTGTCCACCTCCATAAAACTCGCAGACAGAGCCCAGAAGACTCCTGCTTCAAATTCTGATGAGCATTGATGGTTCACAGTAGGTAACCAGCACAAGAAGATGCAACAAGGACAGAGCAAGGGGTCAGAGGGTTGACCTCCTCTTAATGACAATCTGTATGGAAGGGAAAGCCAAACACAAAATGCAGTGGTTCTGAGGCTCAACTGGAATACAGAGAATTGATGCAAATGAGATAGCAAAGCTGTGGCAATAGTTTTCATGGTGAAAACCCTTAACACTATACTTACATAAGCGAACATGAATGGATTTATAATTTTAAGAAGTACAAAGTCATAGATTACTTTACGAACACTATCCTCTAATGAAACTTTAAAAATGTATGAGTCTCGGTAGCACTAACCTGTGCAAATTTTTTTTTTAAAAAAAAAAAAACAAAAAACAAAAAACAGCATTGTTTTATTAATATTACTTCTAGTTCTCGGTTTTAGTTTAAATTAAGTAATAAAACACAGAACAAGAAGATAAAATTGTGCTAGTGAAGATCAAATGTAAATTATTTTTTTTTTTAATTTAAATGCTTTAGAAGCATCCAGATGAAAGCACAAGACAAAGAAAAAATTTCAGGTCAAGTGAGGATAACTTTGCTTTATCCTTGCTAATAAACAAGCATTGCACATATTGTCTCAGCATACATTTTATCTAGTTAACACAAACAGCTTTGATATGGGAATTAGGGACAAAAATCATTGCTTGCTAATCTCTTGATTGTTTTCAGTTGAGATAAACTAAAAACAGGCAGTTTAAAAAACACTACCATTTGCTTGTAGAAAATATATCCATTCGTGTCTCAAAATATTCCTGAAATTGCTCGAGTGAAGAGTATTGTTAATGTCTGTTAGAGATTCCATTTAAAGAAAAAAAAAAGATTTTGGAGTAAAGAAACACGTAAGTAATATCAATGATTCAAGAGTAACACTACTTCAAAGAAGCCAGATCATTCTGCAAGAAAAGAAGCAGCTTATTAAGCAATTCTCCTCTTCCTAATCAAGTCATTCGCTGTTATGGACACCGTGAACAGATCGCTTCAGCTCAGCAGCAGATGTACATCAATCTGACTTAAATATTTTCCTTGAGTCCAGATCACTTCATCTGGACTTATGCTGCTTGGACTTGAAACACAGGAATGAACTGCCCTAAAAGAAACTTCATAAATGCAACAGAAATCCTGCTTTGACTGGACCAGCGACCGAACGGCAGGCACTCAGTTCACCACCACACTTTAACTGGAGAGACAGTACAGCTACAGCAGGCATTTCCCACCTGCAAAAGCAGGAATCCCCCAATCCTTGAGGTTTGCCCTAGCACATGCCCAGACTGCCAAACAGAAGAGTGGAAGAGACCTTGGGTGTTAGGGGCATAAGACCACATAGAGCGGAGAGGTTCCTACCTGCAGCAGTGACAATGGGGACCAAAGACAGCACCTTTAGGGATTTCAGATTTGAAAGAAATGACAACCCCCTCCATATTATCTTAGAGCCATGAGATTCAGATAAGCATAGAGCTAGTGTATGTGCTTTCTGACTCTTACATGATGCTGACTCCATTTGACTTCGAGTCTCCTGGCTGGAGATCAGATGTCAGAAAATGGAAATTCTGTCTTTGCAAGGGACTGACCATGACAACAAGATGGTTTCAAGGACAGCATACATCCCTTACTGAGATGAACTGCTTCATTAGCCAGCAGGCAGAGGCTGAGGTGAGCTGGTTGGTTCTGCAGATCTCAGACTCCTGCAAGTGCTCTGCCAGTAGCTGCTGTCCTCGATCCTTCACCTGCATAGGACTAATGGATCACCACAGTATGCTCACTTGTAGGGCACAGGAAAAAGGAAAGGAAAGGAAAGGCCTAACTAGAGACATATGTACCTCTGAAAGGCAGAAAGTAGAGTCATTCACATAATGACATGTGACAACACCTGCTACACTTAATGAGCAGTTGCCTTAATTCACATGGGCTTTTATAACATGCTAGTGATTGCCCCTGCACTGCTAGACATCATTCAACATTCCACAGCTGGATCCTTACCTTTTTTTTTTTTCAGCCAACACTGATATTAGAACAAACCCGAGACACAAGACGCACTTCTGAGACATACAGGTATCCTAATGATTGATCTCCTCTACTACTTGTCCAACCACCTCCTCACTAGGAGCTCTCTCTCTAAGGTGCCTACAGCCAACATAGAGTCCTATTCAACTTCACAGAAGAGGGAAGCTTCCTGGGGTGGAGGAGAACCTCAGGTATTTTCTCTCACTGCCAGCTTTTCCCAGAATCAATGGTGCTGTTAGAGCACTTAACATCCACCAGTCTCAAGAAAAATGCTGACAGATGCAAGTGGTGCAGTAGAAACAGAGCAGCAGAACAGAGAACAAACCTGGAGAAATGTTATCAGCGCAGTGAAGTCACAGAAAGCTTGAGAATTTGTTAGTAGCAAGTGTTTGGGGAAAAATAAGGCAGAAAAGTATCCTTACAGAAAGAAAAGCAAGATGACTGAAATGAAGCCAACCAGCAAGGATTGAATACCTGATGGAGCAGGAGAAAGAATATTGAAGAGAAGAATAACAAGAGTTTTATTTTTGCAGTCACAGTTGAAGGGGAAGAATAATATTGAGCAACCAGTGTTCCCCAATCACACCATTTAGAGATGAAACAAGGTTCATTTTAATGCTGCTCTGTGATACCTGCAAGAAAATGCAACATTTCTCCAATAGGCAAAATAGGTCTTGTCAGAATGAAAGATGGAATAAACCAAGACAGGCAGCACATAGATGAAGTCATATTGCTGTAAAACATTGGCTGCCTCTAGAATTGTACCACTGTATTTTTGAAATTATTTCAAGAAAGTCTGAGCTTGCAGCTCATTGTTTTAGAGCGCTCACAAACTTCTGGACTCAGACAAAATACAAATTTTTAGTTCTTTCTTGTTCAAAAATCAATAAATACAAGTTTGGGCAATTTACTGTATACTTTAAGAATGTAAGTAGAAAGTAAACAGAATAAAAACAAGAAAACAACCACTGGCATGCAACACCTCAGAGACAGGTAAAGACCTTCCTCCTGAAACTGAAATCCAATACTCCTCCTTTATTGGTGATCATCACACTAAGAAAGAATCGTTTCAGCATACAGCGGTGTAAGGGTGCAGGGGAGGTTTTTACCTACACTATGCTCTTCAGTCACTTAGTTCTTCTGCACTCCAAGATTGGCGGAAGGAGATCCAATTAGTATAAAATTCAAATTTATTTCCTTGTAATTAAACAGACCATAAATTCCATTGCTTTCAGGCGCACTTTTACACATGCATGAGTGAAGTGCCATCACTTCATCTTCCTTACAGTTCTTTTTCCTTAGTTACTGCTATGGTATCACTGGCCAAGCTACAAAACCTGAATTTTCCCTAAACGCTAAGACAATTTCACTTCCTCTGGAAAAGAGCCCTATAGCTCTATAGTTTTAGTCCAGTTACAATAATTATTATGCAAATCTCTCAACTCCACATGGTTACCCAGCCTTAGAACTCATTACAGATTCATTAGAAACACAGTTGCTCCATCTTCTCTTTCAGATACTTGAAATTTAATAATGACCGTGAACTAGAGGATAATGCTGCAATATGAACATTGTATTCATCGCAAAGCTTTCGTGCTGGTGTACAGGATTCTTTCATGTTTAATTTATTATTAATCATACTTTAGATTGTAGTCTGTTGTGGCTGGGTTTTTTTCCAGTTGCTTTTTTTTCTAAACACAAAATACCTTATTGGAAACAAAAAAAAAAAAAAAAAAAAAAAAATCAGACTACCTGCCTTATCTTCCACGTAATTCCCTCTCTGCTCACATATTTTACCCAATATATCAAAAAAGACAGGTAAAAGTGCCAGACTATAGTATTTTTAATGGAATATCATTGAAATATTCAGAAGAGACTAAAGCAATCGAGAGTCAGAGTGAGCTTAAAAGGAGGCAACATCAGCAGCTGTGGTAGGTTTCTCTCCCAATCGCACAGATGCTGAGGTGAGGGAAGCAAGCAGTGAGCCAGGATGCAAGACTAATAGGATCAAATAATGTAACACTGTGTCTCGATTTATGGAATTAAAAATTATGCACTATTCTAAACAAGCAGGAAATACCTCCAACACATTTAAACACAAAAGTAAATTGCAAAGATCTCAGAATTATAAAAAAGTTATAGTTCAGGTGGTTTGATGCTTTTAAACCCTGACAAGTCCCAAATTTCATTCATTTTGAGGTTATTGCTGACTTATTATTGCAGGCAGTGATAGTTAAATCTCAAAGGTAAGTACAGAGTGGATGACTCAAACAAACATTCATAGTAAAAATCAGTGACTTGATACAGGCTTTAAAAATGAAGGGGATTTTTATTAGTTAAAATTGACAGTAATGAACAGCAAAGATGAAAAACAGATTCCTACTGTGGACATGAATTCTGCTTAACTAATCAATGTAATCAAATGCATAAAAGGTCTTCACACTGGAGCTGCTCACAGCCATTTCCCAGGAGAGGAGAGGGGAAATTTCCCCTCAACATACGGGAAGCAGCAAAAGGTGGGGGAAGTAGAGGGGAGGAAAGGAAAAAAAAAAAAAAAAGAAAGAAAGAGTGTTACTGTTCTTTACTTCATTGTCACTAAGGCAAGCAAATTCAATGACAAGCGTCAGCTAATGCATATATTGAACTCACCCAACAGCTTCATCTGTTACAATCCCTTTTCCTTTTATGGAAGAACAAGGAAGGTATCACAAAAGGTACTGAAAACCACTATCACAGCAAACTGGAGAAGAATAAAAGCAACCATGGCAAGTTCACTGCAGAATGCTGACGGCAACCCAAGCTTGGAGATCATGTAATGAACTTCTGCAAAATTTCACAGCAAGGCTGTTTTTCAGGCAATACAAATATGCTGAAGACTGGGGAAAAGGAAAAGGCAGGAAAGTAGGATGGTTCATTCAGCACTTCTTCTGTGGAAGAAGCGGCCTGTGTTTGATCACTGAAGGATACCTCAAAATGCATCTATGCCAAGCTGTGCAAAGAGTGTAGGCAAAAAACCCAACACACCATACTACTATTGTCTAACAGTGACAGAATTAAGGACGAAAGTAAAGTAATCAAAAAGAAAGAGAAGGTATAGGTACATCTATAGACATTTTTTTTTTCCCCTCCTTTCATGGAAAATGGTGGGGAGGGCCTGCAAAAAATTGTGTGGTGCATGATCAATACATTCATATCCATACATGCTGCAGCAAAAAACGTCCCCAAAGTAGTTCTTTTAGTAACTTAATGAAGCATTTTTTTGCATTAACAATTCAATTCTAATCTCCCCCTCCTTTAATTTCCCCAGGGAGATTCAATAAAGTAACTTCATCTGAAATATGCCATCTAGAACGACGAATAAAAAGGGTGCACTAAAAACAAACTAAAATTCCAGTGCAGAGGTTGATCTGATCATTAAGTATAAAGCATGAGGAGATAATTGATACATCCAATATCGAAAGTAATAGCAATCCAAAAATAATAGCAAAGCAGTCACCAGCTCAATAGAAGTCACTTGATTGCTTTCTACTGTAACTTTTCAGCCCTGTAAAATCATTTCACTGAAATCTCTCTGTCAGTTCCTCCTCAGGAGTGACTGAACTCAACGTGCTTCCCTAAACCACAGATTGCATAGTTAAAACGAGTGGCACAAGTCTTCAGTAAGTATTTTTATTTTTTCATGTCTTTCTAGATGCTAATCATCAAGCCTCTCAGAATTCCTTAAAATGTCAATTACGTAGTTTGAGATTTTGGTGTTTCTATGTTCAAAACTGTACAGTCTTCGTAACTAGCCAAAACAATTTTAGACATGGATGTCCAATGAATAATGTCTTTTTGTGTAACCTCAATTAGTTGTACAGTTTTCCTCTTGAGGCAGTACAAAACCATTATGTGCCAATTCAAATGGCACAGTAATGAAGGAAGGTGGAAAAATCTTTAGACAATGATTTCTGATATAATGCTAGCAACATTTTCATACAGGAGAAGCTTCTGGATAACAACAAAAACTGATACTTCAGAAGAGTGATGATGTACCTAGCCCAAAGTCACCATTTCCTAACTACAAGAACGTCCCGCTTGCTCAGAGGAACAAAAGGGAAAGCAGTGAGAGAACAGACCGGTGTTGGAAGGCAGCCTCTAAGTTATTGCAGACAATGGAGTGTTTTTAAAAGTTTCTCAAAGGCGCATGAATGAAAGGTAGCAACGAAAGGACTGAAAACCAAGGTTTAGATTTTCCACAGGAGGCCTCACTCTCCATTTCAATGATGTAGGTAATAAGGTGTCTAACCTCCACTAACATCCAAAGAAACGCTCTGGAGTGCCAAAACATTCAGCGTGTATGACTTCTGGTTCCAAATCATACTGGACCTTTTGAAAGCCATGACCTCTTTGCTCAGTCACTTCAACATGCTTTTTTAAGACATCCCTAACTAGAGCAAAACCCTATTGAGAGCAGAAGATGCAGCTGTTGTTAAGACAAATCTCCCTCTTTTCCCTCTACCCCCATCACTACAGCTAATTTTTTTTTGCAGTACAGTTTAACCAGTTGTACTGAGAATACTGTAACTTAAATTCTCAAGGGAGGTAAAGACAAGCCTTGTGCAGAATGTCCTGATATCAAAGTCCTGTGTTTTATGTTAAAAGTGTTCTCTTTATAGGGAACCATTTTCTACATTATAATTTAAATTTATTCTGTAATTTCTGCAGTAATTTGTAGATAGGAATTTAGAGTAGTTGCATAAGAAATATAATGTTATCTTAGCAAAAATGATAGACAGTGCTGACTTAAGCGTTGGCAAGAATGGAATCGATTCAAAAATAATTTACCAATCCTTTGTAGAGTAAGTTCTGATGACGTTTCTGTAGAGATTAATGGGTGAAGGTTTTGCTTTGAAAACAAATTTGAAAAATATTTTAAAGAAAAAGTCTAACGGAAAGGCAACTTCTTGCAAACATATTGTTTGTTATTAATTTATTTCTACTATTTGTTTGACATTTTAAAAACATGTAAGTGTTAAACAGGAAATAAGGACTTTGGAAACCTGTGGCCTTGAAACATTCCAGAAAGTTTTCTGTGGAAGTGACTTGGTACAATGTGCTGTTGGGTTTTGTTAATCAAGAGGAGTCAGTTCAAAGCAAAATATAAAGAACTCATTTCAAACATTTTCATCTCTACTAAAATGTAACCTACTCCATAAGCTCTGTGAGGACACAGAACATATCAGCCTTGTAATTTGGTGTACTCTAAAACCACCCAACACACCTTCTCTGAGATCAACCTCTGATTTCCATCATCACCTAAAGCATCCCAGGTTTAGAATCCCTGTTTTGACAACAGCTCGGTGGTCAGCATCTGACTAGATAGAAACCTGAGATATAAAGTGTTCCTCTGCTCACTAGAGAGGAAAGACATGACCAGCAAATGTCACTGCCAACACTCCTGGTTAGAGACACAGAGGACTGACACTAAACATTGGCTCTCCTTCCTCCCTGGCAGCCTGGATTTTTCTCCTGAGAAGTCAGATCTGTCAATCTACACCACAAGGCAAAAAGAGAAATGAATTCCTGCCTTTAAAGGACCCAAGCCTGGCTGGGTTTTTGGAAAACAGTTCTTTGTCCTGTTTCAGGACAGGGCTGCAGGCTATGAACTCAAGTGGAAAGAAACATTTCCCTGAAGTTCTGGGCAAAATACCTAAGCTCTGTAGAGACGTGAGGCTGAGGACAAATCTCTCTCCTTAGCCTTTCTTACCAGCTAGCTCCAAGCAGCTGCTGCAGATCTCCTTCAAGGTCCTAACCCTCCCTAAGTACTGCGCAGGAACCCCACACATGTGACACAGCATGCCATACTACAAAGAGGAGTTCTAGTGCCCAGAAGACAGCAACTAGCACTGCAGCATCCAGTGCTTTCAGGTCACGTTCCATGTAACTCTTAAAGACCAGTAGGAACAGTTACATTAGGACATTCACAAGAGACACAGAGAGCATTTGTCTGGCACACGCTAGGGAGAGTGGCCGACTAAGCGATGCAACAGTCCTCCCTGGCCTCAGCCCTGTGTATAAGGATCTTCATCTCAGGGGGGCTGAGAGACTAATTAATTGGTGCTTTACAAAACTCTTCAGAAACTTGGAAGAAGGATGCTACTCTACTTGCAAAGCATTCATTCTTCTTCAGCTTAGTTTAATTCAGACTCCTTTTCCTTAGCCTACATCTGTGTATCCCACAGTGGATGCACCAAATACAGCACGGAAGTAGAAAGTTTCCCAGTTCAAGACTTACGACTGCATACATTGCTTCAATGCATTGTTTTTAAATTCTGTATATGCTAGTCTGACTGAAAAGCTAAAAAATAAATTAAAACTTTAGACAGTAATGAGGCAAGTTGGGAATGATGCATGACTACACATCTGTGGCACATTATGATCACCTACAACCAGAAAAGACAGAACTAGGTAGAGCTTCGGGGCTTAATTCCCTGTTGCATTACCAGCAGATCCAGTTTGAAGGCAGACAATCCAAATTAGGGAATAATGAAACACTGGTTGTCTCCTATCATGTCTCCCAGGAAAAATCTGTTTCCATGTAGGTACTCTAGGGAGAGTACTAAACAGTGAAGAACTGCTATCCCGGATACCAGGATACTAACCCAGACCCCACGAACGTGCTATTCCAAAGACATGATAACAAGGACCACAGTTTATTAGTCTGGGAACTGGTCAGACAGTCCCCACCAACAGTTAGGTACCAAAGCGGATGATGGTACAGGAACTATTTCTCCTGCTGGTTGCTCAGCACAGCAGAACGTGTGCAGGAATGCAGACACCAAAGATACAAATCCCACTGCATCAAATACACAGCTGGAGAAAAAGCAAAAATACCAAGCTGTTCTATAAGACAGTTTTAATCTTGGATTATAACTAAAATGAAGCCTGGCTTTAAATCAGTCTTAATCTGCACTTCTACTTTTTAGCTAAAAATCTTCAAATGAAAGGAGTGATTCTCTTCAGATAGCAATGATTAAAACAGGTTTATTTGCAAACAGGTGGCGTTTCATGTGAAAATATATACTGTATATTCTGAAAGCACATGACATAAACACTATTTATTACAACCTACCAGAGTTGTATCTTTGTTATTTATTTTATTAGAAAATGGTAAGCTAAGTTTTCATAGTGATTTTAATCTGGTATTTATACAAAGCTTACTTGAATGAAAGCAAGTTCTTTTAAAAAGGCACAAACAAAGCACTGCAAAATGGCATTAATTCACTAAAAAAGTTACTTTTGATGAGTTGTGTACATACAGAGGAAGATAGGTTTATCCAAAACTGTATTTTACAAAAGGAAACATGGCCTCAAACTAAGCAGTGGACACAACCAGTTCTGAGTCCCAAACTCTTCCAAGGTTACAGTCCTGGCAGGTCTGTACATCCAAACAGAGGTTTGATTTGCAGATTGCAGGAGGGAAAACAAGCTTCTTACTAGTTTAACTCAGTCAGTTCCTCAGTGTTCAATAAACCAGCCACTAAACTGAATCAGTCAAACAAACAGAAAACGATCTCGCAGTTCCTACAGGAGAGGCAAGAAAGGCAAGGTGCTGTCAAAACTCCAGAGTTTCAGATAAATTGGACCCCAGCTGCCTGGAGTCCAAACTCCCCTTCAGATCAGCAGCTGCACTTTCCTCCTAAAATGTTACTAGTTCTGTTCACAAAACGCTTCGTATGAAAAAGTGTATTTAACATCTCACAGCAAGCTTAGTTCTTTACTGCTTTGTAGTAGTAACAAACCCAATTTCAGATCATTCGCTGTCACCTTGAGTTTTAAATCCCCCACAATTTGTTATCTCGCAATCCTTCCCAAAGCCTCATTCTGACTAAAAACCCCTTGCCGGTGAGAGGTTTTATTTATTTTTAATCACAAGAAGGTCAGGCACACCTACAGAGCACCAGTTCCTTTAGCTGCCGCTTCCCCAGAGACATCTCCACTGCCAACATATCCAATTTGGTGCTAATAAACCATAAGGAGCCTGCAGAAATCACTCCTATCTCAACCATGTTCCCTTGAGGGCGCCTGCAGATGTTAAAAGGACAGAGCACGAGCAGGGCACTGCCAGTCACCTCAGTGCCATTTTCACCTTCCTTGTCTGTTCAGCTTTAAATGTCTACATTATAAAGAGAGGATGATAGAAATAAATCTTTTCTGTGCATACAGTTCACTAATGTGGAGACAAAATCTAGACGATTCTGTTCACACTCGCACGGAGAAACATACCTAATATTTCTTTATCACCTGAAATGATACAAAGCCGTTGTAATCTGAATCAATTGGTCTCCTGTTTGCTACATAATATAGCGCAATAAAGCTCAAGGGGTTTTGTCTGCATTTGCAGATGCATCAATTCCCAGAGCAGAGGGCTGAAAGTCCCTCTCCCCAGAGCCCTGGTGCAGACACACATGAAATATTGCATTCAGCTCTGGACACCTCATTACCAGAAAGATAACACATTAAAGAGAGTTATTAGAGGAGCAACAAAAATGATAAGTGGAGATTGAAGAGATTAATTACACAAAGACCTTAAAAGTTAACTACATGAAGGCTGGCAAAGGAAAAATCTTCCAGGGGACACATTAACAGCCTGTAGATATTTGAAGGATATTTATGCCAATAAGGAAAAATGAATTATTTAGGATGGCAAAAACCCAATACAATTAGGAACAACAAGATGAAATTAAGAAAGGTCTGAAGCTCAAGAAAAAAAAGGGTAATAGAAGCCAGGCTTTGCAAAGTCTATCGCCTGGATGACTTAATAGGTCTTTTGTATCTCTGCCTCCTGTAACTCCATGATAATAATGATGGAGCGAAAGAAAGGACTCCAAGTATGAAATCCAATTAATTCTTTGCCAGTAGGCAAACCAACTTATCAGATATTTTGGCTTAGCAATAAGCTTAAGCTTGGCATGATAGATCCTACCTGTCAGTTATTCAGATGTAGCTTTTTGTAAAGTCTTCAGGGAAGCCAAGAGTATTTTTATACTTTCATTAAAACACAGGCTACATCCATCAGAGAAAGTTATATTAAAAAGATCTGTGGCATTTTCAGACTAATCTGTGCATCTGACCGGTGCCATATTTAGCATTATCTAATCTGTTTTGTGCATCTAACAGACTGCAAGCCCTTTGGGGCAGAAATCCCATCCTCCTCTTTCTTTATATTACACAGTGTTGAGTGTGTTGACAGTGCTCAACAAATAATAGCCAATTCCAAGGGAGGAAAGAAGTCTGTGTGAGCACACACTGCAGTGTTATTTTCAAGGGATGAACCCTTACATTAGTAATGTATCTGGGGGACTTTGTGTACATTCCAGGAGAAAAATAACTCTTCTCTCATAGGAAGAAAAAGTACTTCAAAAACACAGAAAATGCATCAGAATGCTCAAAAAAAGCAGGTAGGTAGAGAAACTGGCAGAAAGCAGAGAGAAAGGATAGAAATTATTTAGAAGAGGAAAAAAGTAAATACTGAGACTAAAATGTAGCACTAAGTGAGGAAAGGCCTTATTAAAGACATGTACAGGGAATTTGTATGCATTGTGATTCCATCTTTAAGTGCACATTCATACATTGCTTCTCAAATTATAATTATTCATCACCAGGGGGTACTTTTACAACAATCTGCATCAGCATACTTCTCTGTTTTCCAAGCAAGTGTTTCAACCACAGCTCTCACTATTTATTGACACTAGTTTGGCTTATACAAGGCTCAGTGTAGAAGCGGGTCCTGTCTAAGGAGCCAACAAATCTGCTCTCCATTTTAGCATCTGCCAAAGTTAATTTTTGAAAGAGCATATAGGGATGGGCATAGTTATATATTGACGTGTTGTCCTTTAAGGTGTTCAGAATGAAAACATAACAAGCCATGGACTAGTTATAAGAGCAGTGGGAGCAAGATATAACTGACAGCCCATGTGGCTCACCTGGATTCTCTGACAAACTCTTCCTTTAAATATTAAATATTTCACCTGCATATTAATATATTTCAGACTCCTCATAGTTGTTAGCTCGGAATCACACACCACTAACAACTATACATTTATTATCTTGAACGTCTGGTTTGGGGCTGAGACACTGCCCGTCCACGTTGCTGTTTGATGAACTTTCTTCATAGGGGTGATGCTGGTGCCAAATGAAATACTGGTGGCCAAAAAAGGGACAGGTCTTTCAGGGACACTTTGTTCTTCAAATGATCCCAGGTAAGTGTATGAAGCATCTGTTATGTATTGCTCTGTGTATGCAAAAAGGATATTCCAGAAAGTAATTTATATTAAAGAAGTAGAATGAAGGAAATAAACGTTCCTACTTCATTTACCACATATCTCAAACACTGCATTTACACAGTTGCTGACTTTAGGATCATTTGCAATATCGCTTCTTTTTCTAAGGATAACATTACCAAGAATTTAAAGGACATTCAGAAAATTGCACGTTTCCAGTTCTCTTTTGTAATCCTTAGTACTCAGTCAAATGAAATACAAGTGTTCATGGAAAACTTGTACATTTTTATTCATAGACAATAATTTTTCCTGTCAAAGTTTAACTATGCCTTTTTTTTTTTTTTTAAATTGTGAAGCTTTACTGAGATGGAAAAATACATTTTTACTCATTTTTAATTAAATAATTAGTGATACAAAATTAAATACATATGTATGAAGTAATATATTAATATAATTAAACAAGGATGTAAATCTTACTATAAAAATCACTTATGTCATTATACAGCCTAAATTCTAGTCCAAGTCAATGGGACTTCAGTACTTTGGATTATTTACTCCACAGAAAAAGCCAAGTGAGGGGAGATCATAGAGACACGTTTACCCCAAGAGAGCTTGCTGCCAGCTTCACCATCTCAATTGTGAAGTAGCACTTTCAGATACATTTTTTGGAACACATAAAAACCAAGGGCAAGACAAACACAATGACAAATAGTTTTGTAACACTGGTGGAAAACAAGCTGTAAACAAAAAAAGGATAACAGAATTTTTGCCATCTCAAGTGACATTGAGCATTTTTTTAATAATATTTTCTAATATTAGATAGAATTCCCATTTACAGGGGTTATGTGGCTGCCAGAAAAAAACAGAAAACCCAGCTGAAGATGAACAACTTCTAACTTTACATTCAATTTTGTCAAATCCAATCAAATATTTTATGTTGCCCTCCAACTGACCTAGTTATTTGTCATAGCAACCACTCAAAGCTATACAGTAGTTGATTTTCTAAATAATTTAGACTAAAAAGGAAATGTATGCCCACCCTTCCAACACTATTTTAAATATTTACTTAGACTGCTGTTATCTTTATGAGGCTTTTTTGGAATCTCTTTTCCTAGCTTTTAAAAACACCTTTTATAGGATTCCTTAACTATATGCCAGTTGCACTAAAGCCAAGAACTCTTACTGCTACCACAGCAACAAGCAAAGGCACAACTGCAACAATCCCCACCAACAAAATCTGATCGGAATTCCATTGGAAAACCTATCATTGAGAGATTCTCAAAGCAATTCTTTGTTTCTTTCTTCAGGAGTCAGTTGAAGACCCAAGGAGGAAGATCAGCATCTGAATAGGTTGATTATCAAAGGAAAGAAGAGAGAAAAAAATGCCGAGGAGGAGAACGGGTGAGGGAAAAGAGAAGTGGGAGTAGTTATATAAGGTGTTCAATGCAATGGACAGAGGAGCACTTTCTCCCTGTGAAAACCAATATTATTTTGTTGGTTTCAACTCATGACCTTCCAGAATTAAGCAAGGACATTGACAATTTCTCAGAGCTCTCTGGTTTGGGACTGGAAGAAAAGCGCTGCTCCCATCACACTGGAGAGCCCCCGCAAGAGCAAGTCCTGGGCCGAAGCTGCAGTCTGTGGAGAGGAGCCAACGGTGGAACAGGAGGTCTGGGGGAGCTGCCGCTCATAGGAACCCATGCTGGAGCAGTTCCTGAAGGATGGGCCCCACAGTATGAAGCCATGTTGGAGCAGTGCTTGAATTGTGGCAGCCTGTGGGAAGCCCATGCAAGATCAGTTCAGGAAGGACGACATCCCTTGGGAGGGAGCCCACATGGAGCAGGTGATGGGAGTGACCACAAAGTAGCAGCAGACATGAAGCGTTATGGACTGACTGCAGCCCCCCATTCCCCTGTGCTGGTCAGGGGGAGGAGGAAGAAGAGGGTGGATGGGGAGGAAGGTGTTTTTAGTTTGCTTTTAGTTCTCAATGCTCAAGTCTGCTAGTAATAGCCAATAAATTATATTCATCTCTACACTGAGACCGTTTTGCCTGTGACAGTAATTGGTGAGCAATCTCCTTGTACTTAACTCGACCCTTGAGCCCTTTTTCATTGTATTTTCTCCTCCTCTGCCTTTCAGGAGGGGAGTGAGAGTGGTGTGGTGGAGCTTAGCTGCCCATTGGGGTGAAGCCACCACAAGTGTCCAGCAGCACGGAAAACAGAGATGCTATCTGTTCTGTTACTAGCATATACACATTCTTGCAAAAACAGGCAGACAACTGAAAGACAGAGTAAGACCAATGAGTCCAATGCAGAGCCTACAAAGCCTCCATTAACACTATTGTTTTGGCAGCCTCAGAGACCATCCACACACAAGTTAGCCCTTCCAAGCTCTGAGCAATCATACTACCTTCCTGATTAAAATGACGAAAAGCTAAAAACTACTTAATGTTTCAACAGTCTCCCGGGCAAAACCAACGAATACTAATAAGCATTTTCCACAAGATTTTGCAGCCCTTCAAACTTATTGTGAAGATCAAACCATCATTTTTAGCGTGAATATAACTTTTCAGTTTAATACCTTGCATGCATATATTACATTACATGCTAAGATAGTTTACAAGACGCATTAGTCATTGGGAATAAGCACTGGGCACTCCATAAACTCCTTCACTACAAGTATTTTTTGTCATAAAATCTTTCAAGAGGAGAAGTTTAATTATATTCTGAAATCTAGAGATCTCTGTAAACAGTTTCACAGCTTTAGTCTCATCTGTTTCTGACAGCAAAAGTAGTAACACAACTCTTAGAATGACTTTTATATATCTGCACACAAAAATAAGCTGTTTGTAAAACCATGAAACAGTGCTGTCTTCATAGCAGCATCCATCAAACTTTACTTGGCATTACCATCCTGACGAATGAAACTCATGTGAAACCAAGGCTGTAAAACAATAACCTGTTTATCAAGCATTTACTGAAGAGACTACCAACTTCCTTTCATGTCACCTTCTAAAGTTTCCATCCCATTCGTGGAAACTCCCTCATTTCACCCTGGCACTACAAATGCCAATCATCCCCATACAAACCCAAAGTCAAGCGCTTTGGTGGTCACACTGTAATTGAGGGTTCATTTTTCTTGATTTTCAAAAATTCTTTTCAGTCATGCTTACATCAGAACATTAAAATTATTTTACATCCAGAGAGTCAAATCTTGGTTTCTACAATGCTGGCAGAAATCTTGCTGCTTGTCTCAAGTCTATAACTATACCAACAGAAACCCTCCCTTGGGAAAAGTGAGTTAGAAACAGCCAAACCTGTAGAAGCAAATCCTGAAAATAAGCAAACAGCTTTGTATGGCACTGCTGCATCTATAGCTGCACTCTGAACAAACAAAACGGTTTGGACAAACACAGTCAAGGGCATGGATTTTCCACTAGCCACACACGACTACACAGATTTGGCTTCACATTCCTGTCCTTGTCCAGTCCCAGAGAACGCTGGACTCACCCGGACACAGCAGGGTAGGGATTTGGGACACATTAGATTGTCCAACATTAGATACGTATGCGTGTGTGCATACATATCAAACTTGTCATGGCCTTTTAAGGACAACTGCCTAAATTAACTTCTTTCCACCTAGACAGCTTACCTGGTTGGAAGGCATGGACATGCCCCCAGAATACACAGAACAAACAAATTACACAGCAAAACACAGAGCTGTAGTCAAAACTCAACAGATAAGAGACTTGATAAGAAATCCTGTGTACAAGAGAGACAACTCAAGACGTCAACAAATGTGCATGATGACGAACTCCTGACTACAAGGCTTTGGGTTCAAAAAGCATCGTCAATCCAAATCCTGACCACCATTTTGAAATTCTCTTCCACAATATTTCCAAGCATAATTGCATGATGACAACATGGCTTTCAACAGCTGTTCTCATTCTTTTCCTATTTTCCATTTTAATTGTGCATAAAAGGGGTTCAGAAACCTGCATTCACTAGAACTGTTTGCAGTCCATCTAATACCAGGTGTTCTTCTCTGAAAAAAAAGAAGAAAGAAGCCCAACTGCAAGACGAATGACAGGTTTTCCTGGCTCCCATCAACAGAATTAATAACGTGAACACATTTAAAATAAAAATAAAATAAATAATAGGAAAAATCATCATCTCGGTAAGGCCAACCATGAAATTCACATTTCCCTCTTCTCACTAAACAAATGCTGAATGATAGCGGTGAAAGGAAAATGGCTGCATAACTCAACATAATATATCATATACTGAAGCAGTAACTCACTTGCAACATTCATATTGATTCTAACAGATAATAATATCTCCCCTTAAAACATATTTCATGTCGTCTTCACTCCATTGATCAGGAGTGTTTTATAAGTGTTTCAGTCAGTCTGATGAGGCTTTCAGCTACACATACACATTCCGCAATTCTGTTGAGCTCCAAAAACACTCAGGTAGTGCAGGCTAAGTGAAAAGAATTTCTTTTTTCTCATTTATTTATTTATTTTAAACAGACTGTTTCCTTCTGTATCTCCTTCATATATTTTATACGTTTAGTACATTATTAATATTTTTAGGTTCCCTCTTGATACAGGTCCAGATATTTTTCATCCTAGCACAGTGTCACTGAATTCTAGTTTAAACTGATGGACAATATATTAAGTCTCACAGATAAAAGCTTGGCATTATATTAGTAGGATTCATTGCATATGCATATCCAGATATCAATAACATTTGTGAAAACTGCAATTGCATTTATTGCACAGACTCTAAAATCAAAAGTTTGTATTTAAGATAATTAGTCGAGAGACAGATACTTGGAGGCTATGACAATCATTAACAATGTATGTCACGTTAACAGACCACAAAATGTTAAATCCGACACACGTGTGAGTCAAAACCTTCTATGTATGCACCAAGACACGAACAGTAGTCCTCACCGTTAAAGCATCTCCCCTTCTATTTCACTATTCCAACAATATTAAATCCTGACTTTCAGAGAACAAGTCTAAGAGAGAATTCAAGTACCACGCTTACAATGCAGTACTAGTTCTCATGCGCTATTTCCATCAAGGTGCAAAATAACATGAGATATGCTGAACTGTATCAATTTGTGCTCCTAGGAAAATGGATACCAATCAATAATTCATGTCATATAGACTATCAACAACTCTGAAATTTTTCCATGAGCAGATCTGTCCCAGAGCAAAATGGAAATCAAGACAGAGAAGGGTCTGCCTTTCATTGTCAGTTACCTCAAGCATCCGGTTTTCCTCCTGAAAACAAGCATAGTTGTTGGGATCCAAATAAACTCTTTTACATAAACTCAAATCCCACAAACAACAAAAGAAAATGGCACTCCGACCTTCCAAACTCTATCAATAAAACTCAACATTAGTTTTATGCACACAGTGGCTACACAGAAACAAATCTACAGCACTATCAATGCACCCCCTCGTTTCCTCCCTGTGCTGACATTTGAAGTGATTCATCTATTACGAAAAAAAAACATTTTATGCATCCCAGTCACACATTACCATATAGACATCTTACAATTTGGGTTCATTACATGTCGCAGCATCAGCAGCGCTGACCATGGATAATAAATCAGTTTCAAAGAAGCATTCTGATATTTTGAAGTTCGGTCAGACGGTGCCCAGACTCGCCTGGTCTGGAGAAACATGATTCTCTCCAAGCGTCTGTTTTCATGCAAAGACCAAGAAGGTGGTCCCATCCACCCCTGGAAATCTGGTGCACAGGCAAGCAGGTCAGGGGCTCAGTGTGACCTCTACTCTTCCACTGCTCTGTTCTGTGAGATCAGTGTCCAAGATGCTCTGCAACAAGCCAAGCACAGACCTGTACAACGCTATCCTGCTTCCCAGACCCCTGTATTTGCCATCTGTTCTGCACCCTTTGCTTTAGAAAATGTTAGCCAGAAATCAGAAGCTTCATCAAAACATCCTGCGATGCTCCAACGAATCAAAAAAACTTGGCAAAAATTTTACAACTTTTTTCCTATTACGCAGCCTGTTCCGTGTGCTTTTCCATTCAGCCTCTAGAAGGCAAAAACACTCACACTTACTAGTACTCTTTTTGAACAGATATAAAGGAATTGCAGAATTTCATTATTCTGTTATGCGGCAGTAGAAAGAAATACAAATGTGGTAATGCTCCCTGTGTGTTCCAATTATAATTTAAAGAGTTTATTATTAGTGTGATTAACAAGGTTCAGCTCAGACCTATCACTTCAGCAGAACATGTGAGACCTGTGAGCACACTTATTTGTGACATTTACCCACTGAATCGTGTCAGTTGGTCTTTCCCTCTTTTGGAATTAACTCTCAGCCCATAAGGAACCTGAATAACATTCTGAGTTCATGAGGCATCTCCCTCCATATGAAACAGCTGCAGCTCTTCTGCGCTGCACTATTCCTTTAAAAATTTACCATCAGAAAAGGTGCTGACATAATATTCTAATTTTAAATGGTTATTTTTTCCTGTTAAATTCTCAAGTGTTTTGAATACTGCACTAGGGTATAATAGAATGTGAATAAGTAATGAAAGATAAAGAAGTGGATTTAAATAAAATATCCCCTATTACCATTCTTAATTCTTATCCATTGTTAAGACGACAGCCATCTGGAATGTTATAGCAAGGTGGGTATTCTAGAAGAACCCTGACAGAACAAAACATAATTCAAAACCAAGAAAAACAAACTTAAATCAGCCTTTAGGAGGACGCCTTGCCATCAAGAAATAGTGCAATTGTGTTGATTTATCTTACTGTAGCCTGCCTTTTGCTGGTATCAGGTCTAGTGATCGGAGCCTAAATAAGGTTGTGTGAAGGCGCTGCTTTCACGGCTGTCCCGCCAGCCCCAGGCAGCCCACGAGCAGCGGCAGCACCCGCATTTGTCACAACAACATCGCCCTCTCGTGCTGCGAGGACAGCAAAGGAGCCTCCCGGCCTCTGGAAGGCTGTCATTACTTTAATTGCAGATTAATTACAGCCCTTCACCAAGGTCAAAAGGAACATTGGGAGGCAGCATAAAGGGTATTATGCAGAAAATACATAATGTTAAAAAGCCTTTTTTAATGTTAGATCTGACATTTGCAGCCTTAATGAGAACAGAGATTGCCTCTCACATTGTAAACTCGTGCAGAAAGGCATCTCTCTTGTGTACAGAAATAGTGACCCTTTAACCCACACCAAACAAAATTCAGCGAACATGAAGCTTTTCTCTAAATTAGATCATTCTTGAAAATACCTTCTACTGAAAATAATTCTTTTGCAAATGAGACTGGTCAGCACTGTTATGCTACCTGTAATTATATTTACGTGGTATTTGTGAGAACATTAAACTTTTAGATGGATCCAATTCAGAAGTGATGGAAACAGCAGTGCAGAGTGGATGCTGAGTGCAGGTGATAAATCATATAAATTGCATAATTACAATTTCCCATGGCTCCAGAGGCAGTTTGTGATAGGAAAGGAGCAATAAGTGATAAAGTGGAATGAGTTTTCCAACGTCCAGGAAAAGAAAGCTCAAGAATGGCAGTTGGGACACCGAGTGATATCATGGTCCCCTCTTCAGAGTATGTTCAACTTCTTGTCTGGAACACAGCATTCAACAGGAGGAGGGACCGCCATCCCCTCCAGCCTTGCCCCTGCCCTGAAGGTCAGAGGACCCAGATTCAAACTCTAAATGAAGGAGTATCCAAATAACTGCACACTGACGTACCACCCTAACCACTGAATCACTGATCTTCCACTTTTTCATTAAGAAAAAAAGATTAAATTCACCTGGTTCTGCAGTTTTGCAGGGGGAGGAGAGTGAAGATTGATTTTATCTGAAAGAAACATTCCATGTGTTACTTAACCGAAAAGCTTCTTCCAAACTACAATCCCTTCTTCAAGTTTATTCTCTGTTTTGGTGAGAATCCCTTTCTCCCCCTCGTAGCCCATTAAATTGTTCAATTGAAGCACTATTTTTCCCCTTCAATTTTCCAGTTCATTAGACAAATGAAAAATAATTTATTTGCAGTAGCCAAATCACAACAGCCCGCTCAGGACAATGGAGAATCAGCCCATTGCTTTTTCTTCTTTATTGGACTGATTTACTACAGTTACATTGAACCTAGGTCTGTATCACACCCTGCCAGGACAGGGATGTGCCTCATCAATGCTCTCTCATAATGAAGACCATTGTCTTGGGAAGCTGAGATCTACCGAAAATACCCAACAGGCAGGTTCAAGGTAAGTGTAAATACAAGAACTGCCATGAGGCTTCTTAGTTAAGCTGGCACAGCTGATGATACAGACTCCACTGGATGCTGCAGCAGCTTAATTTAAGGTTACTTTCTCTCTTCTAGCAAGTTGCACCTGTTTTCCAAACAATTTACAGCCCACATACCTACTCTGCTGTTTGCAGTAAATCAGATTTTCCTGTGATTGTTGAAGCAATAATTCACAAGCAAAGGGAGAAGCAAGAACATATTTCAGTCTAATAAAATAAATGATGGCACATTATGCTCTATTTTAAAGAATGCCTTATCCAGACCTACAGACAGTCATTACACACGGGGGCAGGGAAGGGCTTGCCAAAGACGGGAAGGGTTAAAGGGTTTGCTGTCACTTGCACACAGAGTGCCAAAATAATGAAAATAATGTGGGAAGAAGTCAGTCATCTACAATGCAAGTGTGGAACAAAAACAAAACGAGTTTTGTCTATGCTAATGACCTTTGACTGTTAGATTCATGTAACTTCCTACTCAACTTCTTATACAGTTACTCTTGTGCAGCAACTCTTCTATTACTATGCTTTTTACCTATTTTACAACATAAGATGCAGACAATACTCAGACTGAAACTATTCCCTGAAGAATCTCTATGTACAGAAGCACAATTCTCCATTAAACAATCATTTTAAGTAGGTTGTTTCCAGAAACGTATCTCCTTGTCTTTTTCAACTTCACAGCTAATATAATTTCCAGGAACATCTTGGGTATACAAGTTTATCACCAGTTCCACCATTCAGTAGCAAAACACCACAGAGGAAATAAAGACAGAGAAAGACAGAATAATTCCAAAGCCAAGTCAGCTTGGGCTTGCTGATGCTTAACATAGCAGAAATACTCTGCGGGATCATCACACACCACCTTGAGAGCTTAGTACTTCATCACAGCCCAATGTGGTCCTTTTTCTAACAGGCAACTGAAAGAACAGATGGCAACTTGGAAAACACTGCTGAAGGAAACACGTTTGTGAGGTGTGATGATACAACTATGCCAGGGTTACCCAGCCACAAACGCTCTGAGTACCACACTGAACAGGAGTAATAGGCAGGGAAAGAAAAAGAGCAGGGTCACGATAAGGAAACTGTACAGCAGAGTATGTTGACCTGAGAGCTGAGCAGTGTTGTCTCTAGTCCAGTTATCATTAAAAGAGCAGACCACCCTTTAGCTTGGGAGAGCAATGTTTTAAGTGAAGGCACTTCATCACAGCATCCTTCTGCTCTGGGACAGGGAAAAGACCTGTCAGTATAAAATATAACTCAATTTGCCTACCACTGGAACAGAGATGGTTCTCCTTCTACAACGACAACTTCACATACATTGCTGATGAGAGGGGTGAATTAAACACTGCGGGTTAATCCCTGATGGTTTACACTGCACAAATAGCAAAAGACAATCTAAACAAATTTATTGGGATAAAAAGAAGAACAGGCACACAGGAGAAAGATGCAGAAATATCTGCCCATTTGGCTTATTCTCTTACACTAAACTTGTAGGCTGGAAAAATACTTGTCATCAAGTATCGAGCATTTTTAGTGCAATTTGTGGACTAATTAGCAAGTCCATAAATCATGCAAGTCGAATGAAGAATCTGTAACTCAAGTTTACTACATGTGGATTGCAATAAGGAACCAGCTTGTTTTGTTTTCTAAACATATATATATAATAATAATATTAGGCATCAGATGTGGAAAGCTCAGTTGAACTGGGGAAAAACTTAGATAAAAATAATAAACAGAAGAGAAAATGGAGTTAGAAGCAAAAAGAAGTCTATCCATGTTGCTTACTTCAGGAACTACTTGCAGCAGAAAAAAAGTAGATCTCAGAAATGAGATAATTAATCTGCACATACAAGATGCAAATAGAAAGATTACAGAAAATCCAAAAGATCTGAACAAAGAGGAAAGTAAAAATAATAATACTAATTAAAAAAGGAACTGTACATGTCAGCTGGACTTAGAAATGATGAAGGATTACAATGAAAGTGAACATACAAATAAGATAGGAAGAACAGTTAAGAAAAAAAGAATAAATTCTAAACAACTTAATGCACGGATTTTAGAGGTTAAAACTTTTTTTTCTGCTGCAAAGATGCATAGCATTTATTAAAGATGGAGAAGTATTAAAATACATGCTTCACAGAGAGTTTAATGCTAGAAAGAGGGTATAAAATAAACATAGGAATGATGAACATGACAGACCCTCGGGGTTCAGAACTTTTACGACAACTCCCAAAACCCAAGAGAGTTTTAAAAGATACAGATTTTCTTACTTCTTTATATTCATTTGAAAGGCATAAAAGGACACCTGGTACCCTACTTAAGGGGATGCTACAAAAGCAGAACTAACTAACAAATGTACCCTGATGGTTCTCAGCTGCAGTTCAGCATTACAGAGCTGTGACAAAGTAGCTAACGCAGGAAAAGATCCTTTGCCCTCCTACTTTATTCTGTGGAACTGTGATTACATCTTCCACTTAGACCAGTGAATACTGGTTTTCAAGGTCAGGCAGACGGCTTGTAAAATGCTAAACACTTTTAGAGTGTTCTGTGTTTTCCCGCAGCCTCCATTTCCCTAACCAATTCACTCATATGATACATAAGTAACCTTAGCAGAGGTCACCACGAAAGGCAAAATGCAAGCAGCATAAGAATGAGATAACACCTACACACTGTGCCTTCGAGGAATTAAACGAGTCAGAGAAGATTTGGACATGGCAGCTTCCTTTAAGAATAAATAACTCAGGAAGAGAGAGATAGAGACCGATCTTGGTGAATTGTGCACTGCACTGGAAAAGGTGTGAAATTGGGTTCTGTGTGATTAGGAGCTCAGATGAACAGGACTTCAATGAATTATTGAATTGTACAAAAACAATTTCATATAGCATAAGCCAGACTAGAAAATAAATGAAGCGAAGACTGAAAAAAGTATCAGAAGTTAGTAAATTAAAAATGAAAGAGAAAAGGGGGACGGAAGAGAGCGAGTAGTTGCTGCAGAACACAGTGAATTATAACAATAATAGAAAATGTTAATAACATTCTGCATTGGGCATCATTCATCTAGAAAAACACCAAAATAGGAACAGCTTCTCTAGTTATCATTATACTAATAATACAATCATTCCAGAATGCAAGTCTAATGGAGCTTATTGTATTCAACTATGCTGATCATCCACAAAACATGGGCTATAAGATTACTCTGACTAAATTCCAGTTAGAATTAGGTATAAAAAATGAACAGTCACTGGAAATTTACAACAATCCTTGATGTGCTCTGACAAGCTAATTGTTCTCTGTTAGAAGACGAAGGACTAATTTTTAAACTGAAGTTGTCAGCTCCAATTGCTAGCCATCAGAAGCCATCACTTATATTTGTCTACCACCATAAAGATCTTCCCATTATGAAGTTTCAGTCTTTGAGCAGGCATTTGCAGACTGCCATCAAATGACCTCAGCCTTCTGTTTATTAAACTGAACAGACACACTATGCACCTTGAGTTGTCTCCCAATCCTTTAATCTCCTGTGACTCCTCTACAAATTCTCTTCAACTTTTGGAAGTACTGACTTCATTCCATCACTGACAGCCATCTAAGACACTCAGAAAGACGCAGAGATGCAGAGAAACAATATCCTCAGAGAAATAACTCATTGAGAGAATCAAAGGGCTCTAAGTCCACTGAACAAAAATAATCAGCTTTTAGCCTAAAATCTACAAAGTAAAATATGTTTCTTCTTTAATAGGAGAGGGAGAGGCCTTCCAACTGCAAAACATATTATCATTTTATGACAAAACAAAGATTTTCTAATGAAAAGAATTTCTGATTGTGTTCTGCTCTTTTCCATGTGGACAGCAATAAAACCTGCACCCAGGAAGCTCAGATCAAAAATGGATGCTGTAGTTTTGATGCAACAGAACACCAGAGGTAAAACACTCAACTCCTCGGAAACTGGAGGCAAACCTCTGGCTGATATCAATATATCAGTATTTCTGCCTCCATGTATTTTCAAAATTCTCTTTCAAATTTATCTTTCAATGTCAAGAATACAAGAGAGCTGCAATTCCTCCTGCTTTCTACAGAATTTAATATTTTAAAGGTTCTTAATGTCAGGTCCGCAAGAGAGATGGTTGGTGCCTATTTGTTTTTTGGGGGCATTAAACACAGATAACTTTTCCTAGTACAATGCTTTAATTACCAAAACTGGGGGGGAGGAGGGGGTGGAATAAGAGAAAATGTTACTAGTACTTCCAATCTAGACATAGGATTATCTGCATAAAAATCAACAGTTTCACAGCCTGTCATTTCCAGCTCACGTTGTTAATTATATTTCAATGCACCTCACTAGATAAGAGGTATAATCCAGGCAAAAGTGTATAGAGGTTGTAGTCCAAATTGTACAATGTGTCTTCCACCTGATAATTCCAACAGGTAATGAACTGTTTAATCTCATGCAGCCTGGCAAACACTGTCTGTTTATCTTTACCCAAACCTTCAACACGCACATCAAACCAAACCTATCTTCTGCAAATACGATGACTGAATCTTCTTTTCAGCGAGCTTCATTTAAAGTTTTGATTATATTCCATCTACAACCATATTTTTGTATACAGCAATAAAACAGAGTTTGAACACAACAGGAAAAAAAAGAGCAAAGCCTTCAGAATATCCACTTAGATGCATTTCCTACATGAGGAATTAACCAGTTTCTGTATTCTCAGCGTACTCAGCTGAAACCTGGCACAGGTAATCAGAAATAATACTGATTATTCTAGCACCTGCTACACAAGCCCCACACATTCTGTGCAATTACAGGTGACAGAATTCCCGATCTTATACTATAGGCTGCTACTATAACCTCCTGTGCTTAAGCACTGAGCAAACGGACCACAGATGTCACAATGTAATTGTAGAGGCAGCAGCATTACCTCCACTCTTTATCACGGGAACCATGGCAGAAACCAACTGAAACAGGCGCAAACACTCTCTTTTCCTGCACCAGGAGAACAGAAATCAAACTGACAGATGCAGAGCTCCAGCTCTCCATCTCCTGACTCAAGACAGTAGCAATTCCTCACTTTTCTGTCCTTTACTCCAGCTTACATCTCCAAGGACAGAGAGAAGAAGAAAATTCTCAGATGAAAATTTTCAGTTCCTGAACAGGAGACACAGGCCACTTAGCTCTGCTCTGAGTAATAAAGCTTACGCTACCTCACAGTAACCAGTTAGGATTTAATAGAAGTATATTAAGAAAACAAGAAATGTAAATATATTTCCTCTTTGGAATAATACTCAGAACAAATAATCTCTGTATCACTTTTATATCTCTGTAAAAGGTGAGAATTGGACAAGTTTTTCTGTTGTAAAGCATTCTTTAGAATACATGCATGCAGCATTAAAATAATTTTGGGGACAAAAACAGCTATTCTAGAAAGGATTACAATTTCAGTGTTTTTATTCTGTTTTTAATTATCAAAATCATACCTTCTCCATCTTTCAATAAATATTTTTCATCACTCCAGATTTGGTTTCATTTCTGTGTATCCGTGGATATAAATTCTGTGGCATGCTTGGAACCATGTATGTTGCAGGTAGCACACTATACAGCAGATAGTTACTTCATTCTTTTTATAGATGTAAGTATTAAGTGAGAAGTCAGTCAAGGATGATAACATTCTAGAAGTTTGTAATTACAAAAGCTTTCATTTAGTTTGTATCTTTCACTACTGTATTTGCAAACCTCTCAAAGAAAACCTTAAAACCATAACAATAAGAGAGAATGAAGCAGAAAAAAAAAAGACTACCTACTCTTTATCTGACAATCAGCAAGAACAAAAACTGAGGAAAAAGATGTATTTCATAAGAGTGACACCTTGAATTCCATTCAAGTGGAATGACATCCCAAGGGTTTCTTTTGCTTCGGTGTTCATACTCCTAGATGCTGTACTGGAATATTGCCAGTCTATTTCAAAGCAAAGATAAAATGTAATGTATTAGAAAATTATCTGACTTTTCATTTAGTCACTGAGGTGAACTTACCACCAATGTATGTAGGTACAAATCTTTAGATTTAGGCACAAGCTGCATACATTTGTGCAGGCATGGAATTAGACTTGTATACCGTAAATCAAGAATACTATGAAAACATTTGAATGAACACTTCAGCGTGGAAATGTTTTAGTGTGCTAAGATTTTGAATAAAAATACATTCTAAAAACATATCTGTAACTAAAAAGTTAAACAGCGTTTTCATTCTCTGTTTCTGCCATGGTACAGTCCTGTTCCAGGCCATCGATTTTACATCAGTGATCCCAGATGACCTAAAACAACATTTTATTGCTTACAGCTAAAAAAAAAAGTTCAAAACAAAGTAAATGTAAAATGCTGCACTATTTTCATCGTCAATCTGCAGACTGCCTGGACCTATGGAAGGACGACTGCCTGATTGGTTTCACTGAACTGCTACTTGAAAACAAACTGACACAATTCCTTAAATATCCCATCCATCTATAAACTCATGCTCAAAAGAAAGTGAATGAGGAACCCTTTGCACGTTTTTGGGAACAGAAAATATCATGCCATGTTAACATAACACGAACAATGTCATGAGGGCAAGAAAACAAAACAAATCCCTGCTGCAAGACACTGAGAATCAAAACTGAAATTAATGCAAATTAAAGAAGCCTGTGAATGCTAAGTCAACTGCTTATTGATTTTTTCAATAAAACTTCAGGTTTTTAATTGTCCAAATATTGTCTTCATAGTTCTAACCTGTCAATGTTTCAGGGTCAAACTCCAAAGGCATCAGGGCTCATGCTGTAACTTCATCCAACAAGCCCTGAACAAACACGCACAGACAATACCCACAGAAAACAGCAAGACGAACAGAAACCACAAAACCAGCCACCTGGGTGCTTCAGTTTCCCCATGTGTGAGGCAAGGAGAGTAATATTTACCTTTATTTGAAAGGCAATTCTATCCTAAATGGTAGCTGTAACTACAGACCATGGCAGCTATCTTGGCTCTCTTCTGGGCACACTACTGTCCTCAGGCCCACTCTGAACGCTGCACTCTGAAGGTGGAATGCTCTCAACAAAGCACCTGGAAATGGCAGCTGCATAGCACAGTTTCACAATGGAACTAAACAATGCAGAATAATCTGAAAATACTGTCAGCCCAAACTCCAAAAGAAGTAGCAAAAATCTTAAAGAATATTTGTTGGTCATCACCAGGGCTATTTTCATGCTAAAGTACTTAGAACACATATGTGAACCCGTTCCACCCATCTAATGAACAGAAAATACTATTTTTTTTTTTTAAATCCTAGTATTCTAGTATCCTAGCACCTCAATGCTTACAAAATGATCTTTAGTCATGTAAGGAGAACACCAGGTCACAGCCTGAATCAGCGATTGAGCACCTGGTGAAGGGTGGTGGCTGTCCTGGGGAGCACGGGCAAATTGTTTGCATCTGTGCCCCCAGCCTGACCAGAAGGAGTGGGCCCACGGTGGGGCTGCTTGGGCTTATGGAAGAGCAGCCACCCAGGGGAGTGCATCACATTCACGTGTGGGAACTGGCTGCTCCTTGAGGAATTGTCATTGTCTTTGTGGGGGATTGCTGTCATGTGAGTCCAAAACTTCTGTTATTCTTGTTTATGACTATTAAACCCACAAATACTATACCTGGGGTTGCTAAAGATTTATCCAAAGCAATTCCACTGCTTTGTTTGCAAGAAAAGTCACCAAAAAATAAATAAAAATAAAATTCGTGAAGGTTCAAATCTGAGCCCAATACTTCAGAAGATGTGGTTTCAGAACTGTAGTTCAATGAAGTGTGATCAGAACTGGTGGCATGTATTTCCAAAATGACTCCAAGTTCCCTCATCAGTGTTGCTTCTAATTTATCCTGTGGTAACTCAATCGCGTGAAGTCGAACTACTCTAAAAAGTGGAGTAACACAGAAAAAAACTCAAACCGAGATGACAAACCAGGAATCATTTGATGTTACCCCAGAAGTTTAATGCTCTGAGCATACAGCTGGCAACAGCGTTTCAGGTGTAACAGGACAAGTTGTGAGACATGCCATCAGAACTTTTTGCTTGCTTGTATGCACAGCAGCACACTAAGGAGTATGTGTTGAATGATACAGCGTTGAAAATCAGTTACTAAGTTTGGATGCCTAACTCTTACTATAGCAGAGGGTTGCTCGGTAGCATTTTTCACCATCAAATTACACTTCAATGATTCCAATAGAGCCACTCTAAATTTCTGTGTCACAGTTTGGAAAACTTATTCATCTTTACCGTTTAACCTAATTAAAGATCACTTCCCAAGAAGAGAGCCAGCATAAAACTTCAGACAAGTTTTATTTCTTAAACCTGGTCCATTAAGATCTCTATGACTGCAGAACCAATACCAGGTCATTTCAGGAGTTATTTTTCTGTTGTGTGACCAGGTCATACTGCTGTCTGCAATGAAAGAGTATTACATGAGTATATAAAATGTTTCAGTAAAGTTCACACCATCAGATCTCAGAAGAAAGGAATAGAAGAGACTCTCACCTTTGAAAAGCAACAGAGAAATGGCCCAATCAAAAGACCCCTATCGATACCAGTGGGCTTTGAACCAAGCTACTCTGACAGTTCAAGTTGCAAGAACACAGTTTTTATGTCTTCTGCTTTACAGATATTTGCATTTAATTATATAGAACAGCCAGATTAAAATTATTACCTCCACTGCATTTATATAAACTAAACCTCTGTACTCTAAGTGAAAATCAAAGTATTTTACGTATTTATAAGAACACCCTCAGACAAGATGACCTTTACAATCACACAATTACAAGTGACTCAAGACATGGTAAACAAATAAGCTAAAACAGACTAGTTTCCAATATTTTCAACCCTGACAAAAATTAATATCCAAAATATATTTTACATTTTATATTTTGGATATAGGAAATGCCCAGCAGAACACAGCTCTTTATCTGTGATTAAATTCTAGAACTAACATTTATCAAAAAGAATTTCATAGCACAACTCAACTGTTGTGCAAACAAAACTCAACAACAATTTCAACTATTTACAACTAAATGTTATTTATCAGAGATTGTATTCAAAAAAAAAAAAAAGGAAGAAAGAAAAGAAAAACAACCCCACATTTTCACTTTTTTAATACAGATTTTGTGGAAGTATTACATGGAATGGAAACCGTCATCCCTAAAGCTTGATAATGATTTGAAACATGGGATCTATCACTATAGAATTTAAAGTCCAAAGGAAGTATGTAGCTATGCTTAACCTGAAAGATTGCAAGTGTTTTAAAAATGATACAAGAAAATGAGAATCACACTTGCAGTCAATTAAATGCTGATGATATGCATAACATACAAGTCTAAGCAAATGCAGAAATACCAGTTCTTCAAAGGAAACAGCAAAGAGGACACCAATGAGCAGAATGCAGTTATTCATGCTGTACTTGGCCAAGATGATACAAAAAGAGCTCTCCAAGGTTGGGCTGCTGACTACTACCTCAGAGCATCAGCTGAATGCCAGCTCAGAACAAAAGGCACTACCAGCTGCACTGCCAGTGCCACTTCCTGCACCACGCTGAGGGTTTTGCACTTTCTGTGAAAGCCAGAGTGAACACTGGCTGAATCTGACAAGATCATTGCGTAAAGAGAGATGGCCATAGCCATCAGCCATTCCATTCCACCACTCATGTGAATGACAACAAGCATTTCACACAGTTATGACACGTGGAAGGTAATGACCTCGCACAAATTAGAAGTGGACATACAACAGCTTCCTTCCCATGGAAGCCATCTGTTACACACTGAGTGGTTTTCCTTTAATGATTTATTTAAACAGGAGCAATTAAAAGGTTCATCTTTTCAGTTTAGAATCAGATAAACATTCAGATGCAGGACAAACTGTGGAAACAAATGGAAAGCCTGTTTGGTGCAAAAAATGTAAGAAAAAATATTAAAAACATCACATTAAAATTCAGTAAAGCAAAACATGAAATGATTTTCATCACAACAAAAACTGATGTTGAATTAATGGCATTTTAAATCATTAAATTTGTTTTAATACCATTTTCAATCCTCCTTAGACATTATCAAAAAGTGTTAAAAATCATTTATGAAGAAAAATAGGGATGCTTTTGTGTAAAAATTATTTTTGAAAGCAAATATTTAAACTAAAAAAAAAAGTTTCCTAGTGGCAAGCACATTACACATGCTTCTGAGACTTTCAATATTGAATCTGCCAGAATAATAACATGTATTTTAAAAAGATTAAAACTGCTTTGCAGTTAAGTGATCATTAAAAGTTTGATAAATCACATCCTATACTTATTTATCTGAAGCACAGAACCTGTTTTCGTACATATTTCAGCATGCAAAGCCAGTATTACTTTAAGAAGCATTACTAGTGGTTTCTGCTGTCCACATGATGTTAAGTTTCAGAGTAATCAACTGCATCCTGCAGAATGGCTAAATATGCAGCTTTTTCAATGATGGCTATAAAAAGACTAGGAGAACTTCTGTTATTCTTCACAGTACACTCCAAATAGATGTATTAAAGTCATTCCTAGGAAGCTAAATCCAAACACACATTTTTTTAAAAAAGCATGCAAAAAAAAAATGGAATTGGGTGGTTTCTCTCCCATTATAGGACAAAAAGGTATGAGATATTCTGTGTGCAAGCATGCAGAGTATGCATATTGAACATGAGTAAGAAAAACTGTGTGAAAGAAAGCTTCCTAAGAAACACTTCTACTATGGCCAATTTATTATTTAATAAATATCTGTTCATTTCCAGACAGCATTAGCCTACAAGCAGACTGGCGAGAGCTTTAGGACTCATACAAGAAATTTCTTAGACAATGAAATTCTCAGGGAGAGTTCAGCAGTAAAGACTAAAATACCAGCCTCCAAACAATGGTTAAAAATAAAGGGGGGGAGGGGAAGTGTTAAAAAGCTATTATGATGTGCATGATAGCCTTTATTTTATGTTTCCTCTAGAAATTAATTCAGTATAGAAATTCTATTTGAGATGACTTGGCGAGCATAACCTAGCAATTACATTGTGAAATACAGTTTTGCGCAACACATACATTATTTACCAGGAGATGCTTTCCCTGAAAAATGGCTAAGTGCAGCCAGAAAAGGAATTCAGTAAATGAGGCAGGAAAATCTGCCCTTCAGTACTGGTAATGAGGAAATTGAGACAAGAGGGGAGGTTTCATTTCCAGTCCTAGGTTACAAATGCCAATCAGCGCAAGCCAGGATTTTTAAGTGCAATCCAGCAGTTTGGCAGACAGGCAAGTAATTAAGTTTCACTTGTCAGGAACAAGGTTTTGGTTGTTTTGGGCTGTAAAGCAATTGTCTTCCTTGCCATTACAGGATCTTTGGACTTTATAAGGCAGATCTGGTCAACAACAAAGCTCAAGACATTCAATGATTTTCCCAGAATCATTATGTCTTAGGCTACAGAAATTCCTACAGTCTAAAAAAATAAAAAGCTCACATAAAGTATCACTTAACTTCAAATCTGTTTATTTAAAGTGATTAATTCAATTCACTACTGTGTCAATCTGGAAATCTGGTTTTACCACCCCTTCAGGTAACATGTCATGACCTCCGTGTGTCTGGCTTTCGTAACTGTGAAACAGCAATAACAGTTGACCCCTTCTATCTAAGTGTTCTGATGACCTCAGAAGAAAGTTACTATAAAAAGGGAAAATCAGTACTATTCATCCTAAAATACTAATCAATATGTTACTTGTTGATGCTTCCATTATCCAATGGAAAAAACATTTTTGTGCATTCTAAAATTATGAAAGGATTTTTGTGAGATCTCCTTTATAGGGAGCACTGACAGCTCTCAGCACAGTAAGCCAAGCCTGATTTTTGCACTACATCTGCAATATCTTTTATACTTGGGCAGCTGGCACAAAGTGAGAAAATTCATTAACATGCTAATGATGCATCCTATTTAAAATTCCAGCTCTGATTATTGTGTGATTAAGTCTCTTCCCTTGACGTCTGCTTCCTTGTATCTGCATTACTGTGAGAAATCAACAATTATTAATGAAGTAAAAAACAGGTGACCAATTTATACACAAGAGAAAGACAAACACACACATTTCAGCATTCCTTTTTTCTGTCGTTGTTTAATGTTTCCCAGATAAAGTGGTATTATCTTCAGTAAAAAACATTTTCAAAAAAGTTTTAAGAAGTTGGCAGGCATGAAGGATAACAGTTCAAGTGCCAGATGACACAGGAATAGTTATGTCTAGGAATACCTGTGCAGAAGGCTTTAAGGCGTTATAAAAGAAAACAGGGAAAGATCTTGATGCTGGGTAAATAGAAGATTATTGCCTGGAAACAAGAGCAAAGCAAGACTGAGGTGACAACAGATCCTGTCACCTTAACTTCATTTTAAAGAGAAAAACAAAGCATCCCCTTTCTACAGTGAAAAACATTTAAAACCACAAATGTGTTTAAACTAGGCAAAAGCCTTTAAATAAGAGAAGACTAAGGGACTAGGACGTAGTCCTCAGTAACCAGGAGCTAGGTGGCCCTGTTTGAGCAATGGCGTTGGACCAGATGGCCTCCAGAGTCCCTTCCAATCTCAGCCACGCTGTGATCCTGCGATTCTGACTACTACTTTTAGTAGTAACCTACTTTTATTTGATAGACAGGCAGCTATTTCATAAAGAGCTGAGCTGGGTCACAACTCTGCACAAGGAAGGATTACAGGCACATCTCTGCTGTGCATCAGAAACTGATCGGCTAGTCCAGCTCCTTTTTGCTGTTTCTCTGGGCAGAGAGCTAAAAAAAAAAAAAAAAAGAAAAAAAAAAACAGGACAGCAACGTCCTCTGCTAGTGCTGTTGAGTGAAGAAAAGATCAAAGGATCTCTCTGCCTCACTCAGAGCTATGGAAGTCAGACTAAGCAAGAATGGTCTGAACCAAGCAATGGTACCAACCACTCTTGCCAATTTTATGGGCAGTGCAGACCAAACTGCCCTTCTCAGCAGCAGCACGGGTTTTACTGGTTCCAACAACCCACAAAACCTCAGCCCATGCAGCCAGCCAGCTCTGCTGCCCTGACTCAAGCTCCACCTTTCACAGCATAGAGAAATCTAACCCAATTTTATCCAGTTCTTATATACAACAATGAAAACACCACAGCTCATCGCACAGTTGAGTGCATACTCACTCATCATGTATAAAAGTTACATGCTGTATTTCACTACTCAGCATTTGCTAGCTCTCTTTTCACCCCAACATATCTAGTATAAGTGAATGGGCTTCATGCAAAATAAAAAGGCAATTGCAGCATTGACAGAGAAAACAGGCACCCTGCTCTCCTCTGGCCTCCCGTTACTCCTGCTCCCACCCAGAGCCTCGTGCTGTGTGTCCCTGGAAGGGACAAACTAAAGTGTCAGAAGTTTTAAGGACAATAGGAGTAAGATATGGAAGTTCAGACAGACTTAGGACAACTGAGGGAAAAGAGACTGCATCGATTGTGAAATACTGGCAATTTCTCTTTGCCCAGCATTCCTCTTAAAAAAAGGAATTTCTACTTCATTCAAGTAGAAGTTAATTTTCCATTTCCTCAGGGTTTTTTTTTTTCTTTTTTTTTTTAATTAATGTAGATATAAGTTAGGATGAACCTTAACACATTCAACAGGCAATTAATTTAAGTTTACAGTTTCTAAAAGGTAACTGCAATAATTGCCCTGAAAAAAACAATTTTTATTCCCCATCTACGGTGGAGACATCATAAGCAGCATGGTGCAGCATCCAATAACACAAGAGACAGAACAACAGCCACAGCACAATCGTCCTCAATCATAGTATACTCTCTGTGCTTTTAATTATGCCATGGCAACAAAATCCTATTCCAAATTTTCATGCTTTATTCTCCAAACATAAAAGTAATAACTGGTTCATAAAAGTGGCTATCATTTTTAAGACACAGTCCGTTTACTACTTTAGTCTAAAGCGTATCAGAATGCTGTTATTCAGTTAAACATGGTGGTACCAATCTCATGCTAGCATTTTCAAACCTAAAAGAGTTTTCATACTTTAAAGAAGAAAACGGTGTAGATTACATGCAGGGGAGGCAGGGAAAATGGGAAGATCTTAGATTTTGATTTATGTATCTCTGTCCAGTATATGTTTACTAGAGTTCATTTTATGCAGGAATGAATTTCTCCTTATGCCTACAGAATTACAATAAATTAAAAAACAATCCAAGTAGTAAACATCCAGTGTTTAGCAATTTATTTTCACAAATTGCAGGACATTAGAGGTCATATCTGGAAGACACCTCATTACAGCTACATAAATGCAAAGGGAAAAATAGACCCTCTGAACAGCTAACAATTCTGTTACTTTAGCAGTACTCTTGCAGAGGTTTTGTTTGAAATGTTGCTGAAGAAAAATACAAATGAGAGGCGTGTATGTATTATAGGAAGTTTAATTGTCCTAGAAACAAAGGAACAACAAAATGGACAGATTGGAAGGTCAGGACCCTCTTCAACTCACTTACAAATTCAAGCTATGAGGAAACATCGCCTGATATGTTTTTTGTGGCTTTGGATCACGTGGCTTAGGTAATTACGCACTACTTTCAGGCATCATTGTTTTTATTTTTAGCCATTTAGTTTCTAACAAAGCAAATTCTAATCTAGGGTGTGTGTGTGTGTGTATTCTTCTACACAATTTAAAACTACTGCCTTGGATGTATTCAGCTGCCTATGAATGTTTTGTTTCTAAGATATCTCTGCCTGTCTACTTCCCTACGAAGAGACTTCATGTGCTTTAAAAATAAGGACACTGTGCTCTTCTCAACCAACATACTACTCATAAGATTCTGAAAAAGGAAAGACATTTCAAACCGAAATTGAGAGCTTTATAACAGTCCTCATATTTATACTTAGCTGTTTAGAGGTAACTAAAGTAACTAGATTTGTAACTGTTATTCAGCAAGGCCATTGTATCCGCGTAACTTCAGGACAAGGTGTAGTAGACAATAGGGTAAGCCAAATCTAGCATCGGCTTTGCTATTTTGTTAATTTGTCAGCAGCTTCCCCAGCATTTGCAGTGAACTGCCTCAGTCCTTCATGACACTACTGCCCCAGGACACTGCCCACGCCTGTATGTGAGCTGCATTTGGCAAGCTGTTTAAACCCACTTCAGGCACAAACTTAAGAATAGAACTCTTACCTTCAGAATCATGCACCTCATTCATTCAGAGCCAAAGTTTTACTAAATAGGCTGCTATTGTCACAATCAACAACACCTATTGCAAATACATAAAAGACTACATATGTTTTACTGTATGTGAATTCAAAGTGGTATATTGCTAGGAAATCCTCTCTCCCCCTGAACACACTCTCTTCTCCAGTGGAAACAGTCAAAAGCTTATCAAGCATATTGCTTATCTAGGTCCTGGCCAAGCTTACTTCAAAAAATCGGTATGTTTTGTGAAATGCACGATGGTTTTGTCAAAGCCAGCAGACTTCCAGATGTCTGTGACTGAGCAAAAGCTGTTACAGCCTGTGAACTACTTACCAAAGGCAGTCTCTCCTTGTTCAAGTTCTTGTTTCAGTCTGTGGTAATCATCTTTAATTCTCTCTAATTTTCGGATGTTTCGGGTACTCAAGACCAGCAGCTCATTGAGAAGTCCTTCCAGTCCCTCCTTCTCAGACGTTAATGATCTTATTTCTTCTGTCAGATCCTTAGCAGCACCAAAATTACTTCCTGCGTATTTTGCGGGGGTAGGGGGAAAAGGGAGGAAAGAGACAACAAAGCAGACACTTGCAGCATCAGTAGGTTACACAGGAAACAAGGGAAATTAAGCAACTATACTTTCCAAGAGCAATGAAAACCAAATTGGGAAAGAAAAAAAAAATAATGAAAAAGGATAAAAGACTTTTGCAAGTATCCATTATATTAACATACTACAAAGTCATAATCGCAGCACATTTAACAGTTAACATTTTTGGAGAATATCTATTCCTAAGATCAACACTTCAGGAAATTCATACTGTAATTCTTTGATCGTTGTGCTGTCATCTGTCAGACAGTCTTCTGGTTTTGGAGAACACTTCAACTCGCAATACTTCTACAACAGGTGCTATCGATCTGCTAGACTCCAAAGCATTTCTCTTCAAAAAAGGAAGCACTATGAAGTTGTTCACAAGCAACAGAAATTGACCTCATGTTTGTTAAGTAATGAGCCCCCACTGGAAAGAAGGTCAGGAGGAAACTCTGACAGAACCACATTTCAAGTCGCAGCTCCCCACTTGTGACTGACCCTGAAGCATGACGCCTTAGACATGGGCAAAATACCTCAGGTATCACCAGCTCGCTTTGCTCTGGAGTTTCCAAAAAATGTTCAGGCCCTTTGGACAGGGATCCAGAATCAGAAGTTTAATTGCCAGCTGATTTAGAGTACATGCTAGTAACATTTGCTTTTCTGAAACTTGGTTTTATAAGAACCAGAAGAGAAATGTTTCCTTACTTCACAGAGAAGTCTAAATTACAAATACACTAATTACAGCAAAATTCCGCTATTAGTTTTTTTTAAATAGTAGTAACTATTACAATGCTACATTTATAGAGTTGTACCTTTGTGTTTTGTTTTTTTTTTCAGTGATTCCACAACTTGGTTTAATTGGTAAAAAAGAATGTTTCTTGAAAAACTACTTAAGAAAAACAATTTCCATACAGACATGCCTACAAGATCTCTAGCACAAGAACTGAACTCCAGCATCAACCTGACTTAGGAAAAATTTGGCAGTAAGATCTAGTAACCAAGGGATTAAGCATTTACAAAATTTAGCCTTAAAGCAAATGTTAATGTGAAACACAGCCAGTCACACACATAAGATGCCTCGCCCACTTATGAAGCATATGTAATGATTTTAGCCTCCTGGAATGGTAACTTGTGTCACCAATTATAAAAGTGTCCCTCACCTTTTTTTCAAGAATATAATAAACTGTTTCTCATACACAACAGATAATCTTCTAATCTTTTTTTTTTTTTTTTTTTTTTTTTTTTTTTTTTAATTCAAGATGAATTCCAAATCATCAAAATCCACAGAGTTTCCAAAATTCCATCCTTTCTGGCCGTGACTGGTTGCCTACTGGCCAGTTCTCTCAGGACAGGGAAGGAAGAACAAGATGCAAGCACTTAACACTCATCAGAAGACCACAAATCATAGCTAACTGCTGAGAGTGGCTCCAATCCTCAAGAGCAAGAGAGTGAATGGAAACACTTCCATGAAATAACTATAACCATCCTCCTTGAAGAAAGGTGCTGCTGCAAACTTGAGTGGCCATATGAAGACAGACATATCACAAGAAGGTTGCACTGTTCATAACTTTGGAAAAGACTGTATCAAGTCATCGAGGTTTAATGATTAAACACTGCTAAACATGGTAGCCTTTTTTGTTTATTTAGTCATAAGGGTATGGTAGTTCCAGCAAACTCCTCCTTGCTTCAAGCCATTTTCATTTCTTTTGAGAGTTCAAAACTCTCCTATTTCTGCATCTCAGCCAAAATCCTGCTTGCTTGTTCTATCTTACAATGAATCATACAATTAAATAATTATAAACAATTTGCCTTTTTACAGATAGTAGGATCTTACGGTTTACCAGTGCATTTATGGAGAAACAACAGGGCAAGATTTACTATCTCAGGTTTCCAAATGGGCAGAACATAGCAGGAGATAAGCAAGACTGCTACAAAAGAATTGCTGGAAAAATGGCAGATATTCAGATGTTTCTAAGGCAACAAGAAACACAATTAAACAGTGTGCCTTGATTTCACCTGAACTCATCCCAAGCACCAGTGCACAAGAGCCTTAATAAAACATGAAAGTAAGAGATTCTTCATTAGAATCTGGAGCTTGCTTTTACATTTCAGAAGACAGCAAGGAAAAAGATATTATATATGAAAGTTTTATACATATTGAATGGATATTAATTCCCAGAGGGGAAGTTTATATCAAAACTGAGGCTATGAGGAAATGGCATTAAATATATGCCCAGAAGCCAAAACTGCCTGATGCAGCTTCCCCTGACAGCAGAAACATCCGAAAGTCTGCAGTGAAAATTGAGAAAAGCATATACAAACTCATGCAACACAAGCATCATCAGTGAGCTTCTGACCTCAATCACAGCAACCAAAATAACTGTTTTCTAAATGTCACAGGAACACTGACTTAAAAATTAATACACAATCCCTAGCTGATGGCATTAGAAACCATGTTCTCCTAGGGTTCTTTAAGAGACAAAGTCACTTTGGATGCTGTAGAAACACTCTTGAGACACGTAAAAATACTTTATTCTGCTTATATCCATGAAAATATTAAAATTCCTCTCTTTGATAAAATAGTTATATTTTGTCTAAGTGAACAAAATAACTGCTGCTTTATCAACCACTGTGTTTTATACAGCCATACCACTGGGAAAACCAGTTGGCTGGTATCAGATAAAGTCAGTCGTAACTCTTCCCAGGCACCATGTGAAGTTGGGGTTATAATAAGATCTGGAATTACTCACCTGAGTTTGGCCAAACTCATACCTAAGAGTTCAACACTGAAACATCGTATTTTCATTTTTCAATTAATTTGAAGAATACAGTGCTCTGAACAGGGTGAATGGTATGCTTACAGTACATTGCTGTATGGAGCTCAGTATGTGTGCTTAACAGTAAGGTTCAGCTCCTCAAAGTTATCTCTGAAGACAGCAACAAAAACCCAGTTTAAACTTTCTCCTTAATCTTGCCTTCTGGGGCTCTCTCCTCTCATGCATCCTTCATCATCCTCTCTCTACAGAGTGACATCAGGTAAGCTCCACTGGCTTGATGTGAATGCCAAAAATTGCAACCAAATCAAGCAAAACATTGGAAAAATAAAAAACAAAGAAGTTACCCCTAGGCACAAAGTTGCTATCTAATTCTTTCTATTCACTGCAAAACTAAATAGTCTATAATAATTACATTAGATTATTTTACTCTCTTCTGAAAATTGTACTAGTATGGCTACACACCACAACTAAATGGCACTCTGCACATGGAGTGTCTTTATACATAATTACATGCTACTTAAACTCATGTCTACTGTAACCACTCACTGTCAGATTTTACTGTATCAGGCAGATTGTTGCCCAGATAGTAGCCTCAAACCAACATTTCATTATTCTGGTAACATTTGCCAGCAACAAATTGACTAAAAATATCATTTAAAGTCTGTCCCACTTTGTAAAAAACCAACTAACATGTTATTGCTTAAGATTTGTTCAATATTTCCCCTTCAAAACATAGGACAAAGTCAATGGCCCACAGTCTTTTTTGCTCTTAGTTTTCCTTTTATTTATGCCAGAAATTATGTACACTCATAGTTTCCACTATTTATACTCGAAGCAGAGAGGCATGTCCCATCCCTACCGAAACTATGCTCATTACAATACAATCAAAGGAACAATTTTTGCATAACACTGCAGCATACATACCAGACACTGGCTTGAATGTAGGAAGGAACAGACTGGTCTGTATTTACTGTTACCCATAAGTTATTTCTTCATAGACTAGCGCTACCTTTAATAATACAATGAAATGAAAAATTTATGTTTTAGCTTAGGGCATTCACCACCATGGTATTTATCAAAGGCACTAGAATTCAAGTCTGAAAACCCTCCATCCCATGATTAATGAGAACACAAACCAATTCCAACACCAGAACAGAACTTGAAGAAAATAAATATCAGTTTCTCACAAAGAAAAGAGAAAATAGTAAAAACATAGGAAGAATATAAGATTTTAGTGTGTTAGTACAATTGTTTTCAAGTACTAACACCTGCCAATACATTTATGGAACAGAATGCGACTGAAATGATTGATATGATCCTGAAAGGTAAAATAAGATAATCCATTTAGAAGTAGGCAACAGACCCCAAAGCATACATTTAGAAGAATTCTCTGCCTTAGGAAGCCTGTTCTACCAGGACCAAATCAGTCACAAAAGACCAGCAACCCAGGAATCCATCATTAAAAAAAAAAAAAAAAAAAAAAAAGGAAAAAAAAAATTAAATCAGTGTCAAAGACTCAAGTGAAAATCACCAACGAGAAAAGGCATCCAAACCTTGAAGAGAAATGGCAGAGATTTGGAAGATGGTAATTCAGCAACACTGAGATGTAACCTGCTCCAAAGAATAGTTACTGGAGACTGCCAGGACCCTCAGGTGGTCTGACGTGCCTGCACTAGGGGAGGTGAACATAGGAATGATTAGCCCATCTCCCCTCTCTCCTGTCTCTGCCTCCCCTCCATACTATGACCAAAGGAGAAGGGGGGACACACTTGAGGGTAGGAGAATAGCCCAGACCTAATCTCCACGATCTAGAGGGCTTCATGAAATCATCATTCCCTTTTTACCAACCTACTGAAGAACAAAAGCCAGAGGAGGACCAGAGGGAGAAACATTCATGTCACCTAGATTTAGGCACCAAAAGTGCATGCACTGAAATTCAGAGGATTGTCACCTTGGCTTCCTGGACAATTTTTAGAAGGAGAGACAACACTAACCCATTCCACAGACTGCACAGGCGTTTTCTTGCATCCTCAACAGACCACAGCACAGCCTCCCCAGTGGGTGAGCTCATTCTCCCTTCACAGCTCTGCCCATCCAGGAAAGAAACTGCAAGAAAGATTATTCTACCCTCCCTCCCCCTCCAGGGAGAGCAAGTTAGGTAATGGGAGAAAGAGAGTAAGTCACTACATGACTGACTGACTGACTGCTAGAACAGAAGCAATGATTTTTCTGCTGTCTGGTCACATCATTTTGGAGCTTCAGCTACAACAAATTACCTTTGAAGTTCAGTGAAAGCCAGTAACATCCAGCAGTCTCATTTGGAAGTAAGATAAAAAGACAAACAACATAGCTTTCTGAGGTCTATGTGACTGTTTAGGACTTCACTTGGGGGGCTCACTGGCGTCATTTTTTAAGTGGGTTAATAGGCTTGTCAGAAAGCACATCACTTGTAGCACTACACAGTAGTAAACTCCACTTAATGGAGCATAAACTGATCGTTGTTGCCTGTACACAGCACTGTACGTTGGAGCAGGATGTTATGATATGGGCATGAAGAATCAATCTCAATATGCCCCTGAGCCATCAATCCAGGCCATTGCTGAAAGCAAGATGTTGAAAGTGGAGAACCAACTTTGTCATCTGACAAGATCCAGGTCTCCAAAAGATTCCAATTCACCAAAAAAATTAAGCCGTTAAGAGAAGGCACAAAGGGGCATTGGTATTCCTGCCTCTAAGACTAGGTAAGTTCTCCATCAGTCACCAAAAGGCACTTCTCAAAATTTAAATACACAAACAGGAGCACTATTGCCTTCCAGTGGAAAACATTCAAAACCATATGCAGCATGGCAGAGCAATATATGAACATCTTGTTGAGAACTTTACGACCATACCTAATCTGCATGAAATGACAGAATGCAATATAGGCATGAAAACAAGACATCCACATTTTCAACCATGCCTTTCTGTGTTTTGGTGATGTCCTTCAGCCCATACTGATATCTTCCAGCCTGACTGCTCTGTCCTCTCTCTAGCTCACAGTTGCTCTTTAAGCCGTGCAGAACTTGCCCTAAATGAGCATCTGAGTAGGCAAAGAGGCAACAGTGCCAGCATTAAATTTTGTTTAGCATTCATGTCATATTATTTATAAGCTACATTTCCACACTTTTGGCTGGACTGCTGCAAATCATCCTACAACGATACTTCCAATCACCTCCCATTTGCAGGTATTTAATGAAATAGAGACAGTGCTAATTACAGAATGATGTCAGAAAATCTCCTACTGCTATAGACCAGAATATACATATTTTTTAATCTACTCAAGAAGTCAGTCATTTTAACTTCTGTGATTGGACCTACTCTGTATTTGCAAAGACATAAGGGCAGTCAATGATGTGTATCTCATAGATAACTACATAACAAATTCCACTTTTCATTCACGTTTGCTTAGCTATCCATGAGACATTTTCTGGCTATCTGGTTCTATGCTATTAGGCATCCTCAAGAGAGGAAAAAAAATCACATTGTTATAGTATACATACATGTGAACAAATTGCAATATGTATCTAACATAATCTCTTTTATTCATATACAGGAAACAGACCAAAGCGATGACTAAAAATATATTTTAGTTTACAACCCTCCATTTGTTCCCAAATTATTTTCTCATTAAGGAAAAAATGAGAAATGTAGCATTTCTCACATGTGATTTGATTTCTTGCAGAACAGCCTAGAGTAGGAAAACAAATTTTAACAATATTTCTACAGTTGCATTCACACTTGCTTACATACCAACCTATTTGAATTTTCTTACTGGTTTAGGTTCATGTGATCTGCAGTTTATTTCCCCCCAGAATTTAGCACTACACACATCCACCCTTCCAACAGAAAGAACACAGTGCTGTATACTGCCATGTTCTTCGCATAACTGATTATAACAGAGAATTTTTAAACATGTTATGAACTACAAGAACTAACATTAAGGTGTTTTTTTTTCATTTGCCTTTAATTAAAAAAGCAACAACAAATCAACTGTTAGATGGTAACCCAAAAGATTTCACCAATAAGTATTTACAAATGCATATGTCAACAGTAACACCTCATGCAATCAAGAGTACTCATCAGTTATAATTAGCTAAAGCTACTGACTTAAAAATCATGAACAATATAATAAAGATTCTGCTAATTACATTTGGAGAAAATTTCTGAACTAGCATCTCAGGAGTATTAACTCAAAGTTACTTATCACAATCGGCAAATGCCAATCAGAAGTGAAGGAGCTGCTTATTCAAGGACCTGAATTTCAACTGTTTATAGAAACAGCTCTTGAACATTCAATAATTGGCTGTTTGCAGGGTTTTTTTTTCCAATATGAAATCTCACCATAATGTAATTAATCTACTACATTTATTGTAAAAACTTCAATAATCTGAATGTTCCTAGTTCCTTTTTCTTCTTCCTCCAAATTTAGTTTCACACTTTCCCGAGAAAGAAATAATAGCAAAGAGGAATTTTTACGTAAGTGGCATCATCTCTAATGTCTTCACAGCATCTTTTATTATACAGTTTTAAAATCGAGCATATTGGACTGACAGAAATAGCAGAATTGTTATGCTTGCATTGCATTTATGCTGGTATTTTTCTCTCTGAACAAGACCAGCTACATTTGCATACGTTCTGGTGCACATACACCAATACTGTAAATCGCTGTAACAGCAACAGAAAGTGAGGTTCACATAGAACATTAATGTTTTCTAAAGCCATCTGGGTAGCTATTAAAGGCTGAGGTATATACATCATGCTTTCCAAATCAGCACATCATCACACACATGAAATAAGTATTAATAAGAAAATAAAGATTAGTTAAAAAAAAAAGTATTAATAAAGTTCACCTAGCTTAACCACTGGGATATATGAACCCAGATGTGTGCAGTTGCCTTCAGTTACCTTTTTGCTTTGACACTGATTCAAAAACTTCTGAAACTAACTGGCTCCTCAAGGAAAACACTATGTTAAATGAAAACAATGCAACACCAGTTTAGAGGAAAGCAGTTATTCTTAGTATCCATTGGTATTGTTGTTTGAGGAAATTACTTGACTGAATGATCTAACTGCTATGGTGAAAAAGCAGAAACAACATTTATCCTTGCCTAACGTTTCCAAGATTACACAAAAACTTCTAACTATATCCAGCAAAACTTACTGCACATTTGTATACACACTATTAATAATTCCCTTTGTTTTTTGTACTACTCAAAGATAGCCATTAAACAACCTGCACCTTACGCAATGGAAGATTCTCTCACCTTCCAACGATTTAGTATACTCAGGCTGCTGATTAACCTCCTGTTAGCTGCCCACCAGTTCATGAGATACGCACGCGCAACATCTTGCTTAAATCTTGACCAATACTTTTAAGGTTGAGACATATTTCTTAACTATGAAGAACTGTGAACTTACTTAAAAGACGTCTTTCAGTTATGCCTAGTACATGAACGCACAACACCTGAATACCTCAGCCTTCTCTATATTCACATCGTTAAGCAAAAAAGCTATTTTTATCTCCTTCTTCCCCTTTCCTCCTCTGCATTTACCAAATCTGTTCTTCCTGACTTGTTTCTCTGTTAGCTGCAATCCACTCTGCATTCTGTCTTTTCTATCAGTTCATGTTCTAACACTAAAATATTTCTTTTTCTTTTATTTTCTTTTTTTTCCCAGAATTTCTTTTCAACTTCCAGGCCTTTAGAATACTATTTTTTTTTGTCATTCCAGCATCCTTTGCATACTACTCTGCATTTAACATAAATGAATGCCATCACGTCAACTAAAATTACCCATTTCTTAATGTAAGTGAAAGAAATTACAGCATCCACTGTTAAAAAATTACCTTTCACTCTTGATTTTCAACCAGTTCCCTTCAGCTACAGAAATTAGATCTAAAATACCTGCTCCCTTGTATGCTTTTTTCTACCTCCCCGACCCCCGCAAAAGAATTTCTTCACCACATTTCATTAATATGTTTAATCATCTTTGATGCTCTCTTCTCATCTTACCATTACTCACCTGTAAGAAAGAAGCACCCTAATATTAACTCCATGCTTTTGATGCTACTAGATTCAGAGAGCCCCAGTCACCTTCTATTTCAGATACATTAGTAACAAGAAACTGCTCAGGTATTTTCACACAGAGGCATTAAATTGCATTGTTTCACATCTTTGCCTAAGCTTCAGAAGACACATTTTTGCACTTTTTGGCATGTAATATGATACCTTTTCCTCTGCTTGCTTACCACAACATGCTAGAATTTGTTACTAATTAAAGTTCCACATCTCAGCCTCTTACACCAAATCTCTGCAATATCAATTCATATTTGGTGGTATGCCAGAAGTTCATGTTTTTTCTTTTAAATTCTCTTCACACACACACATTTAAGGCACATAACACCCTGCTTCATCATTCTCCTGCTTTGCGCTTATAGACATTTTAAAGAAGCAGCTCACTTACAGGCTTAAAGTCACATCTTCCTACAAAGCCATAATTGAAATCCCGTAATTTTTACAAAAAGAGAGAAAGCCAGGAACTGTGGTGCAATGTACAGCACGTCTATACAATTGTGCCTCCTAGCGTACCCCAGAAAAGGAAGCTAGCCAGATTTGGAGACATCAATAATTAAGTCTCGATAACCACAAATTAAGTCACAAAGGCCCTCTTACTGATGTCAGTAGACACAATTTAAGACGTGGATTATGTGGAACTTTTTTTGACCATAAATGTGTCTCTGTTATTTTACAGTCCCATATGGTTCAGACAAACCACTCTTTGCATGAGTCCGGACAGATTCTTCATAAGCAAGCCCAGGACTGAAAACCAATTTCCAGATGTTCCTGAGAAGGCCTCCACCTGGAACCTCACTGTAAGTAAACCACCCAAAGACAGAAAAATTCCCAGATGCCTGTTTTCCAGAGAAAGCTTTTAGACAAGTGAGGCCTTCTCTCAATATCACTGGGGCTTTTTATTGCCTACTATACCATTTCACAGTTGGGCTGAACCCTTTTTTGGATTTACTTTTATATATGCTCTAGTCAGGAAAGAACTATACTGTATGAAAGTATAAAGTGACTGTGGTGAGAACTTTTCGGATGTGGGAGACCCCACAACATCTCTGGGCAACCTGCTCCTGTGTTCACTCACTCTGTAAAAAAAACATTTGCTTGCACTCAGATGGACTTTGCGTGTTTCAGTTTGAAGCGTTAAAAGCCAGAACACGATAATAGTGGGTGCTTGTTTCTAGCAAGTAACTAGTCACAGGATGGGAAGGGGATATAAGAGGTTGTTAAACATGTTCGTGAAAGATGCTGGATATTAACTTATACAGAAAAAAAAACGTGCAAATCTTGTTCAGACATAATTCCCAGAAAGATAATAAAAGAATTTTGCCTTAATGACGATTTAAGATCATACTCTTCAGTCATTAAAATTCCCTGAAGAAAGAGTTTTTCACAGTAAGAAAAGAAAAGAAAGAAATATTGCTTCTTATCAGTAGCAAGAAATAGTGCCAATACATCTTAAAAAGCATGCAAAGGCAATCACAGTCACAGTAGTGAGAAAACAATTTATAGAAACATCAGCATTAAATTGTCTCTTGAATTCACCCCTGAAACAGGCAACCTATTTTAAGAGCTAACAAGTATAAAATATTGTTACAAATGTTTTGGAAATAGTCCTCAAGTTTTCATTTGCTCTCTCAAAGTGTCAGCCTGAAGTACATCTTTTCTGGCCACCTGCTTCCCGCTGCCAGCATGTAGTGGTTGCACATCCAGTTTTTGGTCTATTTTGTTCTTGAGTCATAAAATGGCTGGGGAAATCTTTGACCCCATTTCTGAAAGCAAGAAAATTACCTACATTCAAACAGCCTAAGGGCAGAGAAGGGTGATTACTCAGCTTATCTTGTAGATGGACAGAGGGAAAGAAATAGGGTTTCCATTCTGAAAAGTGTCATGAAAAACAAAGAAGCTGACTGCGCTCAGCACCATTACAAGATCTGGTCTTTAATTTCCTTTAGGATTTTGCTCAAATCTGACATTGTCCACTTCTGGCAAACAAATCATGTGACACTGCATAAGGTTTCAATTTAAAATAATTCTGTATACAGGTACAAGATTCTCCTATCTAACTGAGAAGGTAAATGACCATCAGACATATAGCTTTGACACAATAAAAATCCCCTAGCCTTTCTTCTCTCTTTTCTGTAACACTGGAAAATTTCTCGTACCAAAGGAATTTCCTTCTTTTCAGCTTCCTCTGAGGCAGATGGAAACATCTATGTGCACATTCAGTTTGCTGAATTAGAAAAGTCACCTCTTCAAACTTAGAGAAAGAACTGTGCTTCATTTTTTTTCCTTAGTAAACACTGCAGTAGTCCCAAATAACTGGCATGTAAAACTGTTATGAATCAGACTCTGTAATGACATTTCAATGTTTTACTGGTTGTAAATAACATGCACGAGTGCTCTAAGGACCAAATTGCTTTTTTGCTGCAAACACTAGTTGTTTAATGATCTGAATAGCAGTAGCAACCAATTATTTTATTCCATTTTAAAAGGTAATTTAAAGCCATGCTTGTAATTATTGCACCTTTGTTATAAATTTATTATGACTTTAAGGTAGAAAGCTCTAGGCATTTAACTTGTAAAGTCCAGGAAAAGCTATCGATCATTATTTACCAGTTTCACTTGCGGAAAAGTATCACGTTCTTAATGCCTACCACACAGCATTCTCTTAGCCAGAAGTTCTCATCAACAGAGAGAGGACTGAAATACCACACACAGGGCACGACACAGCCTAGTTCTGCCATACTTGACTTGATTTCAAGGGATTTACCTAAGTGCAGATCAATTACTTTTCCCAAGAAGGCTCAGATCTGTAAAGGTCTAACACACCACTCATCACTGTCAGCCCTTTTCACCACTTAAAACTTACCTGATACAGCCAGCATTTTGGCTTCAAGTAGAGCTGGTAGCTGAGTCTCTATATCACTCACTTTCTTCCTCAAAGTACTGCAGAGCTTCTGACTCGTGCAAACCTAGATTGAGGCAGACAGGCATGATATATAATTCAGTCATGTAAAAAAAAATATAAAGCCATTTAAATGGGGCTTCAAATGTTCTTGGTTTACAGACATGACATAACATTCTACAGCAAGATAAAGAAACTTAATAAAAAGTGATGTCTTCATAAAAATATTAGAGACTAACCAAAATTTCCAGGCTTACCACACATTCTGTTACTAAAACAGAGAACAATATCAGCATAAGCTACACAGCTGGGAGAGGACGTGTTTCACCACTAGATACTGAGGCTGAATTTAGAAGACAGGCCAACTGACAAATTCTGTAAGTTTTCAGCATTAGCAGTGATGTCTGGAATGAGTGGAATGTAAATGAGCCAAGGTTTGGAGTTTAAGACCTCGTAACACAGAATGCACAGTATTTTTTATACAAAATGTACCACTCCACATATCTTAACTGGAAAAAGAAAAAGTAGCTGTCATGCTCTGAACAGGCAATGACAGCTCAACATTGTACTTCATTTCACAATAAGAGACACAGCTGAACTGGGTTCAGGTTTCTAACTTTCCCTCTCTCTTTTTTGTTTTTCTACCTGGACATCCTTCAGCAACGAAATCATGACTGGTATTAGAAACATGGAGAGAGAAAGAGAAAAAAAAGATGAAAATACAGGAAGTTCAACTGTTTCTGTACTGTAAGTGTACATTACTACCTCAGAAAGACTTTACACACTGTACACAAATCATACAACTATGTATTCAAAAGCATTAGCGCTAACACCAAATTGTATCATTTGTGAAGGAAAGCAAAATGAACAAACAGAAAAATCCCTGATCTAGTTAAGGCCAATACTCTTGTTCTGAAGGCAGAAATCAAGCAGTTGCTTAGAATTGTAGCTGACACTTGAGAAAACATTGCATTCATTGGAATCAAGGGTAAAGCAATAATCAAGAAAGAGACGGGCCAGTTGTGAAGAGATGAGATGTGAAATGAAATCTCCAGAGGAAAGCTTCCCTGCTCTCCTTGAAATTTCTTTCTTAAAGCAAGTCTATATACCATGCACGTTAACAAAAGCACAGCTATTACTCCACTTTTTAAGAGTCTTACAGCTCTAATGGTTTATCTGTTTGCATAATTCAAGGATAATAATTCAGATATGGCGCTAATTGTAGATCTTATTAAATGTCTAATACCCTCTTGCTTTAGTTCAGGGCATCCATTAACCATGGATGAATCATGGGTTTTTTGAATAAACTGAACTATCCTCCAAGTCTGTAAAGACTTTAGAGTCTTCCTATTAATTTAAAAACACATATCTCATCACTTTCGCAGCTATTACAATTTTTCAGTTTCCAGACATTTCACTTTATTTCAGTATTTCCTTCTGAGTGACCTACCTACTGATTTACTTTAAATGTTAAAAAAACCCAAACCTGTCAGAGGTGAATAAACGTGTCCACAAAACCTAAAGGCCATTTCTGTCTCACATCTCCAAAATAAATCTTAAAGTTTTTAATGACTTCCTTTCTAAGCAGCGTTCTCTCTTTAGGGGTACTGAACGGCTCGGTGAATTGCAATTAGATTGGGAATTTTTCAGCTCTAGGAAAACTGCATGAACACATCCCATGCTGGTAGTAACTTAAAGTCATTACCGCCAGACAGCTGTTTGGCAATTATGCAAAATAAGCTGGGAGGAGGTTTAATCAGTTTCTAGTGAACACTGTCCACTTTGTGAGCACTACTGTCAGAATGAAGCTTGCTGGCACTCTTTATTAATGGACCAAATGCAGAGACCAGAGGCTGGATGGAGGTTCCTTTAACTCAGAGATAATTCTTCTGGAACATGAGATAAGTACATTACCGAGCCTCTGCATGTATCTATGTCACATGCATTCCGAAGATAAATGAAAAACATTAATCTTCAGAGCTATCACACAGCATAGTTCAACAAAACAAAATGAAAGACTGGGAGAGGCAAAATAACGTAACACCCTCTAAACTAATAGCTCTGTTTCTACATTACACCAATTCTACTCCAACTCCTTTCATTTTTACTAATTATTTTATCCTAATAGCAGCTACCATTATTTCCTACAGTAGCTTATTCAGCCACCGAGGAAAGTTTACTTCCAAGCTAACAACGATGACAAACAGAAGGGCAGCACCCTCCTTTGCTCCAGGTGAACACGCTACCCTCATGCTACCAGCACTCATGCTTGTGCCCCCAGCAATACCATTGCCTTCTTGCCAGGGACCAGAAGTGCTGCAGCACACGGGCCAAAGAGTTTCAGTTATAAAAAAAGCTTCCTTTCAGTTTCAGGGAAGTTCTTTACAGCCAAATATTAGAATATCTACTTTAAAAATCCTCTTCGGTGTTTTTTTAGTTTGGTTTTAGGAGTTTTTTTCTTGGCTGGTTTTAGTTTTTGTAGACTTTCAAAAAAAAAAAAGAGTCTCTTGTCTCAGAATAAATCATACAAATCTTTGCTCAGATACACAGACAGAAGGCATTTGTAACAAAAACAGTAGGATGCCGTTGAGCAAAGGTATGTGGAATCAATCTGAAAAGAAGGAAAATATCAAATTTAGCCATTGTCATCCTTTTCCATCTTGCAAGTGTATGATGCTAATCTAAAGTGGCAGAATCAGGAACAAGGACACAGACTAAAACACTGAAATTAACTCTTCCTCCAATCATCTCAGGGAGAAAAAAAAAAAAGAATTTTGAGTAGTCTTCGCATTGCTTTATAACAGTACTTTAGAAAAGACAAGGAAATTCTCTTTATCCTGTAAAGAGAAATGAAAAAAAGAGTCCACTTGGCTCTCTCCATACAGCACAATCTTGCCATTTGCAAAAGCAGATATTAATTTCTGAAGGAAGAAGGTAGAAAAAGAGGATTGTTCCCTTCGCTAACAGACTAATCTTAGCTTCTTCTAATCTTAGTTTCAGCCTCAGCTGAAAACAACACAGATGAGGCAGAAGAGGCCACATAAACACTTGCGGTGCAGGAGGAAGGAAGAAGCTTTTGAGTAAGCAGCATTCTCCTCATAAAATGAAAAGGTTTAAAAAGAGCAGCTCTGTTCAGGTTGAGAAGAAAATAACATGATGAGATTATCTGAATAAATGAAATTAGTAAATGATATGGAGGAGTCTGATTACCTGCTTCTCATTTACTGTTTCTAATAAATAAAAGACATCACAGAAGAATGGAATGAAATTAAAGTAATATTTTACCTACTGAATATTTAAAGAAACAAATAGGCTGTGGAACTCTACCACACAAAGTTCTCAATTGCTACCCAACGTTTCAGTTCTTATTCAAAAATTCTTCAGACACTATGGCTATAAAACAAAACTTTAAAATTTACAGGCACATATTTTCAGAAGACAAAATATGTAAGTTGTGTTTTAGTTTGCCAATAGCTTGACACAACACATCACTCTGAGCTACCAAATCTCTCGTTTTAGTGGATGATCTGTTTGGTCAATTACAATCTTTTCTTTGACACTTTATTCAGTTGTTAAAAAAAAAAAAACCTCAGAGGGGAGTGTTATATTATAATGGTCTATACTAATATTTCCCAAGAGGTATGCATATGCAGGGAACAGAGGAGAAAGAACTCAAAGTAGGAGAGGAGGAGGGAGAGGTATTCAGATGCAGTCAGTCAGTCTTCATAATAGTGCATGCTGAAATTGTTAGGAAAATGACAAAGAAGAATAGAGTACAAAAGATAATTTTTTCATTAATTTTGGAGAGTGCTATTAGAGAATTAACATGAGGAAAGAAAAAAAAAGCTTGTTTCAGAGAATAAATTAATAATTAAAAAACAGAGTATTTTTCCCCTTCCTGTTTCATACATTTGTGTAAGAATTAGCTAAAATAAATATAACTTCTTCCTAGAGCACTCCAGAGCAAGGATGCTCTGGGGCTCAGTGAGACATTTTGTAATAACAAGAAAACCACAGCTGTCTGTTTTACGGAAGGAGTACCATGAGAAAAATGAAAACTAAAAGGAAAGTGTTAACACCTCCGATTAAAAACAAAGGTACGAACCAATATAACACATCACTTTTCTTTGCATTTTAAAAGATTGATAGTTTAGTATTAGTGAAAGAGTGGGAAAAGAGAAAATTTATATTCTTCCTTCACACCAACCCACCCAGTCAGCTAGGAAGTAAGAGGTAAAAGGGTGAAAACATTCCTCTGTGACCAGAGTTCACTTTCTTTTCATGAAGCACTAAGGCATCTGTTCCTAAAGCGAGGCCAACAACAAGGCTGATCACTGGTAAACATAAGGCAAGAAACAATAGATCACTCCACCTGCTTCCTTAAGCATAACCTCTGTGGCCAGTCCAAATGTAAGTATCTTTTTAGAGTGAGCGTTTAAAAGCCTTCAAAAGTCAAATCTGTTCAGAAAAAAAACATAACAAAACCAGCTTTCCAAAATACAGACTGTATATTAAAATGCAAGGTATTATCTGCTTCTCTAAATACTCTGAAGAAAATCTAAAACTGATAATTGACGTGTACTTACTTTGGCAGTAGTTTCTTTAATGGACATGCTGAATGATTGTTCTTTTTCCTGAAGGCTAGAAGGGATTAAAATAAAATAAAATAAAGTTGACCTTCTTTGCTCATCACAGTCTACTACACAAGACACATTTTTATACGGAAGGAAGCACATGGGCTTTAAGATGACTCACAACAGTACAAGGAGACAAAACATAAAATGCAGAAATTTGGTTTCAGCATTGTAAGTGATTAATCAAAATATTTTCTACCCAACTTCTATCTACTTAATCCCATTTGTTTGCAAAATGATTTATATATTAATTTACAGGTCTCCATTTACAAGTTACACAATAAACACATTTCACTATCTAAAACACAGTTATGACCATTTGCGTTAACTGTTACACCTGAGAAGTTCAAAGCAGGGTTCAGGACTGGTGCTTTGCTAAGCTACCAACAACACACCTAATAAAAAGGCCGTTCTAACATAGAGTTTGCACTCAACTATCCTCTTAAACCCAGTTCCCAGCTTTTCCAGGAAACATTCAAATGCAGTCATTTTTCTCATGGTAATTTTACATGAAATATCACTATTCATTTTCTACAGTTTAATAAAAATCTGCAAAATATTTGTACCAAATTGATTCAATATTCAGCCGAGATTTTGAGGCATAATCCACACTGATGAGAACAAACGCAAGGTTTTCTTCCATATACAAGATTTAGCACTTGAATATTATTGAACATAACATAACTCTGTGAATTTATTCACAGGCACCAAGGGCACAAGTTGCATCTTCAACAAAGCTCAAAAATTAAGCCAATCATTGGAAGTGAGTATAGACACTATTTTTGCCACTGCAATAGTTCCCTCCCTCCTATTTTGCAGATGTAACTGAACACTGTATAAAAATGTACATTATCAGACACTATTTTCTTTTCCATAAGACAACTCAATTCAGGGTACAGCACTCCCCATCAGCAGCATTTCAATTCTTCCTTTTAGCTGCATTGTAAAAATTGTCCTTCTTTCACAACCTAAGAGGGATATTCTTCCTGAATAAAGAGCCTTTAATCTATTTCTGAGCTTTTCTTTAGTGTTCATCACTGAAGTACCCAAACATTCCAGAAAATTCACTAGATTTATTCCAACAACACACCTGCAAGATGAGGCACCTTTGTATTCATTTTACAGGGGAAGGAAACACAAAGGCACTGTTATTCAGAACACACATTAACACTGAGCGCCCATTTTGACGCGCACATGGTCCCTGCCACCTACTTCTATGCATTTCAGCTTTTCTTTCTAAAACTAATTCCTATTTCCAAAGCACAGCACTTACTGAGCTCTGCTTCCAGAGCCAGCACTCACACCAGTCCAAACCCCAGCGTACACGCAGTTGGACTTGCATTCAGTTACAGAGCATCCACGGAGAGCCTGGCTGGAACACCCTGCCCAGCTTCACATGGCAAGCGAGACAGATGCAGAGGCAGCATCCAGCTGCCCAGTTATCATCTAATTGCGTTAACGATGAAGCTATTTGTATTGCTTTCCCTAACACCCTGCTCCACGGAGCGCGCACCTTGTCAGCCCTCAGAACAGCAAGGCCAATCACCTCATTAGCACCACAGCACGCTGGGACCCCCCCAGCTCCACATGAGGCAGTCCCCTCAGAAACAGCTTATGGCAATGTGAGCTAATGTCTGTGTAAAGCAACAAACAGAAATAGAGCTGGCTAGCTCCACAGACGTGGCTTAACAACATTTCCCAAACAGCATTCTCAAATTTCTCCCTAAACAACCTCTTCTACAGCAATATATGGGCAAAATATGAAACTTCATATGCAAAATTATGCCATTAGCAGCTTCCTGTCTGCCTCTGGGCACACCAGAGGGAGTGAACTTTCGCCATTTCTGTGTTCAGACTGCGGAGTTCCCAGGGAATTTCAGCATCTATACAAGTAGCCTTCGAGCTGGCCAGGTTATGTAAAAAAGAACCATGCCTTGCGTACAGATGTCAACTGGGAGCAGCAAGGCTGCAGTGTGTAATTGAATGAATAATGGGTGACTGACCCAATTGTTCTGAAACTGGCTTATAAAATCCAGCTCTAAAGATCCAAGACATAATAAAAACGTAAAGTGCAGTTATAGCCAGAAGAACGACAGCATAAAATGGCACCTCTATTTCACAAACCTCTTCAGTGTGCATTTCCTCTCAGCTGTTTACTTCCCTCAAAGAGCCCCCCCATGTTCATGTGGTATTTCACTCCTCTGTAGACCTCACACAGCTAACAGGAAGCTAGATCAATTTTTAATTTCTTTTTAAACCATACATGCAAAACAGCATCACCAACTATGACCTAGTTGTAGAACCCCTATTGCTAACAAGGATGCATAAACCCATGTGGACACTCAGGTCTAGTGCTGAGTGGGAAAAGATACCTTCTTTATGCTCTGATTTCTTTTTATGAGCAGCTATCAAGCCACTGAAAAATAAATATGCAATCACACTATTTCAATGAGAGCAGAATTTTGAGAGAATTTTATATTAATCTGAGCAACATCAGTAAAGATTAACAGTATCAATAAATCATAGTTTTTGACTCAAGCTAGTGATATGCATTAACCACAGACTCTAAGCTAAAGATTCCTTTCACTATAGTTAAAGCATTTGTGCAGGCTCTCACAACCATACTTTTATTATTTACAGCATGAATTTCACAGTAGTATCCTGTTTTGAATTTACTTGTTAGCCTTCAGGGTTCTCCTGCAGGAATTCCTTATCCCTTCTAGAGATTAACCCATCACACAATTCACAAGCAGCCATCAAAACTGGGTATGAAGCAGACAGAGTTACCAACTACAAGCAGTCTATCACCCAGCTTATTGCCAGGCCTTCCTCTCCCACCACCAAACACCGTCAGGGAGAAGCCCCTCACAAGCTTTCCAATTAACTGACGAGCTAACGCTCCAGCTGACCCGCAGCAGAAACCAGGCGGTCAATACCGATTCATTCCACCAACAAAGGGTTTTAACAGCCACGATCTGTTTCAAGTGACTTGAACCAGAAACAGTATTTTCTTTTACCAGCACCCTGGAGCATCATATTTCATTTTAAGAGGGGTATGCTGTCTGCTCAGAAGTCGCTTTACTTATGACTACCAGGGAAAACAGCATTAAAAAGAGCTCCTTGGAATAACACTTAATTCTTGCCCGGGAAGAGGGCCATGGTTTTGATTCATTGCTATTCTTCTCTGGCAGAAGCTAATCAAGAATTTGACTGCTTGTCTTCACAGCCTCTGCGATCTATTATAAGGGCCATTTAGAAGTTACTTCTCAAATTCAATACAAGCTAACTCCATCACAGAGGATGCAAAGTTCTTGACCTTACTGACGGGAGGAGTAGAGAAAGACAGGAATCCAATTAACGCGAATTTAACTGACTAAATGCAGGAGAAGAAAGGTTTTTAACACTCACAGAACTGATAGCAATCTATAAATCATATGCTATTCTCTCTATACATCATATACAAAAGCCATATAGGCTATTTAAATTGTTTGCAATGGATTCACACATGTTATGATCTCTAAGGAGGAGATAAGAAAAGCAATGTAGACTTGCTACATCATAGGGTCTCACTGTATATGCATCAGACCAGCAAATCAGGAGCTAGGAAATTACCCTTTTTGGACAATGAATGAAGTAACACACTGACAAAACACGAACTTCAGCTGAAGAACTGCATGAGGATGTGGGAATGTTGCATATTCAGGACCTGAGGCTGAACTGGCATGTAATTGTAGTCATGGGAAAAATTTTAAGATCCAAATACTTCAAGCAAGTCATTTAATGACCTTAATGCAACATAGGCAATGAGTATGTTGAATTGTAATAACACAGCTGGAAACTGCTGAGATGATGTTCATAATCAGGAATGGTGTGCAGACAGAAAAGAAAAAAAAAAAGTGACAACCACTCAGCCCAGGCTGACAGAGAAGGAAGACTGTAAATCGAGTGGTCTGGTCACTATCACAGGCTTCCTACATGACCACAGAGGACATTAAATGCCATTATATCACAGTTTAAAAGCCTGTTAAAGAATATTCTGAGAAGCTGTGATTTACATGCAGGAATTGCAGATACTATGGAAGTAGCTTTGTTCAGAGGAAGGCTGAGTAGCACAATACTGGGAAGAATGGCTTTCTACTAAAGGAAGGCACGCTTCTGAATTTCTTTCCTCCCACTTTGCTCGTATACTTCCCTTCACATACTAGGCTATTGTGTATTTATGTTTGGCTTCCGAAGAAAAAATTCCAAGAATGAAAACTGGCAAAAGCAAGCCATGCCAATCTCTATGTTTAAGTTACATAAATATATCTATGGCTCAAACAGAAACAGTTCCTGTATTAATGACAAATACATACACATTGACAAAAAAAAATGTAGTCAGAATGTAGTCTCCATAACTGCACAAAAGAACTTACTAAATACGTGGTACAAGTATTAACAAAAAAAGTTTTACACTGGAAATTCTTATTTTTACACAGAAACTGAGCAATCATCTCTGATCTAGGCCTGCAGAAAGTGAAACAAAAATGGTGCCCCTTACACCAAGTGTTCTTCCTTACAAAACTGCCACCTGAAAGATCACTCTAGGTTCTGATATTTCACTCGCTATCTCCAAATCACATTACAGTCCTTCAGCAGAAAGCACACTTCCATTTCTTTAAATCTTATACAAATCAGAACAGTTTAAAATTACTCATATTCAAGTGATATGTGTACGAGAAAGCACAGTGGGCTGAACCTCAATTCATATAAGTATGAATACTCTCCCTCTTCAACGTATCGTTTATTAAAGAGTATTTTCTTGAGTATCAGCAAATACAAACAGCTTACAACAGCTGTGAATTTGGCCTTAGATTAGTAAGGCTGCCCAATAAACAACCAATAACCCAATAAAACCTGCAGAGAGAACAACTTTTCCAATTTGAAGTTCCTAACAGGACTCATTCTCAGATTCTGAAGTAACAAAAAGTTGTGCTTTCTTGAAAGATGAAAATACACAATCCAAGCCCTACACTTGTAATCTTGCTTTTAGCTGCAAACAGAGGCTGACCTTCCAAAAAGCCTTTGTCCAGTTCTTTGCAAAATCAGAAGCACTACTCAAGGAACACTTCGTATAAACATCTGCTACAGCTTACATCAAGGCAAAAATCCACTAGAAATTTTAAGTCTAAGGATGTCAGTGGGTCTTCAAGGAAGAAATTCACCATAGAAAAATCAAATCAAACAATCAATAACTTTCTTGTACTTATACGGCTCCCTTGATGCACATATCTCAGGAGGCTTTGAAGATAAGTCAAAATAAAAAAAGCTTTTGAGCAAAACTGTACTTAACAAAAGGCAGCTAAAGTTTTCTGGAGTAAAATCAACAGATTCATGATTACAGAAACCATGTACAGATTTTCACCAGGACGAGACTTGCAGGGGTGTTGCTGGCCCTACATTTCTGCCCAATTAAGAACTTTCAGAACTAGACTGCTCAAGGTATCCTAAGGTGAAACAGCACTATTCCATATATTAGTGTATTTTTTTAAACATTCCTCTACAAAGCTTGAGTCTACTCAATCAAGACATTGGACAACAAGTTTATCTTCATTCTGCCTGATTTGGCTACGCACCTGTATGTTACCACAGGAGGAAAGCAATATTTCAGTCAAGCACATAAGTTGCTTTTCACCTTCTTGCAATGACCCATGGGACTTTAAACAATGGGATTTTCATGGTAGCATATCTCCAGTTTGGGAAGCAAAAGCACCCTTGATATATAAGTCAGAGTCTTCCAAAGCAACTCCGCTTCTTCCTTAAATACACAGACCACGGAAAACATTTACCAGAAGACAGAGCTGGTTAAACACTGACAAAAATGCAGAATTTCTGCTGAACTGAATAGGTAACAATCCAATTTCTCTCTCTAAATCTGTCAGTGCTCTTGAGGGGTGGACTTTGACACTAAACAGAAAGAGAGAAAAGTTGTGTTTAATTCATACTGAAAATGAAACTTGTGGCAGCTACAAAGAGTAGCCACCTGAATAAGAAGTAAAATACAAAGTGTCACATTGGAAAGCTTCCAACCTTAAAAATTAATCTGATTTGAGACAAAAATTATCAAGGGATGTACTTCAAGGTATGGGAGCACTGGACCTTCTGCACATTTCAATCGACAGAGCTCTCCAAGGTGTATGAATGAGAATCCAAAATTATCCGCCTCTCTCTGAAACATCAGAGCTGAATTTGCTCCACTTTGCTCTTCCAGCTACCATTCTGCAGAGCAGTACTTTTTTGGTGTTGCTTTATGTCAAGGATGGCTTCAATACATGTGCTCACTGACCTGGCATTTGTCAAGAGGCAGTACTTTCCCCAGTGTATGCTTTTTTCCCTAAGTACACTTTCCCAATGGTTTTGTACAACCTCAGCCCACCATTATGGTTTCCTGCTGAGCCATGGGGCGTTGGGTGACTGCACTTGCCTTTGTCTACTCTGAAAAACTAAACCTTGGTCATATCTGTACAAAACGTACTACAATAACATCACATTGTCCTGTCCAAAAGCTCTTACACAAGATTTCTAAATTGAGATGACCCTTATTTGCTGCAATGCTGCCAGACATTACGGTCCATTATGGGAGGCCTGCAGAAAACTCACGGCATTAGATGATACTTCAGGTTGTTGGGTTTTTTTGTTTGTTTGTTTTTTGTTGGTTGGCTTGTTTGTTTTTTGTTTTATGCCTGCAATAGGAAGACCGAGGCATTACATCAATTTGCTTAGCATGGTAACTGGTGGGGTTTTTTGTAGATAAAACCTCCTAACAGAAATAGTTCACAGTCACTTAAAGATGCTGCTGGTAGCTTTAATAAAGATTCCAAGCTGAACTTTTATTGTCACGTATTGAGAAGCCTTCTGGCCCTATAAAACACCGTTCAGAGGGCTGACCTGGTGATCTGTTTCAACCAACCATTCACAAGCTGCTGTATTTCCCACCACTCTGTCAGCTGCTGCTGCAGTATGGCTGTGGCAGTTGTTGCTCCAGCTGCTACTCCAAAGAGAAGCATCAGATTGAAAACAAAAGCATCATGAAATGGCTCTCTGTAGCAGCCATTCAGAACATCCCAACACTTTCCTTAGATTTTCTGTTAAGAAATCTTCATTTTTCTACTACATCATTCTGTAGTGTGTGAAAGAACCACATATAAACTAGAACATGCTCTGAGCACCTGCGAATATTCCCCTAAGAATCCTCCATACTTCACTGACTAAAAGGGCCCATCTATGGATATTGCTGTTAATCATTTCTCTTTACTACATACAAACTAATTCAGTATTCCACAATGATGGGGACAGCTGGTCATTTTTCCCTAAAGAGAAATAAATGTCTTTAAAATGCATGTGCACCCAGAGGAATCAGCATATGCGTGGCCTGGACTTTATGGGCTGCTGCATCCCACTGGAAGCAGTTAAGGCAAGCAGGGGAAACCAGATGCTCAGCAGGGGAAAACAGATTCCTCATTACACTGCACACATGGGTACTCAAGCGGATGGTACTCATCTTTCCCTGTGACTTTTTCCTTCTATAATGTTGCTTTGGAAGGTTAAAAACCTGTCTCCAAGATTGCATCAGTTTTTTTCAGGTTTCTAGCAGTGCTCTCTTCTCAAGGTTGAAAGACTTACTTTCTCCTTTCTCTACCGCGTTTCCAGCTCCTCTTGCTTCCTAAAGAAGGTCAGTGCCTGCTGTGCACAAGCAGACTTTGCAGAAGCCCTATAACAGGGGTTCCCACCTGCATCAGTGGCTCTGAGTCACTGAATTGCAGAGGCATAGAATAAGGGATTGGGCTCAAAAATGTCATCAGTGCATAGGGAACTCAGTGAAGAAGTCCCTTAGCTTCTAACTCTGTGAGCCTGATGACTTTTGTTAGCAACTTTGCAGGAAGCAAATTCATTCCATGTGCTGAATCACAGAGATTATGTAGTATGCCAGCATTTCAGTGTGAAGTGTTTTCTAGAGTTGCTTCCACAAGTGAGAAAGAAGAAAGAAGACACCTGCCCAAGAGTTCTACCCTTCAATCCCAAGCAGAGAACAAAGGAATGAATTAACCCTAGGTAGACAAAATGGAGACAAAAGCTCCTATCTATCTAGAAACAGAAAACTGAGATTCCTGACCAGTCAGATCACAAAGCTTCTTCTCTCTCCTATGACACAGCTTAGCCTCTTAGAAAAGCTTGCAGAAAACTGCTGTCAGAGGTCTGACATTTGATATGAAACGTGGAGTTTCCCTCAAAAAACCTCTTGTGGCAGAGGTAGCTGGCTGTGGGGTCAGTCAATGAGGGCAAGCAGCCTGGGGAATTTCTGAGTGCAGGGTCCTCTCACAGTGCCAGGAAGCATCTTCTCTGGCTCTGCTTCTCTGCTGCAACCCGCTGCAGTTTTTGTAGCTTAGCTACAGAAGAAGAAAACAGATTAATGGATCATTAAAAAACCTACAATTAAAACAGGATCATGCTATCTTCATCATATCTAGCTATAATAGCAGCAGTGGTACCAGCACTGTTACATTTTAAGAACCTCTTAACTGTTTTTTGGTTCATCTCACACTCTGTAGTCAGAGATACCAGGATACCTCTTATCAGAGAGAAGAGTTTTACAACTCTGTGTTAAGTGTTAGAAAAAAATGAAATCAGGGCAGCTTGAAGGGTCCTAAGTGAAGCTAGGAAGACTAATACTCAGAGTGAGCTGTGCATTGTCCTCATGTCATGGAAAATGATTCATCAGAGATTCAAATTAAGTCAACACGAGCAGGCCTGTGGGGGAAACTGAAGCTGTCAGAAGTCTTGAAGGCTCCCATGCCCAAACCTTATGGCTGGGACACAAGTGAACAACAGGAAGAGCAGTTTCTGGGGCTGTGCAGCACTTCTTCACATGGTGTATTTAATTTGCAAACTGTTCTTCCATTCCTGCAGACCCATGCAGCTGAATTAACTGAAGTACTGAGGTGACTGAGGGCTCGCTCTTCTCAACTCCCACTACTCGGCGATTAAGCTCTAGCTGTGGTGGCCACTATAGAAATTATCTGCTTTGCCTGTGCACCTGACAGCTCAAGATGCTTATTTTAGCGTACATATTTCTAAGAGGCAAACAAAGTGAAAAAGCTCCCTTTTCTCAGTCATTTCTTTTAATGTTATTCTTTTGCTGGATTCTCAATATTTTATAGCAATACCACAAGGACAAACAGTGGTGTGGGTTTGAGAGGGAGAGAAAGATCAAGATAAATAGGAAGACTTAAAAAGAAAATAAGAGACAGTGCAGGGAAAGGAGACCAGAAGCTTTCTCTTCTCACACAGCACAGGAGCAGAATCTCAGGATCAGATAGATACACACATGCCCAGCCATACATGTGCTTATAATATCACTGGTGAAATTGAGCTGTATCTGGGAAGGCAAGAGACACTTAGACAGTGACCATCGATGACAGGAAGAGCAATGTCTGCCAGAGGGGCAGAAAGCTTTTCTGCCAAGGAAGCACCATAGGATTGCTGACACCCTACAAGTGCTCTCATGACGATGCAGCTTGTGAAATCACTCACCAAGGGAAAGACACAAAAGTGAATTAAGTTGCATCAGAAGGTGAAAGCAACAGCAATTTACTTAGAACAGCTCCATGTATACTCAGTCCCTGGACCAAAAATCCTCCCAGCATCAAATGAGGCTGGAAGGCAGCTCATAGTGATGCAGTACGCTTAGATCTACTACATCGTCTGGTCTTCATGGTTTGATTCATTACACAGCATAGGAGTCTTTTCCCAAGAAAACCAACTTCTCTAAAAAGAACACCTTTTTTGGCTTTAGCCTCAACTGAAGTCGCTGAATGCTCTGAGTATATTCCAACTAATAAGGTTTTCAATCCCTTGAGCATTTGTATTTCACTTTGAATTAATCTTTGTCAGATGAGCTCCAGGCATCACTAAAGCAGAGTGAACTGGTTGCATAAAACTTCAAGTTCAGATCCTTGTGCCACCAGCCATGACAGTACCATAATAACTAATACACAGAGTCAAAAATTTCCATATCTTCCAAAGATCCCACACACACACACTGTGGAACAAATTCCTACTGATTAAAAATTGCTCCATGGGAAGGGTGGAAGAAGAGGTGGGGTACTCAAATATTTTGAAAGATATTTAAGTGAATTTCTTTCTTTCATCCAGCATTCAGTGCCCAGACAATAGTCCATATGGAACTGTGTAATTTATTTTAGGGATGACATGCTGTACAGTCATATACATCTGGAGACGTCTGTAAAATCAAAATTAAAAATACTAAATGAAACTAAATATGAACAGAAGTGCAACTGACTTCCCCAGTTTCCATTGTGAAATAATAAAAAGAAAAGATACGACAGGCACTGAAGAGAATAAATGAAGTATTTGTCTTACTTTGTAATTAGAAGATTCAAGTTACACAGTTTCAGAAAGACATTTTTAACTCTACTTCAGTAGAGGCCATGAAGAAGGTATGTTTTGTTACCTTTGCCATCTCCAGGAGAAAGTCCTTCACATATAACACTTCCCTGATTTCAGTACGTTGTCCTCAGATAAAACACAATTGCATGGCAGCACACACACCACCAGCTGCTCCCACTTTCTGAACATGTTTCTAGCACACAATCTCATGCAAGTGATCTGAGCTTCTGTACTGCAATTTCCTCATTTTATAATAATGAGTATGTCCTTTGGTTTACCAAGGGTAATTAGTCCTGTCTTGATGAGCAAAATTATCACATTTTATGGTCTCAATCTAGATAAGAATCCCTGTCAAATGGCAAGCTGGCATTTTTGACTGCACATTAATGGGCCCTTTTTTAACCTAGGCCTCCAGCAGCCCTCAAGAAAGAGCCCAGGGTATAGCATGAAACGTTTCTCAAGTCTTCAAAAGCAAAGCATGTCATAGATACTGACAAAGGCTTGTTGTTTTCAAAAAAAATTGCCATATAAAAAAAGATAAACAAGACAAAACAAAGGATTATTAATCTTCCTGAAAATAACAACGCTTGACAAGAAAAATAAGCTTGAAACAATGCTCAACCTAGTGTTACATTGACTTGCACTCCTCTTTCTGCACAATTCTATTTGGGTAATTACTCTTCATTTAAGATGTTCTCTCTCTTTCCTTTAAGTTTACTTTAATAAGTTTCTTCTTAATAACATTTAGACCAAGAAAAGCAAAATAATTTGTATTTTTCTGTTGAGACGCAAGTCAATGAATATGATTCATTACAGCACAGATTATCTTAAGAGATGCTTCACGTCAGCCCTGTGTTATTGCAGTGCAGAACACAACCCATCTAACCAACAAATAATCATGCAAAAGCCCATTATGGCAGCACTTTACTGACTAGCACAAAGCAGATAGAATAAATACACAATATCTTGCATCCTGATATCCAGGTGCTTGTTGTTTACAGCCCATCAGTACTGAACAACTTGCGACACAAGCACTGTTCTTCAGTAAATGTGCATGAATAGCTTTCTCACATAGACAGCCCAAACTTTAGAAGACTTCCAAATTTTTCTTTTGTAATGATTCATAAAAATAAAATGAACATTTCCATTAAATATCCCAATACTTTGGAATTTAAAACTAGTATGCAGAACTGGTTTTGTCAAGTTTTTAATCATTTAACATACAATTGCCTTTCACAAGATGTACTGATTTAGAGTAAGTAAATGCAAGTTGCAACTAGGAAAATTCTGGCTAGATATGGGACCAAAAAAAGAGTGCAGAGAGAGGGAGTGGTCAAACATAGGACACCTAGTGAGGCTGTAAGATCATCGTCCTTGGAGGTATTCGAAACCCAGGCAGATGGTGCCCCGAGTGACCTGATCTAACTTTGAAATTGTAGCCTTGCTTTGAGCAGGAGCTGGACAAGACTTCCTAAATTATTCTGTAACTCTATGACAACGCCGAGGACTTCCACAGGCCCACTGGAAGGATACCCACACTAGCTGTCTTGTTAAGCATTTGCCCTGTTCTCCTCTTTCTTAAAGAGAGAACAGAGGATGACTGGATGCAGCTCACTGTGCCTGAGGTATGATGGATTGCACAAATTTAAAAGACACCCATCACTTTGTTTAATTTAACTGTGAGTCTAACTCTCACTATTAATTAACTGAAACCACTGTAGGAGCACATTACTCTCCTCAGCACTTCTGGATACTTAGCCTACCCTAGAAGCAAAAAGTGGCAGAAAATCCACGCTGGAAATGTACTTGCTGACCATCACACAGCACAGCTCTGGAATGCTTTCAGGTACATAAAGTAGCAGCAAGTGATTTTAGGGAAGAGATTCACAAACCACACGCAAGGGAAGGGGCCACAATATAAACTAAGTGGTTGAGTTCAACATCTGGACTGGAGATTTCAGTGCTTGCTCCCAAGAGCTTGCACATTTTTTAACAGGGCAGCTGGCACAGCATATACAACACTTGGGCAGATTTTGGATGGGATGCAGCAGACCAAGAAGCCAAGGGTATTGAAATGCTTAGTAGGTAGGAGCTAGCTCTGAGGCTGTAGGTTCACATCCAAAAGGACCTCAACACAGAGGCTCTAGAACCAAGGGCTCTGGACGCCACATGACCACATGGTAGGTGGATATCTGCATCATTGCCACTAGTTCAGGTCCAAAAAAGCCTTTGGGCTTGACAAGAGCATACAACTACAGCCTGAAGTAGGAGATTTAAACTGTTCCTGAAGGCCGTCAAAGATGCTTGCCTAAGCATACTTACTTACATATGCCAATCTAGCATTTACTCATCCCCACTTGCAATAGGGGAACTCCATTTATGGTAAAGGGAACAGAAGGACCTGATCATTGGGTCCCACGATAAAATATTTGACCAACAAACAAAACTAAAACAAAAAAGGACCATTCAAGGCATCATTCAAAAATGAAAAGAAAGAAAGGAAAGTAATTATCAATCTTCATTAAAGTTCTGAACCCACTGCCAATAATTAACACCTGCTTTCCCTCAAGAGATTGCATCATTCATGGTACTGGTGAGTGAAGAACTGAGAGGAAGTTGCTCCCAAACCAGTGCTAATTTAAGGCGTCTTTAAAGAACTTCCCAAAGAGTAAGTGCAACTCAAATGTTGCATCAGCAATGTGAGCAAAAAAAAACCTGAATATTCTTTTGTAGGCAAATTCAAAACTAAGAAAACTCAAATCAAAGCACAGGTTCTCAAACAGACTGCTTGAGACCTTTTATTCCTCAATCTCTGAAACACAAGCATAAGCAACTATTAAAACAAACTAAACAATTCAAGAATCTATTTCCTATAACCTAATTTAAAATTTTAAATAAACCTCAAAAGAGAGGGATATGTCTTTTATGAGACATTCTGCTGACTTTAAAAAAAAACTGTATAAATTAGCACGCATGAGCAGCAATTTCTCATGAATGTTAATATAACTAAACTAAATCCAATAAACATGAAGAGAGGCAAAAACGCAAGCAACACAGCTATTGCTTATCTGTAGGATAAGCAGGAATTTTATTTTGTCCTGGTGACACACAAGAAATAGCATTTTCAAAGTTCCATCATGAACGTCCCATTGACTGTCAGTAAGGTTTAGGTCCTGAAGTGCTTCTGTTGCTTTTTCAAATAAAGATGAGGTTATTTTAAAAAACGTTACCAAGAGTAGCTACTTTTCCATTTAAAGGAACCATATGCTGGGCATTTAACTGTGGGTGTCCCAAAAGTCTTCAAGCTCTATCCCTTCTCTCACTACCTCAACTCCACCATCTGAACCTAACACTCATTGCAGCAGTCTTTATTACAATTGGAAGATCATTGAAGCAGGAAACATCTCTAATATTTATTTGGATGGTGTCTAGTACACATTTTCAGACTGTGAGAATACAGTGCAATTACTGCATTATCAGGCTGGGAAAAAAATTCCTCTAGTTATCAAGAAATAGTTTAAATTGATGATAGCTATCAACAGCTGATGGATTCAAATGCTTTCTGTAGGCAGCTCTTGACCATAAAAATAGTAAGTACAAAATCTTCAAATCACTACAAGGTCTTCATTCTTAAGGAAGTATATTAGTATTAAAACTTCAACATCTCTTCTTAGAAATTGTGTCCAAATCCAGCTAACTAGCTGGCACAACTGCTAAGGAAACAACTGGCAGCCAACTCAACACCACACTGCAAAGGTACAAGACTCTACATCAATGACGGCATATTGATATTCAAATACCTCTTTATTGTCCCCGGAAGATCCAGACTGAATGGAATTTGATAGGAGGATGCTAAAGTGTCATCCACAGCCTTGCTTATTTCCTGTAGCTCTCTCAAAGATATACAGCCAAGTACAGCAGTCAGTTCACAGTCCTGTGACTGAATAAGCCTATCTTGTTCTTCAATTTCTCTTCGCAGCTGTTGATCTTTTGCTTCTAACACAGCCAGTCTCACTCGGAGGTCTTCAATTTCTTTCTGCGTAGAACAGAAACCTCAGTTTACTATGAACATTAAAGAAACTGCCAAGCTCCTAGAAAAATGCCTTAGAAGTAGCATAAATTAAGGTTGTTCAATTTAGCGCAACACTAGATGAGAAGACAGCCTCTTATTGACATGCAAAATGTCTTACATCTGTTGTGTTTAGAAACGCTAGCACTTCTACAGCCTGAAACTCCCCACCTGCATTTCAACACCATATTTCAGATTCCTCTGCCAAAATCAACTGTGACAGGCACCTTTTGCCTTTAAAATATACCAGTATTTCCTAAGTTAAAAAGCTTTGTTTAAAAATAAAAAATCTTAGTTCAACCACAATCACGGAATCTTGTGCCAGACTAGCAGCTAAAGTGATCAATAACCTCTCCATCCTGCTGCAGGATCTCTCTGCAATGGTTCCTCTAGACTTCCATTCAACATCAGACACAGGATGCAAGAGGTGACTCACTGATTGTCTGGTCCTTTTTATTATTAATAGTTAACTAAAAACAAAATCTGTCCCCTCAACTTAACAAAGCTTCAGACTCAATCCTCTCATTCTGTCAGAATTAAAATCCCACATCTTACGACAATGATATTTCTTGCAAAAGCAGATTCTAATTTTTCTTTGGAAACCCAACAGATGGCTTGCACTCAAGGACGGAGCACTTCATGAAGGAATCTGTGTTGAGTTAATAAAGTTGTTTAATAGATAGATCTTGGCTCATCTGTCCCAGAATTTGAAAATTGAGTTTAAAAAAAAATTCAAAGAACTTCTTGCTATCTAAGTTGTTGAATGGCATACTGGAGCATTTCATCCTATGCCTACATTTGTTACATTCTCTGTGAAACTTTGCAAGCCACTTAGACTATTATTTGCACACACAGACATAGGCTGAACGCTCACCATTTTCCATACAATCAAAAAGAAGGGTCTCTGAAGTGCTATCTATAGACTCTCAACAGAAATCAAAGCTCATAATTCCCCATGATCATATTCAGACCAGTTAAAGAGAAAAAAAGACCTTTTTCAGGGACCTTTTTCAGGTAAGTAAGTAAGTAAGCGTTACAAAATCGACTTTAAAAAGTATCATGTAGCTTTTTATGATAATTCACTACTTAATTCTCTATCTGTAAAATAGCAATAGGAATAGCTCTTCACTCAAAGGCAGTTGCAGAGACACAATTAAATGTTTTTGAATCACTCAGATGCCATGTTGATTAATGCTGTAAAAAGAGCCCATTCACAAAGTAATAAATCTGCATCCAAAAGAGGGTTTGAGTTTGTACAGTAAAAAGGTTTTCAGGCCAAATATTTCGTAATGAAGATCAAATGTTACTCTTAATATCTAACTCAACAGTCATTTTCCATCTTAAGCAATGTATGAGGCAGGGATTCAGAAAAAAAAGCACGGTTATATAATCAAAGACTCAAAACTGTCATAAGACATACATAGCATGCACAGACAAGGTCCTTTTAATGTTTTCAGTGTAATTTAAGTGAAGTTTAGTTCACTCATGCTCACTTCGCAGCCAAATATTTTCAGGTTTGCTGCAGTACAACAAGCACTCTGACTGTGAGTTTTACTTAAAACACGAAATAGCCCCTTGCACATTAAAAGATTGAACTGGCTCAAATAATTCAACGTATATTAGTGCTGTGGACTACATTTATCAATTATTTTCTTCTTTTTTTCCTTTTAGATTCAGCTACAAGAGAACAGAGTGGCCCACGTTTCAACCCACAGGCATTTGTCAAGGACAAAAAGGTCAGCAGGCCAAAAACATCAGTTTTGTTTCTCTAAGTCTCAAATCAGGCTTTTAGTGTGCACAAAGGACAATTCTGTCTCTGTACTACTGGATTGGGAATACTGCCAAAATCTTAATAGGCCCTACTTAATACAAAGACCTTCATATTCTTAGAAAAATGTAGTAATTGCAATCACTGCAATGTGCAACCTACAGGGAAACAGAGAAGGAGATGAACGGTATTTGGTTTTATAAACACACTTTCAGTACTGAACTATTTTTACAACTTAGATACCAGAGGCATACAATCTGCATTCACAGAGAAAAAGCTATTCTGCTTGGGAACAGTTCACATTTATTCTTGAGAGAAAGGAAATTTTAGCCAGGAAGCTGGAATTTTCTCTCTTTCTCTTCCAGAAATGCCAAGGAGCCTTTAACGTGCTCTTAGGCACCCCCCAGAGATGGATAAAAAGGGCTTAAAGTCTCAGCACAGAGCAACAGATGATATTTAGCTCACTAAACATAAGCTGCAGGTTTACTTTTTGGATTTGAGTTTAAACTGAGACTTCTAACACGACAGCTAATCACTACTGACTGTGAAATTCCTCTGGTTTCACATACAGACTCACACTGACCACAAAGTACAGACTGCAGTAGAAACATTACAATGTAAATTGTAGATATTGTCACAAGCTCTTTAGAAGCCCAGAAAGTAAATGCAGAACTAAAAGGAGAGAGGGCAGAAGGAAAATGAAAGCAGGACTGAGAAAAAAAAAAAAATTCAAATTGTGCAGTTTTGGGACAGATTAATCATTAAGAGATGGTGGGAGCTGCCAATCATTGCATGGCAGACTTCTTCAGAACTCCGAATTCATGATCATTTTGATCAGCTTCTCATGAATAGCATGCCTGTGAAGGGTATGGCTAATTTGTTCCTTATGTCATTATATAGAAATAAAAATTCACCCGGAATAACCACAAAAACGTTACCTGGCATAGAGTCTTAAGGACAGCATTTTTCAGTTGAGTAGATTGACATGGTTAGTTGGATATATAGATCACCAAAACTAGTTTTCTAGATGTTGTTAATGTTAAACCTAAACTACATTCACTCTTGTTTGTTGATGAAATAAATATAAACAATGCAAAGGTGATGACTTGATGTAAAATAAGATATCTAAGTAAGACTTTGCAATGGTCATCTAAGATGTTTTTTCCATTTCTTTCTTCTATTATATACGTATTTACACGTATACACATACAGATAACTATACTATCAGATCCACCCAAGGAGGAAAAGAATTAAAAATAATGAGATTTCAAGAAAAGAGCATAGAAATAAAGCTAAGATGTCACACTGCTGTGTGTGATCACCAAAGTTTAAAAGGGGATGGAGCAAAGCGAGTACTGGACAGTAAACTGAGATTTTTGAAGGACAGAGAAAAAGAGTGCTAAATTATGCCTGAACGGTTTGTAGATTTAAAATTTGACAGAAGCTGTCTTAAAACATTCCACTTGCCAACCCTTACCAGGCTGTAATACCATGTGTCAGTATAAAGTTATTTCTGGCAAATGACAACAGCTACATTCTAACAAAAGGTATTGATCACCTTTCAGGACCAAAAGTTGGTAAATCACATATTGATAATCAAATCTACCCAGAAATGGGTCAGAGATTGCCTCCTTCAAAATTCTTTCAATCTTCAAATAAAAACTTCTGAAGATCAGTGAAATTAAAAAATGGCAAATTAGAACATAAAGAGCACACTTAAAAAGATAATGAGGAAAGCTGAAGCATGCACACAAGCCACTGAGCCTTCCAGCTCTGCTTTTCTTTAATGAGATTAACACAACTCCTGTGGCTGCCATCTCCAATCATCACTTAGATTATCAACTGGCCTACAGCCAAGGCTCTAATTGCTGTACAGAACAAAGTATTACAATAAGTTTATTTAATTCTGTGTGACAGTTTACAAGCTTTTTCCCACACAGCACTGGTTGTCACAGGTAATTTAGCAGTCCTTTTACCTGTAAGCATTTCTTTTCTTGACAAAGGTGGTTTCGTTTCGTGGCCAAAACCTGTGTCCTCTCTTGGTAAGTGGATCTCAACAATTTATGTTCGTTTTCAGGCCAAAGCTGGGTTTCTTCATTTATATCCCTTTGCAAGGGTGAAAGACAAAAGCTAAAAATTAGTGCTATGGGTATTGACTTCTCAAAGATTAAAGAGATAACAATGCTATGTGTCACCTTTACAGCCGTAACACTCCATCACCAGAACGATTACATCTTAAACAGCTATACAGTTAGTGAACAAGACATTTCCCCTGGCATATCCTTCTTTATTATATCAAACATTTACACTGTTTTTACAACACGCTGAAGAAAGTAAAAGGAAAACTTATGTAGCTTCAGGCTTCCCCCAGCTACTTCGTTTTTCAGAAATTTATCCTTCACCGCCTTCAAAGAGACAAAACTAAGGCATGTAATTTCTATCAATACAGAGAAAAATATCTCTTAGGCAGAAGTTTAGAAACTTGCCAAAGCCATTTTTACAGCTTCTGTCAGCTTTTGGAATCCACACTAGAGATCATCTGGAGCACTTGCTCCACAATGCCAAATTTTATTTTTCTCTTGCACAGCGAGTTCTTTCAAAATCGCAGTCAGTGGGATTCCTCACAGTGGTCGGTATAACCCTCAGCTGTAAATCTTTGCATGATTGGACCCCAAGGTAATCAGTGTATTACATTAAGTGTCAAGTTTATAATCAGCCTCTCAAAATACACCTGCAAACAATGCAAATCTATTCCATCATGCATGTTTCTGCATAAGCGCATGTGCACTTATACGGCCAATTGCATTTCTGTGTCCGTCTCTACAGATAGGTATGTGCATTTCCACATAAAGAATATAGATGCATTTCAACATCTTGTTTAAAAAAAAAAAAAAAAAAGAAAAAATGTCTCAAGTGAAGGATGGTTTTGAAGCATGATTTCCCACTGCCATCTTGCAAAACATGCATTCACGCCACATACAAAACATGCATCGCAAGTGGTGTAAGCACAATTAATCACACAATTATCATCTCCATGCACAGCTGTTTAACAATATGGAGAACGAGAGATTCATGTCTCTTCTGCAGGATCATTAGAACACATATGGTTTACTCCCTTCTCTATAGGCTGAAAATATACTCAAGCTGCACACAGTAGAAATTTCTGAGCAGCTGATAAAAATTTAGAAAACATTCCACAATAAACAAATGTTTTTCTCAGAATCCCTTGGAAATTGTCTATACCTCTGCCTACTTAGGAAACAGGAACAAGATCTCCCTGATCTCACTGAACCTGTGTATTGTGTTCATCACATGTGAACACGGTAATGTTCCTAAGCTGAAAATAACCAAACTTGACTCCTACCACATGCCCACAATATCCCAGTGACAACGTTGAATGCATTTACCAAAAAACTCATCTCATAATTTAATTATGTGAAACAAATTGAGGGCATGAATGTCAGTCTCATATATTAAACAAATAACTTGTCATACACATTTTTAAATTAAAAAGCTCTTTGTTTGCAAGAAGATGAGATTGTCTTGACTACAGTAAAGCTACAGTGTTCTGGGTTTCTGAGGCTAGTCTGTCTCATTTGTTTCTTTTTCCAGATGAAAAAGGAAATGTTGGACATCGTGGTTTTGTTCTGATTCAAAATGAAAAACAAAGACTGAAGTCGACAAGTTTTCCTTGAAGAAGTGGCCATGTTTTACAGATGTATTTTTTATCAAAATACTGTTGGAACAGAAAAACTGTTGCAAACCCCTATTGAAAACAAAGGGTATGCTTGCTCCACCAACAAAGGAGCCAGCCTGCAGACAAAGTGGTGCGAAAGGCTATATGAATCAAGCAAGAAAAATAAAAGGTGCACAACAGACAAGCTCAAGCTCAAAGAAAGGAGAGTGTGCAAGATACAGAAGTGAGGAGTAAGAGGATATTCATCTGACCCTGAAGAGTGGCACTGCTCTCACACCTGTGCAAAGAGAAGAGTTACAGACATAACCATCAGAAGGAGAACAGGAAAATTTTCATAAATGTATACACTATATGTAATATTGGTAGATAGCTCCAAAGGTAATGCCTCCCATTTATTTCCGTGGAAACTACAACAGATACAAAGAGTACAATAACACTAGTTGGTAGAGCAAATTCTCAGCTGCAAAACACTGCTTTTCAACATAGGCACCACCATTAGCTGCGCATTTTCACCAGTGATGAACAAGAGCCTGCATTCTGCACTCGTCAAAATCTGCACCAGCAGAGGTGCCCCACTGTAGCTGTCACCACTGCTGAAACACACCATCTACTGCCTCACTGTGCTTACATCCACTGTTTGGTCACCAGAAACATTCAACAAGTGTTGATGAATGTCACTGGGTGCCATTTTTTCTACATGGAGGAATTCAATGACACACCTTTGCTCCATTCGTACTTCCATGTGAGAGGCCATTTGGCCAGAGTGCCCCTCTGCTGCCATCTGTCACACAGCGACAAAATGTAACAGAATATTGGTGGGAAGGTTCAACCTCTACTGCCATACCACCCACATCTGCCTTTGGCATTGTGGGCCAATAGAATTTAAAAAAAAAAAAAAAGTGAGGCATTACTTTCGGAGCAGCCCTCATGTGTTTTGTGTCTGTATAAAATATGTATATTTTATATAAAAATAAACAGACTGCATACTTCAAGGATGCTTTAGCAAATCAATTTCTGTGACACTGAAAATAACCTCACCTCTAAAGAAAAATCATTATTATAAATTAATGCGTAGAGAGAAAACATTTTAATGACAAAATGCTTTACACTAATCTTTAAGGAATGGTAAAACAGCTTCTTAGGGCCTCAGAATTCAAGAGAAAATAGGGAGTGGAGTTAGTTTAAAATACGTCTCAGTACTAAATTCTATAAATATAGGCTAAACAAAACACTTAAAATTCAACAGCTCATTTCTCAATAACTCCTGTTATCTCTACTGATTTTATCTAATTTTCATGTATATCCCAAAAAAATTTATTGACAAGCCACACTGCAGCCCTTCTATATACAAGCTGCCAGAATACAAAAGGTTTTTCTTCTTTCATTTTTGCTGTAGCATTTGATAATAGCTTCCAAAACCTATGAATAATCTTCTTACTTTTAACAACAGTAACCAGTAGCACAGCTGAAGAAAGACCTAGGAATAGAGACAACTTTTTCTTCCCAAGCTAACTATCTCCCTCGGGTCATGCAAGGCATCTCACGTTCCCCATCTTTGAAGTTGTTCTCCCTTCAAGAGAAGACTGATTTTATTTTTGTGACTTTGTACAGTGCAGAGCACATTGCTGCCACCTAACAAGTGATGCGTAAAAGGAAGTTCTCAAAGATCTACGTATCTCAAAGAAGAACCTGTTTTTACTTTATATTTAAATGTCCTTTCATTGCCTGAAAAGGAGTATCAGAATTAACTACGGGGAGCTGTTGCTCAAGCTGCCCTCCTGTTGCTGGGTCAGGATTCGATCCCATTCTCACAAAACATCAGCCAGAAAAGTTCAATTTGATTCACCAGTTCATCATAATCTTTTTAAGGGTAATTCTAAAATAACTGTAGAAAGAAAGGGGGAAGCAAGTTTTCATACATGTGTTCCATATTGATACACTAGAAAGTCCTTAAAAAACCTGTATTAAAATTCATCAGAAATTGTGTTCCATACTTCAAGAAAAACAGAAGTGTCATTTTACATAATAAGGAGTCAAAGAAACTTACCGATCTGCAGCCCAGCGCAATACTGCTTGAACTTGGGTGACAAACCTATCCAAGAAATTGCTAATTGAAGGATGTCTTGAAGGAAGTTGAAATTTTAAAGAATTTTTTTCTTTCTCCAGTTCTTCCAATTTCTGTCTAAATTTATCAGCTAGACAACAAATTACAAAAAAAAAAAAAAAAAAGTGAGAAAAAGGTTCTGTTTTACCCAAAGAAGAAGAAAGGTTGATCAATGAAAAGTAAAATCCATATCACAAACAGTTCTTCCCTTTTGATAAAATATTTCAGTCTGTTTTGCTCCAGAATTAATTATTAAGACTACAACAGACAATATCAGACAATCAGGATGCTAAATGACTTTCTTCTATGACAAGGACAAAACTGCAGGCTTCCCAGCACTTACATTGAGTTTTGATTTGGTAAGGCTCAAAGTTATCATCTATACTCTTTTCCTAAAGCAACAACTCTGAACTGAAATCTATGAAAACTCTCATTCTTCACTGTTCCAGTTTTAAAACAATCTTAGATGGCAGTTACATATCTGAAGTCTGAACTTTTTAAAAAATGCATTGTTATTAGACCAAGAACCGCAGAACTGCTGATGATTTCTCAACAATACATTTCAGCAGAACATGCACATGCAATTACAGGAATGTTAATGATCATCTCATTCTAGACTCTCCTGAATTATATCTAGCTTATCATCCAACAAAAATTAATTTTCAACTTCAAATACAAACGGCAGTGCTTTGACTCTACTGTAGCTCTGTCAACTTAGGAGTCACTTCTTTTGTAAGTCAGTCTTTACTTTGTCTTCTTTCTCTATGTCAAGAATAAAGGAACATAGTTGCAAGTACAGATTGTTACTACAGTTGCGTTTATCCTCTTTTTCTATGGTGCAAGTATACTAAGCAAAAAATCACATACAGACAACAAGCCTGGCTGGTCCAAGCCAGAACATCTTTGATGATACATTAGTCAAATCAGAGAGTTTAGAGTTGGTCTACAAATGGAAATCCTTTACAATTCAGTACTTTTCTTGTGACCTTGCTATCTGCAACTTTGTGTGATCAGCATTCCTTCCCTTCTAACACTTTCAATACGTTACTATCAGAATAACATCTGTGAATGCTTTTTACTCCTTATTTTCTTCTTTATACTCAAAGAGGTTTTAAGAAAATGAGTTGTTTACATTTGCTGTTCTAGTGAAATCATCCGTTTTTACAATAATCTATCATTAGTTTTGATCTCCTTACTGTTTTGGTGGCAATGGGGTGGAATAAAGACCCATAATGTACTAATGAAATTATATTTTCTCCCTAGGCCAGCAGACTGTTCAAGGATAGTTAAACTCATGTTTACAAGTTTGTGAAAGGAGAAAACCACTCTCAAAGACAGAAGATAAGTGAAGTCTTTGTCTTCAGAAAAAAGTCAGTCAAGTATTTTGCAACACCAGGCAATCCCTAGGACTTTACATGGTAAGGATGGCAGCCTGGGAAGAATCAACTCAACTCGGGCCAGACTCTCACTAGGAAAACCAACTACGGTTATTCACAACTGCTCTAAGAAAGCCGCTATGTATCTGGCAGTAACAATCATAGAATCACAGAATATTCTGAGTTGGAAGGAACCCACAGGGATCATTGAGCCCATCTCCTGGCTCCACAAAGCACCACCCAAAATCCAAACCCTGTGTCTGAGAGCGTTGCCCAAACGCTCCCTGAACTCCGGCAGCTTGGGGCCGTGACCACTGCCCTGGGAGCCTGTGCCAGGGCCCAACCACCCTCCGGTAAAGAACCTTTTCCTAACCCCCAACCTGACCCTCCCCTGACAGCTCCATGCCGTTCCCTCGGGCCCTGTCGCTGTCACCAGAGAGCAGAGCTCAGCGCTGCCCCTCCGCTCCCTTCGTGAGGAAGCTGTAGGCCACCATGAGGCCTCCCCTCTGATTTAAAGGCATAGGTGTAAAGAGTAGGCATGCCACAGTCAATCTTTTGCAGTTTTTAAATGTATGGTAGATAAGCACTCCCAAAAATGATGATGACCCACCGCAGTTCCTACTGCCTATTGCTCCCTAACGAACAGAGTTCCCTCATCACAGCAGTGGGCAGGCGCAATCAGTGCAAAACATGGACTCAGGAATCACTAAAATAATCAAGCAAACAGACACAGCAGTCCTGCTTTCCGCTGTCTGCCATTTAACCTGACAGTTAATTCTGATGCTAATCAATGACCAAAGCTCAGGGCAGCACCTTCAGGGCCAGCTGAATTTTCAAAGAGGACAGATCAGAGCTGCCAGCAGAACTGTAGTGGTGCAGTAATTCGCACACAGACTGTAAAACACAAACATCTCTGTGGCTGTCAGCAGAGCCATCTCACATGCTCAGGATTCCATTAACATTGCACTGGACAGAAACAGCAATTCTATCAAAGTCCTCATCATCTGTTTTCCTTCATTCTACCCTAGACCATGAAGAAGGGACAGCCAGACAGGACACTATTTAATGCTTCTTTCAGGTTTCCTCTGGTCAGTTTGGGATCAAAGAAACCTTATGAAACCACTCAACCAACTGCAGCCTGAACTAAAAGCACAACAGACTTGCAAATCCCAATGAAATCTACATAAAGATTATCCAGAAAACCTCTCTCTGAGTCAGAGAAGCATCAGTGGTACACGTACAATGCAATCAAAGTTTGGCAATTCAATCAAGCGCTCCATGTCCAGTCAATACAGCATGATGTACAGGTAAGCTCTTTATTAACTTTCTCCCTTTCTGCACACCTACCCTTGTTGTTTGCTTTTTCAAATAGGCTTTATGGGAGGACAAAGGTGAATATAAAATGCGTTCACTATGGAAAGTAAAAAAGAAGAATTTCAAATTCTGCAAAGAATTTAGTAGCAATAAGGGACTTCAGGAGAGACACAACTGCTGTAGTTTATGCCATCACTACAGAGCACAAGGCATATGCATACATAGTCTTTTGGACATATGTATTTACCACAAAACCCCACGTACAGTCGTCATATACACGCACAGTGGCAAACTCACAAGAAACCAATTCCTTCAGCCCACCATATGATTAGGTTGATCAAGTGTGTGTTTTTCATGATTCTAATCAGTAATGCTGACAACAAAAACATGAGGAAATTGCCACCCATCAGCTCCTGTATTCTACAGCCTCAGTTTAGTAAGCAATAAGCAGGAAAAGCATAGTGCCTTGCTCCAGCAACCTCAGTGGAGCCACAGATGTACAAAAAACATAAGATCTGATCATGAGATCTGAACAAGGTCTAAAGGATTTCAAGGAGCTGCACATGTGTTCTGACACAGCTCATCACGCACTGCCCCAACCACACTATTCATATCAGAAAGTAGGGCAACTAACTGTGGAACAAGTCCTGAGCCTTGTGGAAATGCCTTGGGTTAGCTTTCTTTCCCGAGAGTGCTCTGTCACAGCAGATGAGGCAACCAAGCAACTGACAGCAGGGAACAGTGGACAACGGTTTTGGACAAGGATATATTAGCAGCCTCTTACAGGTAGGGAAAAAAAAGAACAGAAGGAAAACACCCAAGTTACTGCCAACCCAAACCAGGACGTCTATTACAGAGCAGCATCATAAAGATTTACTGGTTTCAGGTCAAAAACAACAAATATCTGGAACCACTCTCTGTGTAAATAGTATACAATCACATAGCAGCCAGCTCTTGAAAGAAATGCCAGGTGATATAGGATGACAAGGAGAAGGCAGGATCATTCCTCTCTGGGATGCCTCCAAGATCCCAATTTATCAGTAACTCCACAGGATATGAGGACTCTGATGAGACTCCCAAGATCATAAAAACAGACCAGATTTTGACCAGAAAAACATATCACAGCTCACGTGAAACTTCAAACGCTGATATCAAAACTATCACTATTACAATCAGAAAAGTAAGGATTGAGTTGTGGCCACTGACCAGCAAAACAAGCAGAACTGCCTCCTTTTACTCAAGCCATTCACTGTTGGGCTTCTTGCGTTACCTGAGTAGGAGTTGCAGCAACCCTCCACAGCTATTCAAGAGTTTGGACACATGGAAACATGGACTTTCCTCTGCCTAGAGGACACAGCAGCAGCACTTACTGTTGTAAAGCTTCCCAAGCATTCATCCATAATGGGTCACCATCAAATAGCAGGCTTCAAGGAAGATATGAAGAATCAAGTGCAGAAGTAAGCTCCAAAAAATGGCCTGGGGAGAAAAACTGGCTCATGCTTGGGCTGGCATCTTCCCAAGGCAGAAAATGTACTACTGTGACTGAGAGGTGGAGAGTTAGTAACAGATTTTTACCTACACTACAAAACCCAGCTGCTGGAGGAGGCAATAGACTGGTGTTCTCTTTTGTATCCAGCGCAAGCAGTTGGAAAACTTGCGCCAAAGAAGAAGCAAATGGACAAAAAAATCACACTATGATACTTCAACTTGTTCTTTGACATAATTATGGTAATGCCGTGCTTTTGTGTCCACTTGTTCCATCCTTCCCAGCCCTAGAAACTGGCTATTTTTGGAAGGAAAACATTTGAGGGAATCCACATGCCACTTCATTATCTCTCTCATTAATTCTTGGCTGCATCCTGCTCTATATATTCCAGTCTACACAGAATTCAATTAGTTTCTACTAACAGACATTTCTAAATAATTTGTTCCACTGGTATTCTATAAGTATTATTGCAGGCCATATCTGCTTGTCATCTTTCAGAACTAAATGATTGTTCACCTTTTCAGCATTGTCATTAGGGGTTATATCCAGAGAGACTCCACTACCACTTAGCTGAATGCTGTAGCACTCAGCTTTTGGGCTCCTCTCCTAGAAAGGAGACCTCTTTGGTTTGACTTAGTTGTTGTCTTTAGTACATGGAAAAACCAAGGCACCTCAGTGCCAGCTACTGAGCAAGGAACCAAGCAAATAAAGCTCGTTTCAGTGCTGCAACTCACAAGAGACACAGATCAAGCAGAATTTAACGGAAATTATCAGATGTCTAACAAATGACCCATGAAAAGTTCAAAAAGCAGGATTCCTTAATCTAGTGAAGATAAAGACTGAGGGGAGCAACTTCACTATTACATACAGAAAGATACAAAGAAAGAGCTAACAAAATGCTTTTCACATCCACTCAGAACTTTAGCCCTCAGTAACAGACCTGTATTGCAGCAATGGAGATTAGGAAAAGCAGAGACAGTAAAGCACTGAAACTAGCTGCTTGGGACAGCCAGGAAATCCCCAACAGCGTTTGTTTCCAGGTCAAACACCACTCAGGAGCAGCTCTGGCATAGTTTTTAAGGCTGAGGCCAGCAAAATCAAATGTATTCCCCTCAGACACCTTTCCACCACACTTCCCAGGATTTTCTAGTCAAGAAACAGGCACAGAAAACCTTTGCGACTCAGAAGCCACTAAGCTCAAGGACACCACTTTCCTTTACCTTCATTTTAGTCTTTAAACACACAAAAAAGACCTTCACAGAATTCCAGAGCTCAATGATGAACTGAAACACTGAAAGAAACCACATCGCTCAAATCTATGCATCACAAAGAAAAGTTTACTGCTTTGTACCTCTGTCCCATACTTCACCTCAAAGTCACTTAACACCGGTTTACATGTAAACAGCAATTCCTCTATTTGAGGAAGCAGCATGATAGACATTCGTTCTAAAATTAAGGATCTTTAATGTATTCAATACAAGTACTTGGAATAAAGCATAATTCTCTCTTATATCACCATATTCTGTTGCTAGCTTTCTGACTTGACACAGTCCTATGGATACCCTAGATGAAGCTGCTACTTCTGTGCAAAAGTCAACTTTTAAGTTACCCTCCATCCCAACTGATTACTGCCTGGTATGCTTCAAACATCTCACTCAATTTAAAACCAACCCAGGCTACAGGCCTGGACAACACTGACTAACTGCTGTTCACAATTAAACAGATAGCAGTCCAAGAAATGCATTGTCTCCAAGGATCATATTTTGTAACAGCTTCAAGCAAATGAAGCAATTTCCATAACTTTTAATCAGTCATAAGAGAACATCTGGCTACCTATTTACTTTTTACATATTCTAATGCATTTTTTTATTCTCATGAGGAGCAGTTTCACTTTATCAGAACTATTTATCATCATTTAAAAAATGCTTAAGATGATCTTCACAGTAAGGGTAGAACCTCATTTGCAGCATACTGCTTATATTTACGGTTATTCGTGCCTGTGTGTTGCTGATAGCTGGTAAGATGATCAATTACACTATTCTACAAACTGCTGGACATTAAGAAAGCATCTCTTCAGCTTGCTCAACTAAAGAAGACAGGTGATCCTGCCCCACAGTTATGTAAACAAACTTCTTCCTCTTTCCCTCCCTCCCCTCATAAAGGTAAAGAACCTAAAACAGAATAAGTACAGTCTACGTGTGGAAATCACACAGTGCAGTTCTAAAGTCTTCTTCTTACCTGTTAGACACTTCCAGAGCCAGATAACCTTTCCTACACTCACTTTTTTAAAAACTTAAGGCTTGTAAGATAACTAAAGTGTTTTTGCAAGCTGAGCATCAAAAATATTTTGGTATCTATTTTGCAAGAACTACAGAACTCCCAAGATCCACTCATCCTCCTGTCCCCAACTGCACAAAGAAGCAGGTCTTAGGAGAACACACTAAGACACAAGGCAGAAAGTGCCTCCTTACCCTGATACTGCTTCCTGAACCTATAAAGTTTATCAGGTGAAAGACTTCCTGAGCAAGACACTACTCCTAGACCAGTACCTTGAGGGTGGGAAAAATCATGAGTGGGTGAACATCTATCCACTGAAAACATCTCTTCTGAGGCTACCTGTGCTTTTGGTCTCCAAAATACCCTATGACAGACAATTTCAAAATGGAATTAGAAATTCTACAAATACATAGCACATCTGGTGATTATTTACTTATTTACTACTGTGAATGCGAGATAACATTCTGCCTTCACTTTCCAGCACATTAATAATTTAGTCACTTATGTTCCAACTGCACCTCTCACTTTTCTGGACAGTAATTTACATTAGCTAAAGCAATGCTACGAAGGCTACAAAGTGAGGAGTAATTGGAAGCTTGAATATGTGCCTGAAATGAGGCTGGATAACAGCCTAGCAAGCAAGGAGTCTACAGCCCAATTACTAGCAGTAGTCTCCTGCAGAATTACTTGTGAGAGAACATGCAGACCAATTAATGTCCAAATATGATATGCAAAGACATGCACTGTGATCAAAAATTAAGGCATTACAAGCAACTGGAGTCTGCATATGATCTTTAGTTAATGACAAAGAAATTAACCATTTAACAGTGGTAAGCAGATGCATGGTAGAAAATACTCAATTTCTTACAAGTCCTAGCTCACAGGATGTGTGTGACAGGGAGTTTTAGATTACATATGGATAGTTGAACAGCTGCCCCTCTCCACGTGTTGTCTGATCACTGGTAGCAAACACAACCCTTTTCATCCTTCATTCAGCCCTGTAAATCAGCAAACTAAAACTAATGCAAAGTCAAACTGCACACCTAGGTACGGTTGGCTCCAAGAAGGCACGGAGCTGGGGACAGCCACTGGAAGATCCTGCTGGAGCAACAGACACAACAGCTGCACCCCAGATCTCTGCCTACCCTACTGACGATGCAGACTGACAGCAGAGCAAAACAGTTCAGTACTGAGAACTCAACATCCACAGCTCAGAGGGCCTTAACTTGGACTAGGCTTAGTGTAGTCCCATGGACTGAAGGCCAGTTAGTAGCTGGAGTCCCTAGAGCACTTACCTTCCTTGTTTCACCTGGAAGAAAAACAGTTCATGCATTCTGAGACTGCTCTACAACACAAAGCAAAGCACAGTAACGGGACAACTAGGAGATTCCCTTCAAAGGCTCACACACCTAATCTGAACTAAAATGCTGTTTGAGCCAAGGTCTTTGGAATACTTCCAGTAGTCAGTGAAAAAGTAGTTGCTGGAACTAACAGTAAACAGAGGCTAAAGCTTTCTAGACGAGGCTATAACCCATTTGGTGCCACAGTCAAGTGTTCCTCTTTCATGTTTAGTTCATAAAAGACCAGAGCACAATGGCTGCTAGAAAATAACGCAGTTGTAAATATCCTGCTTATTCACCACTCAGTTTTTCCATTTCAACTAAAAAGGCTCCTGAGCTATCAAGACGACCTTGAGGAACAGCTGAGCAAACTGAACTCCTGGCTACTGAACATCCTTGGAGTCTGAAGCAACTGCTACAGAATTCACCCCAAAGCAGGAGGGTCAAAATCTGTCGACAGTGCTACAGTCCACAATTCATTGTTTTAGGTGTATTTCTCAGCTATTTGGCACTCTGAATATATGTGGCAAACCCTTCTAATTACTGCTTTACCCTATCGAGAGACTAGATGGATGTTTGCCTGTGACTTTGGTGCTATTTAAAATTAAAAGCCTTGTAACCTGAAGAGTAGAAGAGAGACAAACACCTGAATTCCCAGTCAGACCCAGGTACTGGAGCAGTCAAAATGCACATCAACGACTTGATGCCACATTCAGTGCTCCTAGCTTCCCCTGCTGCATGCAACATTACCTGCCCACCATTTCTCCTCTTTTCTAACAAGAAAAAACTGGTAGACCTGAAGCAGGAGGGGGGAAAGGGAAGGACACCTGGTATTCCAAATATTCCCTATGAAAGGAGCAATGGAGATGGCATCTGAAGGATTTCTTAAGAAGAAATATATAAGAGCTCCTGAAGCAGATTTATTTTCTCCCAGCATTTTCCCACATCAGTCCATACCAGTTGCAACCCAAAGGAACTGTCGTGTCCTTAAAAGATACATAGCATTTCAGAATTTAATATACTGAATGTCAGTGCTGCAGCAGAGCTGGAAGTCTGCAAGCTTCAAAAACACAAGAACAGAAATTTCAATTGCTATGCTTCTTAATAAAAGAATCTTGACAGATTGGCAGATACTGATTCTCCCTCTCTAGCTCATATGGGATTTGAGAGCCTTTAGGCTTTGAACAAAAATTGAAATTCCCAAAAGTTTCACAGATGCTTCCCTAAAACACACCACCAAATTTCCCACCTACAGTTTACACTTTAACACTGAAAAGTCTATACTGTGTACAGAACTTCTTGTCAGCTCGGCGCTAGTGAAAGCCTAGTGTAGGCTCTCAGCCTAAGTTTTGAGTGTCCCCCTTTCATATAAGATTCATAGCAGAAACATCGCTGACAAGTTCCCACTCAAAGCTGTGACATGTTCTATGTCTCTCAGTAACATGAGCTAAATGCAGCAGTGATTTATGGGCACAGACCATTGGACTTACACTATCAGCTTAGCCCGAAGAAGAGCAAAAAGCCACAAAACCTGAAAGGTTCCTCCAGCATGCCTCTGGGAAAGGACAGGGGTGAGCACCCAGTGGGAAATGTCAGCATACTGATCTGGGTGATTAATCTCTTAAGTTACTTGGCCAGTGTTAGAAAAATATTGCTTTCCAATGTTTCTTTCTCGTTATCAGCTGACAATGATGTAGGCTGAACTATCCTTACGGCTGCTCTTTCTAGGCTGTCAGGACTATCTGGATACACTCACATCACAGTCCCCTGTAACATGGCTATCCTGTAAGCAAAGTAGTTACTATTTGCCACTACTGTCTCACAGAGAAACCTCCAATGTAGGCCAGAACCCAAACGTACAAGTCTCAGACAACAACAGGAAAAAAAGTCCTACTCCAATAAACTTACAATCAACAAAACATGTAATAGCAGAAAGACAAATGACGACAAAGCAGAAGACAAAAAGTACGGATGAATATGGTGCACAATACTTTTACAATAACAGCAGCTTAATCTCCACTGCCCTTAACATTATACTTCTGAAAAACATCACGTTCTGATGGTTTTTTTAATAGCAGGAGTTTAATAAGTATTTTGCATTGCAGCATAAACCAGACACTTCCCTAATTTTCTAAATGCTGGAGTAATTACATTTATGGAAGTGCTTGACATGAGCAACAGTTACTGAAATAATGGACAATTTTCTGCATATGACAACCCTTTAATCATCTTTGTAATTGCCCTGAAATAACGGTACAATTCTATGCAGTGTCTAGCCCATCTTTGGATTTGCTGCATTTGTAAATTTGTTCAAACACAACAAGGTTTTCAATGCATAGGCATTTTTTGGAGACATCATTTCTGTTTTAATCATTTCATAGTACAAAATAAACAATGCCCTATTGACTGTTTGTGTTTTATATTCTTTTGTAAGCATCAAATTTCCAGCAGAACCACCAAAAAGTCTGCATTTCCAATATAAGTTTACAGTAAAAATAATACATGAGTACATTTAAAGATACATTAAAGTGAAAAACAAGCTGATTGCTGGTGCACTTTACTCGAAATCAACATTATTTTCCAGGCAGTGCTGACAGTACTGTCACTATATATGAAATTGTACAGAAATAAAAACACGTACTGCTGATTCCAGGCTGAATCTGCATTTTAAAAAAAAGGTAAGGCTATACAGCACAATGGGATAGATCTCTGCTCTGAATTAAATTTTGCTCTTAAAAAGAGCCCTCAAAATCAGGAAGCTAGCTGAAATAAATGCAAAGCTCCTTGGCTTACAATACAGCTCCTTTTATTAGAGATGGTAGAGGAGGAACTTCGGTAAAGGTTTTCCATCATCCCTGTTCACATACACGAATGACTGTCAGCTGTATTTTAATGTGAACAGAGAATGATTCAATTCCAGTCTACGTTCTTTTCCTCACTCCAAGAATCTCTAAGCCAATGTCTGCCTTTCTTAACTGCCTCTGAATAAATGCAACTACTCAGTTAGAAGATAGGTCAGCCAATTAACAGAGAAACAATGCAATACTCTACAGCAAATTGCATTATATTGTGTGATACTGGTCATTTCTACAAAGGGAATTCTAAACACTCGACAAGAACTAAATAAAGTCTGAGGGACTACACCTTGGCTTCTATTTCAAGGATTTTATGGCTACAGACACAGTCAGATTATGTTGGGATTTTTTGTAGCAGGCTCTATTCAAGCAGTTATTGTACATCTAAAGTTCTTTGTTCCAGCTGTCAGACAAAGAAAAGGTTCATTTATTATTGTCTAACCTGAATATATTGAGAATATCATCCTAAAATACAGCCTGAAAGATCTGTATGTGCGTGTGGGGCAGAAGTATAAAATGAGTATATAGATAATATAAAGAGTTTTCCACAAAAGTTTATCTTCATATTTTTAAAAGCCATGCTGTATAAATGTACAACAAAGCAATACAAATTCTAGGCTAAGAAACACCAGTGAGGAGGTGTAGTGTTGCTTTATGTTGAAGTTTGAAAGAAAATAGCACAGACTTTAAAATGTGGTTTATATTAAGTTGTGCAATTGCCATATCTACCGAAACTGGCTTGCAGTTTGGCTGAAGTTACAAGCTGCAGATCAGCATCACCAAAACACAATTAGGCTATCTTCCTTCTACAGTGAGGCACACTGATGAAAAGCTATCAAAATATTCTTTCTTATAGAATGGATATGACATCACATACAGTTAACTACAAAACAATTTACATATGTACATACAACCTCAAACCGTTTGCTCTGAAAACTGCAGTGGGAAACTTGAAGCTTTGCTCTAGAAACAAAGAAGGAGAGAGCAGGTAAAGGAAGTCTTTGTCGTAACTGAGCTGACCAAAAAGTACATCCACTCATTATGAATGAGTCCCTCAATGCCAGAATTTTGCTTTCAGTTAAAATCTTTTTTCTTCTTCCCTCACTCCCTAAATTCTCCTTCCTGAGTTCTCCACAATAGTGGTCAATATTCCAAGTCTCAATTTTAAGAGTCCATATAATTTCAAATACATATAATTCCCTGTTTCAATGTTTCTTCTTTATCCTTGATGCCCTTCGAGGATTAAAACTTCACCTTGCACTAAACTGACACATTTTCCAAGCACTCTGCACCAGCAAAACCAAAACTGTTCAAGAACTCTTGAAGATGCTAGCATAGTTCCGTCTAGTCCCATTTGCAATTCCCACCATTCCTCACATTTCTAGCACCCAGGAGTTACATTGTTCTGCATCATTCAGAAAAAGCCATATTCTAAAAAAGAAAATAGTAAGAGAAAAGAATTTACAACATTTAACATTTTTTCTCAGACTATTTTGCCTGTAACAAATAAAAATCAATTCACATTTTTAAATGTGTTCAGATTCGATTAATGTCCACCAGCTCAAGGAGCCTGAATTCAATGACAAAGGATATCATTTAAACACCAAATAGTTGCTGACAGCATCTGGAGACTTATTTCTTGCCCTTCCTTTTGAACTTGGTTTCACAATCCAATTTCCTCTTCTCTGGGACACCCTTACCTCAGTTTCTTCTTCCTATTTCTCTGCCTCTTCACCCTCTTTCCTTCCCACATTCTCCATCTCAGCCAGCATCTGTTTCATCAGTCTCCAGTCTTTCCCAACAGTGATTTCGTTTCCTCAATTTCTGCTGTACGTAGCAACTCGCTGCCAGTTTTACACAGAGGCCTCCATCAAAACTCCCCTTTCCCCCACCACACTCCAGACTATAATCGAAGGTTAGAATAAAGTTCATTTTAGTGGGACACAGAGATAGCAAAACAGAGAAAATAAAGCACATCGGCTATTTGACATATGCGTGCAGTTTATTTGGCTTGCAAGAACTGGGATCTCGACTGTTTCCTAACTACTGTCTTCAACATCACTTTCCTAAGACTGTTTTCTGGTAGTAATAATGCATGCATGGGGTGAACGGAAAATAATTGAAATCATTTTGGGAAGTGACAACTGTAGTGCGATCAAATAACTGTAGGAGGGGAAAAAATAACAAAATGTCAAATGTAAAAGCTGTAATCCCTTTTTTCCTGAAAACCATCTCAAGCACACTTTGTCCAAGTGATCCCAAATTTCACATCATTAAATATTTCATGATATTCCCATAAAGGCACCAATGTAAAAAATAGGTTTGAGGGTTCAGAGCAGCATGAAAAGTAAAGCCCTCTATTGAAACAGGTTCTCAAGCTGATCTGTAACAGAGACACATATCACTGCAAAAACCTCAGAGGAGATGCTTCCCCTGCTATCACATTGTACTTCGTGTCAGCAGCTTCCTAGCTGTGTAATATTGCACTGCAAGTCACTGCCTTCTGCCACAACGTTGCTCTGAAATTCCTCCCCCGTTCCCCATGCACGTTACAGCCCTCTCAGTACCTACTTTATTGCCATGAACTGTTCCACTGGGGGAAAATGAGATGTTCCTTCAGCTAGAACAGAATCCCAAGGAAGACAAACAGCCTCAAGCAGTCTTCAGCCTTAAATATGTTTCTAGTCTTCCAAAAAGGATTCTTACCTACTATGTCCCTGTGTGATCACATTTTCACCACTAGCGTAGACCAGACACTGACCAGCAAAGGGCCCTCTATGCATAATAGCTCCATACTGGAAGCAATATACTTTCAAGGACTGTTTTTCCTTTAGACCCACCTTAAAAATGAAAAAAAATTCTGCTCAGCAGGTTCTTATTCCAAAAATTACTTCAGTTTAATGAGCTACTTCCCTTTACGCAGCCCGTAAGCCCCTGTTACAAACATGAGCAGATACAATACTCTTCCCTCTAAACAGTGGCTGTGTGTTCTGCATGTGAGGAACACCGCTTTGAAAAACTGGGACTTCCATCACAGCATAGTCCTTTATAAATGATCCAGTCTGTACCTTAGGACAATGGGGTGCAAAGTTCTGTTTCCCAATTTCCTGTTCCCCATCCTCAGCCATTCATTAGACTTTTTTCATAGAATTTTGCACTGAATTAGCAGCAGCTTAAGAGTATGATAGGAAGAAAACAATATTAAGAGTTGTTTGATTTCCCCATAGGAATCTCACAAAGCAATCTGTCAGTCTGCTCTACAACAGAAAGGATGAAGTGAACAAAGGAAACAACATACAAAACCTCACCAATATAGGTGTATTTTCTGTATTGCTGCTTCCCACAGGGCTTTTAAAACACTGAATGCTAATCAAAACATCACAGGATCCTGTAAATCCTAAGCATGCCTTTAGACAAAATTAAAGAACAGCTACAGGCTTACAGGTGTAATCAAGGAATACCATCTAGAAACTCTTTGTCCAGAGTTTTTTGGTTTTGTTTGTTTGTTATGCATCTACATGTATCTACATTTCCAGGCAAAAAAGCAGTAGGCATACACAGCATGGTTTTATGGACTGGGTTCTGCCCATGGCTGTTGGGCAGCGTGAAGTCACGCTCCGTATGCTCTTAGCAGCAGCACTGTGGAATCGGTGCTCAATCATATCAAACAAATAACTCAATTTCTTTCAGTTTCTAGGTCCCCTCTCTGTAAAAATATAGATTGTAACAATTGCTCTGCAGGGGCCTCATTAGGCTTAATTAACACCTGCATGAGATCTTCAGATAAAAGGATTATTATAATTACACAATATTAAGTGCTTCTAGCATAAGAAACCCTGTATTATCGCTTTCATAACTTGACCTTTTCTCAAAAGTTAGTGCCTTTCTTGTTCTTTTACAGGACTCCATTCCCCATAAAAGACTGTCTTACTTCCCAGAGTAACCTCTTAATCTTCTCATTTCAAAAGTAAGTAAAATCCAGTCTCTCTTTACTATTTTAAAAGGGAATATGGAGGCCTTTTTTAAAAAAAAAAAAATATATATATATATAAATTTAAAAAAAATCCTTGTCCCCACCCAATCTTCCTCCCTTTTACACATATTTTACTCTTTCCACATTTATGGTCTTCCTTCTATTCTTCCAGCTGTCCCTACTGTCCCAGTCCCAGCACAGAACTTGTGGAAGTGTTTCAGGCACAAGAATTACTCCCCCAATACACAAAGCACCCGGCAGGGCTGCACACAAGGATTTCAGTGCAGGTCAGTGCAGAAAAGACCAAAACCCTCTTATGTAAGTCCCACTTGTCCTTTCACAGCACTTACATCCCCATTCAGCAACATGGTCAAGAATGAGAGAACATCCCATTCACTTCAAAGCGCTGCCAGGCACCCAGCTGCACCCCACACAGGTCCCACCCAAGCAGAGAACAGTGCCAGGGCAACAGCACCAGTCTCCCTGGTTAGCACTAACGGATTTGAACACTTTGAATACAGGCTGACTGTCTTCTTCCAGCCCCCAGCGTTTCATTGCCTCCAGCAGCCTCTTCACCTGCTCATTAGAGCCTCCCTGGCTGGAAATTTGAGTTGCCGTACCAGTATGTGTCTTGACTGAGAGCCGGGTGAGAACCAGAGCCAGGAGGGAAGGGGAAAGAGAAACAGAGTTGGACAGGACTTCGCCTGCAGAGGCGAGGGAGGACTACCTGCCAGCTACAGAGCCCAGGGAGAGAGGTTTGGCTATTGCCGCCCCCTCCCAAACGGTTCCCAAAAGGTTCAGAAAAGCAGCTGCTCCAGAAAGGGCATGGGATTTACCATTCTAATGTCAACTCACATATGAAAGAGGGACACCTTTCAAGGGCAGTCACATAGAGCCCAAAACTGCAACACAGAGGACGTGGGTTCTGCTTCAGCTCTGCAGCTGAGCTCTCTACATATCTCCTGCAAGCACATAAAATAAATGCATGGAAGACCATTCTTCCCTGTAGCTTGTGTTAACTAGAAATTGAAGCACTGCAAGAAATAAGTGTTAGAATACAGCTTCACAATAACTAATATCTGCCTTCTTCAGTAGATGATCTTTAAGGTCCCTTCCAACCTAAGTCATTCTATGATTCATGAGTTACAAATGACTAGCATTATAGCTACACTAGTGAATTTTGCTATGAATTTCACACTGTGCCAATACACCCACAACAGCCCAAAAGTCTTACACTGCAGAAGTTGTTCTACCATAGCAAAATAAACATTGCTGTCCAGCATCCCACTTTGATTCTGTCCAGCAGCATCCTCTGCTACTGATATTGTTTGAGCACTATGTCTTTGAAGTAGTGAGTAAGGATTAAATGGATATGTCTGAACACCGACCTCTTCAAACTGTTTTTTTTTTTTCTAAATTCTTCCTGCAAATGCAGTAGAAGATAGCTGTTTTCCCCTTCCAAACCCATCCAGCTCCTTTTTTCTTTACCTCAACTGGACAGCTTAAGAAGAACTGTGGTAAAATATGTAGATCAGACAGATGGTATTTGCTGCTCTTTTATCAATCCTGCTGCTCAGTAGTTTTCAAAAGTCACGGTAATTTATCACTTGAAAAATTCCAGATAGATCCTGAGTTGCACTAGGACTTCTTCTTCCCTATTTTGCAAGTGTAACCATTTCTACTCACATGGAGCACCAATACCTTCAGCCAGGCCAGAAAGAGATACTGGCACTAGGAGAAGACATCTGAATTAACTGATTTCTGTTCCTTCCTTTTAGATTTCTCCTCAAAAAGCATAATCTTCTTGCTTTATTTCAACAGGTCTGAATGGAAGCTGTTTCCTGCACTTCCCAGCTGGAGCAGTGGGGCAGGGACAGTTTGGTCCTCCTTTACAGTTCTCTTCACAACATTCACTCTAACCCTAACACGTGCTTATAGCTCTCTGTGGGAAGAAACAGTGTTTCCCTTTTTCCAGAATTATATCTGAAAAATATTTCTGTTATATATAAATAAATAACTGAACTACTCAACATATATTGTCCTCTTAGGAAAAACGTCTTCCTCGTTGTACACTGAGAACTGTTTATCTGAATTTGACTCCTCCTCCTTTTATGGATAGAGGTGTTAAGAAACAATGTTAAATACAGAAAAGTGTCATTAATTGGTTATAGAACAACGATGACAGGAGTTAAAACAACACATTTGACTCTGAAATATCACTATTTGACGGCTGTTCTGCTAGAATCCCAGTTAATCAGTGTTCAGATTGCAACTTAGGCAGTGGTCATTTCTAAGCAAGACATTCTCCAGTAATGGAGGACATGCAAATAGCTTTTCTCATTTTATTTACTAGAGGCTCCATATTTCAACACGTATCTCCTTCCAAACAATAAGCTCCTGTCAAGTCAGTGTTCCATCAAATCTGCCAATTGCAACTCATTTTGTGCTACAGGACAAGCCGACACATTGTGTAAAGGTCAAGTGGAAAAATGTCCCTTCCACTACATCAATATCATAAGCAGGTAAAGGTCACTCCATCCAATAATTGCTAGGACAGAAAATAACTTTCTTTCAATCGACATGATTAAAAAAAAATAAAAGCTGTTCAAGTCCCTCATTTTTCCCAAAATATGACATACTAACATTAGTGTTGTTTTCCTGTAGCCCATACAATATCTAATGAGAACAGCTTAACCTATAGGTTCTATAGCTTTCACAAGTACAGTAAATATATATAACACAAAATTACTTGAGCATGTCTTTTCTGTAAAAACATACAGATTAAAATCTTTAAAATCTAAAATTGCTGTCACAATTCTGAAGCTCCAATTGTAATAGACATTAGAGGGCTTTATAGCCTAATAAAAATTCAGAATCCTGTGGTATGACAAGTGATGATATACTCACTTTATGGACAGCTTGTCTGAAGCAGAGTGAAGTAGTTTGCCTACAGTTAAAAAATCCAAAAGCAAATATGATCACATAGTCTAATATTAAAAAAAATGAAATCTGTTGTACTTTTTTTTCTTATAGCTTCCTGTTCCTGCAGAAGAATTCATTTTCTCTCATCAAAACTTATTTGCTTCTCCAGAAAGCATCACTCTATTATTTGGAGCACAATAAGTCATAAAATGCACAAATAATGCATACAAATACAGAAGTTAGCATTCCACCAATTAAACACTGGAGCTGCAGCCGTAAGGCTGAACAACAGCTTAATGTAGCTGGATGCACGACCCTTGCCATCAGAGGAAGCCTAGATTGCCTTGCACAAAGACAGAAAAGAAGGGAAAGGAAAATGTTCTAGTACATCTCGTCTCACTGCACCAATCCAAAAGCAGCTCCTTTACAACTCATTATACTTTCAGTCTTCATTATTAATGAAAGATTAAAAATTGAACACTAGCGCATAGGATTCAGATCCTGTACCATTAAGACAAGTCTAGGAGAAATTTTGCAGTTACCAGGAAGATTACACTCTGGTCTCTAAAGCAAAAAACCCCAAGGATCTCTCTCACCACAGTGTGCAATCGGTGCTCTGATTATGACAAATCTGGATGCCCAGTGCTTACAGTTTCCTAGGTGTTACTGGATTTCCCCAACAGCAACTGAATACAACCAAAAGTTGTGTGCACCCTGTGGACACTTCTTCAACTAAACCAAGAAGAAACAACTTTTTGTTAGACAAACAAAAGGTTAACCAGAGATGGCTGCATCTCTGCAGATGTCATTTACCACCTGAATGCCTCCAGTACAAGGAACAAGGCCAATGGAAGTTCCAATATCATCAACATTAACAACAGAATCAAGCCGTCCTGTGGATATGCACTCTAAGATGTACAGCACAGGTATCTGTAGCCACATACCTCTCTTTCAAAGCATTTTTGCCTAATTAAAAAAAAGAGGAGAGAGATCTGCCATAGCATGGTAACTTGCAGCTCCTTTCATTGGTCTTCATTTCCACAGTGAAGTGTAGGCTGGAAGCGGGCCAAGGGACAGGGTGGCATTCTTCACAGACCTCTTCACTGCCACTTCAGCTGCCACACGAAAGAATGGAAGTGATGTTTGTTTTACCCTCTGGCATGTTTCCTAAGTGTGTCAAATTCAGCTAGCAATTCAAAGATACTCAACACCAACACTATCAAGACCTTAGAAAGCCATAATGGAATTGTAGGTTTCTTCAGTGACAAGCACTGTGAATGATGGCAGTTTCATAACTTCAGGATGCAAGCAGCTGCAGTAAAGCACATACAGAGGAAAACAAAATTAGTCTCAATTATATTTTTTTTCTAGCTGTTCAGCAAAGAAAAATAGGGAAAAAAATGTTAAAGCTTCTTTTAGGTTAACAAAGCACTGTATTTGAAGAATATCCCTTGAGATGTGGAAGCTTTCTTGTACTGTGCTACTACAGTACAAAACACCTCTTCAATTCTAGAAAATGTTATGTATGTTTACCTAGAAACTTCATCAGAAGAGTGCATTACTAGGTAAAGAAAATTTATCCTTGCCAGCTTTCTCCTACCTGAATAGGTAAAGGCTTAAAAATCTGTATTTAATAGTCTTAAGCAAGTCTTTTAAGTCTTAAAAATCTGTATTTAATAGTCTTAAGCATAATGAATCTGATAGCCTTAGAAGTCAGTGGGATCTTCAGGTGTGCAGCCTGGAGTGGCTGTAAGAGCCTAAATCAGGGAAGAAAACTCTTTGTTGGAGTTTTGTGGGTTTTTTTTGGGTTTTGGTTGTTGTTGTTTTTTTTTAATATAAAGGAATGAAAGTTCACAGATCACATCTTGTACGTTTCCAAGCACAATCCAGCAGCACATATGTACATACAACTCAACATGGGAACATTACACTAGCAGAAGAATCGAAAACTGTTGAATTGACAACAATTGCCAGACTAGATCAGACTCAGCTCCATCTAGCACAAGATCCTGCCTACAGCAGTGACAACTGGCTGTTTCAACATTTCAAAGGATGGAGAGAAAGGCCTACAGGGGCTGTCTGCCAATCTCTGGAACGCTGCACACGCTCCTACTGCCAGGAAATCCAAACAATTTCCTCAGCAGGCTCCAGGAATTACAAGGCTATAATGGCCTATAGTTCATGCAATTATGCTATGATGAGTCTTGAAAAATAAACACTCTAATAAAATTCCAGGATGCTAAGTTTTCAAAACATTTTTCGAAAACATATTTTTAAACAGATTGAAATAGAAGCCATAATCATGGTACGATAGGTGATGTGTAAAACACAGAAAAGAGTATACCTATAGTACAAACAGTATTTGCATAAAGTTTCAAAGAAAGTCTGAATGTTATTCTTTCAGAAAGCTCCTACAGAATATTTCCCTCTGAACATTTACATTATATCCCTGTTACTGAGCTACACTGATGATCAAAAGCCGTTTTTATACTTTTTTCAAATAAATTCTACAGAAGTTTTCCCTGATGCTGCTAAACTTGCACTGTCATCATTCTAATTTACATTCACCTTCTTCCTCCCCTGTTATTAGGCAGGAGAATTAGCATAAAACTCTTGAAGCTTGAAATAAAATCTTTTGCAAGTAGCAAAAATGTCTCTTCTCTAATTCAGACATTCCTGGTGACTCTACTCAAAGATCTCATCATTTTTACTTATACTTAACCTGACTCTTGAAATTACTTTTTCTTTCTGCTCCACTCCCAATACTGAAGGCAACTTGGAAATTTCCTACAGGTAGTAAGGGGCAGGAAGAACGCAAATTCATGGGACTACTCGAAACAGAAAGAAAGGAAAAAAAGGAATAGCAATGCATATGATGAAAAAGCTGCAAAGGTTCCCAGCTGCACTAAAAGGCAGAGCACAAAACCAGAGAAGTCTGACGGAATGTGATCTGATGTGAGAGGTTCAGCTGGGAGGTAACAGAAAGCAGGAGGAAAGCTAAAAGAGGAGTATTTGAGGCCAGACATCTAACATATCCTCCACCATTTTGGGGGAAAAAAAAAAGTAAAAACATGCATGGATTAATGTAAACATTTGCATTAAATAATAATAAATACATATATAGATCCTACAAAAGTCCCACTCCCACTGTTCTTCCAAAATGGGAAGCTCTGACAAAATCAAGGACAAAATCTATTGGCAAAAACCAAGCCAGAAGTACAGTTCTGTTCTTTGATTCCCAACAAAACCCAACAGCAAAAAGTACGTTTAATGCAACCCTTTTCTTGTTATGCCTTGCTGCTAAAATTCTTATCCTGCAATCACACGTAAAGGCTTGAAACTTCTGGGACAGGGAACTTTGTTAGGTACTGAGTATAGCCTGCAGAATCTGACCCAAAATATTCATGGCTAGCAGAAAAAAGATCATGCAGAAACATACACTGCCATCACTCAAATCCTTTTCACTAGCTTCCAGAGGGATTCAAACCACTGGAATTTAATTGATGCAAGCAGATAGACCACGTGAAGCTCCTTCCAACATCAAAGAGCACTGTGGCTTGACCTCCAGCACAATTGTTCCTCAGGCTCCCGGGGTGCTTCAGCAAATAAAGGAATGCAGGGGAACATCACCTAGTAAGAAAAAGGTCAATAGCTTTCCAGTCTGGTGAAATTAACTCATTGAGAGAAGGGGAGAAGGAAGGAGAAGAAGATGCAGGAACTCAGGGGAGGAGACGAGAGACACTTGCCAAGCATGTTCTTGAAGTACAAAGAAAAGTTACTGCTAGGAAGATTCTAATGTCATAAGACAAGGCCATGGGAGCAGATGACATAAGAACGGGAAAGCAAGTTTATTGTCTTCCAGTCACCAAAGTTTGTCATAGCGTCCTGTGCATGCAGGCTGTACTCTTTTTTCATGCACAGTTCTCGTGCCTGAAAGACCAGAAATCTTCATCTTAAAACAGCACCTGCTGGGGCTGAATTGCACAACAGAAACCCTGCCAACTTGCCCTTGTCAACGTCAAGACAGTAAAGAAAGAGTCACTTGCTAGCCATTCGCCAGAGAGTAATGCACCCCAAGTAGAGCACTTCTGAACGAACATGTGCAAAATCCCTGAAGAGAAAATCCACGTGGACAGCAGTTCTCACAGATACGTATTTCCCACTGGATTTACCCTGGAAATTAACACCCCCTTTCTCATTATGGTCAGGCACACCAATTTCACTAGCAAGCAGCTGCCTATGCTTGGAAGTTACCATGCAGTGAGGAAAGAAGCAGCCATATAAATATTGATGGAAAAGTACACGTGGTAAGAGCATTGCCCGCACAAATACTCTGCACAGAAAGGCTCCGAACATGCCGTACTACTGCTAAACATATCCTAAACTACCGAATGTTTTCCAAACTGATATTGGGAGGCCAAATTGGCCTCCTCACTGATAAGTAGGATAGTCATGAATTTGGCAGGAGCTGGCAGTGATGAAGCACTCTTTAAACTTTTTGAACCTACCCTGAGCTCCTAAGGAGAACATTCTCTGACTAGAAATAAACATCGCTGCAACTTCATCCTAACCTTCGAAAGAAATCTCGGGCAGTTAGTTAATCTTAGCTGAGCGGAATATTAACACCAGCGTCTCTGGATCTCTCTTTTACGAGCAGGTTTGTGCTATTGCTGTGCTCCCCTTTGCACAGAAGAGGTGATTGGTATTTGTTGTGCCCTTTAGCTGGCCCCAGTATCTTCCGCCCACTCACTCAGAAGCTGAGATGATAGGTTTGTGCTCTGTACACCACTTTAAAAAAGACCTCCAACTGTCAAGAGTCAATTGGCCTGCAGATGAGAATTAAATAAAAATCTAGTACTTCATACTGTTTTCTTGATTTTTCCAAAGGTTACGCAGCGTACTCTGGCATAGGTAGCCTTTCTGGTTGCCCACCAGGGCTGTATAAATGCTTCCTTCACCTTCCCCAGGGTATTTCAAAAAAATTCTGCACCACAAATAGCATTTAGCAATATTACTTTAAGGCAGGTACAGGAAATATTTGGAACAATGTGTACTGTTCCATTAAATGACAGTTAAATTTTGAATATTAAAAAATACTTCAGTAAATTAGGTAGACATACAGGATATGACTGTAATGGTGGGAGAAAATAAATTAAGATCTTACAAAAAGCATGAGAAAGAAGATGTGCCTTAGGACTAATAGGCATCAACTATACAAAACCGAACCACCAAACATCCAAATAACTCTTTAGATCTTGCTAGACAAAGAAATACGAACCCCACAGGGATCTGCCTTATATGAGAGGAAGGGGGGAGAGGGGTTGGAGGGAAAAAGCATGTGTCTTGGCTAAGAACTGCAACACGTAGGCTCCCTGCTCCAGCAGTGGGGCAAGTACATGAGCCACTGACATCTGCCATGGAAAGAAATAACTTGGATGGCATCACGTGCAAAACTCTGGAGCAGAACTCTCAGAGCTCACTTACGCTTTTCTAATATAAATATAGTATAAGGCTGCCTCTTTGGAAAGGGAAAAAAGCCTGTAGGAGAAAAGAGAGTAAGCTTTTCAGAGGAACTAATTTTTCATCCTTCCTAACTTCTGAGATAAAAATTGATTTTGTAGACGACCATTTTAGTTCTTCATTAGTTCCTTTTAACAGCATTCATTTTGAAGAACAATTAGAGGCACTTCACAAGCAAGTTTCTGTTAAGCAATTATACCCTATAAAATTAAAGCAATGAAAGAAAAGGCATCTAGACTAATTAAAGCAGGCACAGCCTGTAAGGGAGACTCAGCCTCTAACTCCAGAGAGACAAGAGACACAATGCTGTTGCTTACACTCAAGGGAAGCAAGGAAACAAGGGCTGACACCACTAATAGCACAATCTCTACAGGAACATATATGGAGGTATAAGAACCTCTCTCACGGGCTTGTTGGGGTCGTAGTCCAAGTTTGCTTCCTTAAAGCTACAACCTAGGGGATGCTTGTCCAGCAGTCCAGATGGGCCATGTATCCCTTATCAACAAGGCTAGCCATTACACGGCCTGCGTCTCCTGCAGCCACCACATAACTGAGCTCTGAGTTGGGTAGGAAGTGAATTTGTTTTTTTTCTCATCTGAGCAAAAAGCAGCATTTTCCTGATACGTCTACAAGTGAAAAAAACTCAGTTTCACATTTTTTTGACACAAGGAATATTTTTTCTCTTGCATTCAACAAGTGAGACTTGAATTCCATGAGAGAAGGAAGAGTCAAATACAGCTTTGCTACCCAGACTGTTTCTGAGTAACTCTTGCCTGTTTACACTGGGGAGTCATTAGACAGCAGTTCAGAGACACACAGCCTTACCTTCTTACTGCTCAGTTGAAAAGGAAAGGACCTTTTTCCTTCTTTTTCCTGAGGGAATAGCAATGAAATAGCTTTGCTGAACACATAAGGCTGCCCAAAAGAAGTTCAGGAGGAACAGACCAGTCAGTACAACACCTATACACAGGCATAGCCTAAGCATTTTGAAAGCAAGAAGAGAGAAACATCTCTTGTATACGACAGGTTCAACCAATGAGCAGAGTTGCACAGACATGACACAAGAAGGTGAAACTCTGTCCTCCTTATCATAAAAGAAAAAAATTAACAAATTTGGTAATAGCACAAATAGTATGGCACGGGGAAACAAAGATTATTTGTCCTGTCAGATTTCACCGATCCTTCTAATCTGAAACTGTGTGATGGTTTTTAAAAATGTCTAAAAGAAAAAATGCAAGAGTCCTAAAAATGAAAAAAACACATCCCACTGGATCTTGTGTATTCCTCATTATGGGTCCTGGGAGCTAAAGAAGAAGAGGGAGAAAAAGCAAGAGAGAAAAAATATTGAACTGCACAAAGCTCAGAAGACTTAACCAAAGGGAAAGATTTATGATGGTAGAACAATATCAGAAAGCTATTCCAGTAGCAGCGCTTCTGCAGGCACAGTGTTCTGAAACAAAATTAATTTTAATTCTGGAATAATTCTACTTTGAATTCAAATATTCGTCCTTGTTTTTTCTTGGCACCTTCAGCACTTCTCTTGCTAGAAAAAGATCTTGCCATTATTATATATTATAAACAATGTAAAGATATATATACATATTATTTTTTTTAAAACTCCTACCTCTTGACTCTCCTCCTGCTAGGTCCTGAGAGGCAGATAACATTAGAAACTTTTTGCTTAGAACTCCTCACTGTATTCATTATTTTTGTTAGATGGCAGCAGCATAACCAACTGCTGAAGCCTGCCTTTGGCTGGGGTGATTTATGATGGAGTGACACCATCAGTGGACAAAGGTAAGGCGACTGATGTCACCAACCTGGACTTGTGCAAGGCCTTTGACATGGTAACCCACCACACCCTTATCTCTTAATTGGAGAGAGATGGATTTGAAGGTATTTACTGAAGAAGGAATTGGTTGAATGGCTGCAACCAGCGGGTTGAGATAAATGGCCCATTGTCCAAGTGGAGGCCAGTAACGAGCAGGGTCCCCCAGGGTTCTGTCTTGGGACTGGTACTCTTAACATCTTTATCAGAGATGGGATTGAGTGCACCCTCAGCAAGTTTCCTGATGACACCAAGCTGAGTGGTGCAGTTGACACGTTAGAAGGAAGGGATGCCATCCAGAGGGACCTCAACAAACTCAAAAGGTGGGCCCGTGTGAACCTAACGAGGTTCAACATAGCAAAGTGCAAGTTCTTGCACTCANTAAGCTGAAGGGGGGAAGGTTTAGATTGGACGTCAGGGGAAAGTTCTTCACCGAGAGAGTGGTGAGGTGCTGGCACAGCTGCCCAGAGAGGCTGTGGATGCCCCGTCCCTGGCAGTGTTCAAGGCCAGGCTGGATGGGGTCCTGGACAACCTGATCTAGTGCCAGATCTGGAGGTTAGTGGCCCTGCCTGTGGCAGGGGGGTTGGAACCTGATGATCCTTGGGGACCCTTCCAACCCAGGCCATTCTATGATTCTATGATTTAGGGGATTTCCACTTCTACTCATAAATGTGTTCTCCAGCAACAAGAGATCAAAATTAAAATATTTCAAACCTACACCGCTGCACTAAATCATGAATTTGGGTGCTGTGCCTACAGGTATTATTTCACTTTGGCTTTAATTACCATTGTGCGCTTAAAAGAGAGCTGAGGTTTTTTGTACTTTTTTGTTTCTCTAAATAGCAGTTCACAGAGAATCTGCTGCCCTTGGACAACAAAGCATAGCATTTGGCCTATAAATGCAGAAGACAAGGTTTGTATGTGCTGGGAGAAGCGTAGCACCCTTAAGTAGCTGGAGCTACTTTCTTTAACATGTAAGCATAAGACTTCAGAAGAATTACTAATGTGATATGGAGTTTCCTTGTTCCACTTTACCAGATTGACTCTTGTTCAGATTGAGATTGAGTTTCCTTGAATGGTATTTGACAGAGGAGGGTTTTTTCAGCAATAAACACCACTAGTAGGCTGTCCACCGCATTACAGTGTGCAGCAGGGACCTTCTCTCACTGAATTCCTACATGGTCATCATTAAAACAGCAGAGTCAGCTGAAATTAAATGCCTGAGAAAGTTCCTGCTGTCACCAGGGAATCAGACTGAAAAGAGCCCAGTGCACAGCGGCCAAAAGTCATTCCACTAACACTGGAGCAGCTGACAGCACTAGCAGTCACCTGTACCCTTGAGACTGAGCAGGTGATTGTCAAAATGAGGGGGTTAAAAAAAACCAAAAAACAATTTTTTGGCAAAATATGTGAATGTCATTTTGGGGACAGAACCACGCTCTCAGATATCTGAGCTCTAACAAATACAAATTTGCATGTAGTTTTCAATTTCCGTAGGTCTAATTTATTGCAGTCTTAAAGCTCCTTGAACTTCTTTGTGCTTCCAGAAAATTCAACCATGCTGATAATTTCTTGCAAATCACCTCCATTCTTTTCCTTCCTAAGGCCTACCTGGGACATGTCATTATTTAGACATCATTAAAAGATGGAAATAAGATGCCACTTCCACCTGGTGCTCAGCTCTACTCAGGAATATACTCAGCCCACAGATTTAAATACACTGCTAAGCCACGCTTCCTAGCTATAGAATTTCCCTTCTTCCCATAATTCCCCAAAATACTCAAATCCTGCCATCTCTTTCAGCACACACATACCTACAGAGCTATAGATCTCACCTAGATCCCTTATCTTCTCTTTTCTAGCAAGAGCCTTGATTCTCAAATCAACCCTATGTTTGCTTGGTGCCAGGCCCAAGCCAATGCAGGACTGGAGCTGATAAATATAGATAGACCAATGGCTTGAAAGGTCATTTGGTTTCTTTGGAATATGTTTTCTGCTGTACAAGAAGACCCAAACTATCTTTGTCACTTTCCACCCTTATTTCAGCATTCCATCAGCAGTCACTTAATGTCCTGTTCCACTCACTGCCATCAGTCTCACAGGTGAGGTAGCTGTGGTGAGCAGAACAGAAAGCAATTTGTTCCCCGTACGAACTGAAGTAAAAGAGGAGGAATGCATGCAGGGATTTGAACACACACAGCTCAAATTCACAGGTGCTGTATATATGATGTGAAAGATGGAGACACAAAGTGGGAACATCCGCAAGGTCAGCTGAAGGAAATGCCATCGTTTTGATAAGAACAACCATTCCGAAAGCTCTAAGCTGCTCCACCTGAGACTGAAGACCTTACACAAGTCTTCTGTGTCTTCTACTGTAGGTACTCTTGTTGCTTCCTTCTGAGTGGTTACATTTTCAGAGACCTTTCTGATATGATTCAAAATTAAGCTAAGGAAGGGTAAAGGCCAGAAAAGGGCACTGGGCATTCAGTTTGTCTGCTGAAACAGGGGAGATAACAGAACAGCAATCAATTCCAGAAAGAAAGCTTCTCCTCCAGCTGATGATCCTCTTTCTGTATGTCTGCTGCATCATCTACACAGTTCCCATAAATTTATATGTATTTCATAAGCTCCTCATTACATTCATTTTTTTCAGGAAAAAAAATTTTTGTTCAACGGCAGGGTATATCTGTACATATTTAGAAGGTTGCCTTCTATTTTTCCTCAAGATTTTAACCTACGTGTTTGGGGTTTTTTAATGGCTTTTTTGTTGTTGTTGATTTTGAGTTAGCTTTCTGTGGGGGTTTTTTTTGGGTGGTTAGTTTTCGTTTTGTTTTTTAAATGTCAAATTACAAATACAGGGGAACCACACGTGGGAAGGAAAACTTCATTTGTTAAATATAAATCAGTGAACCACTTTAATATTTCCTTTTATAAAAATCACATGAGATCTTTTCATACACATTTGACAACATGAAAGAAATTCACTTACAAGTTTTTTTGGTTTTGTTTTCCTTTGTTTTAAGTCATACATTTTTCTTTAAAAGCTCTTGGGCCTAAAAAGGATTAGTCCAAAACCAGATAAAGCAGAATTAAATGAAAGAAGTTGGCTGACAGTCACACCCCTATTCACATGCCTTTTTCAGACACTACAACTCATTTCAAGAACATGTACAATTCTACAGGTGTCATATTCCTGGTGAGACTGCATGGCTGATCTTCACCTTCATAACCAGAAAAAGAGATGGAAAAGACATAGAATGAGTGCTACTAACTTTTCCACCTGTACCTTCCAGCAGCTTAAGTGTACTGTACTTCTAACAGATGTTTTCATTTTATTTTTTTCAAAGTTAAATTGTATGAATTCTAAGGAATTTATCTTAAAAATAAAAAAATTCCAAGATAGCCACTAGTTGAAAACAAAGTTTCCCCAACAGTAAGCAAAAGAAAATGCTGGTGGTGGAAGCACACGTGTGATAGTTCCTCTGAATATTTCCCCACCTTCTGAATTTTTCAGTTCAAGCGATCTTCTGAGCACGTTATTTTGTTGTTTGCTTGCTTAGTTCAGCCTTCGCTGCAGTCATTCTGCATCCACAACACACTTTAACAAAGAGATCTTCATGCAACAGATAGCTGGCAGTTAGAACCATTTGCTTTACAGGTGGATGGTTGGACTAGATGACCTTGGAGGTCTTTTCCAACCTTAATGACTTTATGATTCTATAAATGAACACCCACAAGTAACTCAGGTGAACAGTACATTCTGCAATGACCTAACTGGAAAGGCTGTACATCCTTATTTCTGTTTGGTCCCAGCATCGTGTCTGAATTATGCTGTTTCATAACACCTCACTTCGTTTTTTGTTCAAATTTGCCATACATCAAACAAGTCCAACTCATTAACTGTATTTACCTTTTCATTCCTTAAAAATCTCAGTGGGCATGGAGATGTTCCTATCATTTCACACCTCTCACAAAAATCAAAACCAAACAAATTCTGACTAGCATTAGACTGCTAGGATGGTATCAGCAGCAGAAGCTTAAATCTCGCATCACATGGGATCAGTCTGCACACTCCCACTGGCAGCCTTCAGTCTCTTAACATTTTCTCCAACGCTTGTTATTGTGCAAGAGCAATAGGAATTTGTAATTTCCTATCTTCACCTTTTCATTGGTGCTTATTGCTACCACCTATCATCATCCTAAAAAGCCTCAAGACGTTCAAAAAACAGCACTTTTTACTATTTGAACCATCTCTAACCTTCCATAGGCTATAGATAGGAATGGAATGTCCAAAATGTCACACACACCAAAGGCAGCACAAGGAAGCATCAGGGAGGGCAGACATACCAACCCAACTAAGAATGCTCCCAGGTATGGGCAGTTGGGTTTGGGCATATAAGACAGCGTGGACTGGAGGGAAATCTCAGGAGAAAGGAGGAGTTAATTGACTCAAGGCAATCCCACTTTGCAGATGAGTTTGACAAGTGACGGAAGGTCCACAGAGGTCTCCAGTAAAAGCATCATGTTAAGGAACTTGACCAGACACCACCCAGCAACCAGCAAGGAGTGTTATCAGTTCCCCACATAGGACTGGCACTGCAAGTCTTTCGTGTTTGCTTTCAAATAGTAGTTACAGCCATGCAGCGTCTAATAGTAGTTACAGCCATTCAGCATCTTTTTAAATCCCAATTACACAGAAGTTGTCCTACCATGCCATCTAGGAGTTTCTGTCCATGTCCAGTCATCTATTAAGCAGGTTATAATTGGAAAGAGAAGGTAGTGCTCCACTCTCTTAAAAAGTATACACCTGAAGTGTAAGACAAGAGCAGCAAAATCAGTTTCTAGTTGTTGGCTGAATTAATAGTCGTATAGCCTCTGGAAGTCACATTGCAAATGGAAGACAATTTTCTTATTTGGAGTTAATATTTCTAAAGAGCTAGGGAAAGATAAGTCTGTCCTGAATATAAAAGAAGGCTGCATGTTTTTGCAAGTGAAAAGTAAGCAGATGGGCTGGGTAGTGAGAGAGCCATGTCACTCAGTCAGTGGGTACTGTCCAGATAGCATATCAACACTTCTCATGAGTTACACCCATCAGAACTCCATGCCTCAAACTGCAATTCAGCAAGTACTCTAGTCAATTATGCATAACTGCTTATTTTGTTCCAATTTCTTTGTTGCGTGTTTATTTGTAAAAGACTAGCCAGGCTGTCTGGGAACAGCTTGGCTGCATCATGGACTGAGAAAAGAGTCCTGCTATCATAGGAGGGGTAGCCTGTGGTATCAGTTTTAGACAGCAGATGGCTGGGAGTAGGGAGAGATTCCAAGCACATGGTATGCCAAAACTTCAGCAATTTTCTTTTTCTCAAGCAGCTTCCAGAAACACAAAATGTAGCTGAACCTCTTCACACTGGCCAAGATTAAAAGAGAGTGTACTAGAATCCCATAAAATTCTACAGCTTCTTAAAAAAATATTTAGGCTGCAGAGTCTAAGCAAGACATTGCATTACTAAAGCAACTTCCTCTTCGATGTTGGCTAAGGGATTAAAGACACAGCAAGTATGACTGCATTTATTATGTGTGGACATAAACAGGCCAACAGCAAGATCCTGTTCTGCCTCAGAGACGTTCTCTGACATGACAGAAACTGAGCAACGGGGCCAAAAAGAGGAACCACATCAAAAGTGTTCTCTGAAGTTGCTGACAATGCACATGCAACACATATGACAAGAATATAGTAATGACCGCTGTTGAAGTACAAGAAATAAAATTAGAAGTCTGCGAGTTTTTTTTAGCTGTCTACACCTTTCACACCTTTAAACTGTGACCAACTCAATTCCTTTTCCAACTCTGTGATATTAAAAAAAAAAAAAATCAACTTGATAAGCCTAACACAAAGACTGCATAAAAATAAACAGTTGCTCCTGCTAGTAGGCAGAAGATAAGACCAAGCATTTGAACCTCAGCATCATAGTTCGGTCTTGGCACCAAATAAAAAATGAATATAGATTATTTGTTTTAAAAGTTTCACTTTTCATTTCAGGCTGTTGTCTTAAACAGAGAAACTCAGACAAGATGGAAGAGTTGTGAGGCTTGTGCTGTTTCTGTTTTCTTGCATAGAAAATTAAGTCTAATTTATACTTCATACTAACACCTGCTTTCCATAATCACCCAACACCTTTTTTGGAGATTATGTAAATTTGTCAAAGATAGGATAAACAAGATTCATGCAAAGAAGATTTGGTTTTGATAGTTTGCTTGAGCCCTTCTCCCCATCCCCTTAAAAGTTTGACTCTGGTAAGCTTAAAGAAAAAAAGAAATCCAAGACAACATACCCACAGATTTCAGGAAGCTTCTACAAGTCTGTGACAGAGCAAGGCTCTGACAGTATAGCACAACAGAATACTCTGTTTGTCCCATCCACCCTAAATTCATTTTCGACTCCGAATAGGTTGTGTGCAGTGTCCACCATCTTTTTATCTCATCAACAGCCCCACATTTTATGCTTTTCTCACTATGTGGCTAGGTTTAAGGATTTTACTTCTGGAGGTAAGCGCCATCCTAACCAAGTTAACTCACCTTCATTTCTCTGTCCTATCAGGAAAACCACCTTTGAAGCAAACATTTTATTTCAAGTACAGTAAAGCCCCATTTGCAAACAGCTCTACTAGCAAAAAGAAAAAAAATAAAGAAAGAAAAGAAGAAAGCAGCAGCTCATCTGCTTGAAAATCAAATTAGTTTAAATGTTTAAGAGCTATGCTTAGAAATAGCAGTTAACTGAAAAAAATATTCTACTTTAAACCACAAAAATTTTTGAAGACCATCCAAAAAATAAAAACACAGCAGTTCTGTACAAACTGATTTCTGAAGTAACAATGGGGCACGTGAGCCAGTACTGAAGCTCAGCAGCCAGTCTCAATTCTGACACTTTGCTGCCAATCCATTTGCCACCTGCACCAGGCAAAGTTGGGAAGTTCAAGAACCACAAGAATGAACAGGAAAAGGGTTTTAAAATGTTTGGGCAATAGACTTGTGCTGAGCAAAACATATTTGCTTCTACTGCAAGCACAGCTCCCACAGATGCAAGAAACAGTTTTTTTTTTTTTCCTCCTGCATTCAGCAGTGTGTTTAACCTTGGAGCTGTCAAGTTCCATCATGAATAATGAGCCATGACAACATTCCAAGTGATCCTTGGAGAACAGACCAATTTTTACTATATGCTACGCAAGGCAAAATGCTGTTATCATATTCCCATGATATAGTACCTGCTTTGAAAATGTACAGTAATGTGGCCATCAAGAGGAGACCACAAGTAAATACAGAAACAACTAGGCTGCTTCCAGACATTTCCTTGCCCAAAGACACAGAGTGAGCAATAAAACAAGAAATACCCTAATGTTTCCTATTTAAAATTATAGGAGGGCAGAGAAGTAGATCCATCTCCTTGTACGTGTATTTGACACAAACTAGAAGTATCTGCGTTTGAAGCAACACACAGTCACTGCAGCCGGGAGAGAGGCTCAGTGGCATCTGCACCTGGCACAGCACCAGGCTCACTCAGGGACCTCCAGCAGATGAGCACAGACATGGGACAGGAGGGCAGCCTCTGCCCCCTGATGCTCTAAGGGTGTAAACACACACACACAGCAGTGCCAAAAAGCATAGCAATAAACTGCAGTCATTCAAATGACTGATAGAACCCCCTAATCACGCCATGGCAAACTTTTCTGCTGCGCTTCTCCTAAGCTTGAGAGGAGAAAGGAGACAGAGCAAACAGATTTATTTTCAGGGTGGAAGGGGAACAACCAGGAAGAAGCAGTCTGAGGCTTACAGCATTTAAACAAGCACTCACAATTCTCACAAACAATGCAGAGCTGTGGCTCCAAATATCCCTAAAAAAAATAAATTTCATCACGTTCAAGAAATAAGTGATAGTTCGTTAACATGCACCTAAAACACACACTTTCTCTAATAGTAGCAAGCATCTGTTTTGTGTTTCTGCAAAGGGGAAAAACACATGTATCCTTACTCCTGACCTTGTTTGCAACAAGGCATTTGTTTATGGCTTTGTAGCAGGAAAAACTTTTATTTCTGTGCCATTTCTGGGTCTTGCACCACGAGTGAAAATACAGTACACCACTTTTCCTTCTCTGTAGGGGCACCATTTTACTCACACTTCAGATCGAAACTTTACTAGAAACTATGGCAATTTCAAAAAGCTCTGGAGAGCAGGAAGGCATCAATGCCACTCAGACACTTGACATCAAGGTGAGACATTTGCAGAACAGTCAGCAAAAAAGCAGTTCCGGCTCCTTGAAACGTAACAGATCTCCTTCCTGATGAACTGCTGTAAAAAGAGGAACCCCCTCCTGCAAGACTGGGTGGCTTTTAAGGAGCTGAAGTCAGAAAATGGATTGAATTCTTGCCTATTGCTAAAGCTAGACACGAGCCACAACCACTGAAGCAACAGCACAGATGCAAGTGGTAATGTATTAGTTGGAGTTTTATTTTTCGATTTGGAGGTGTAGCCACCTGTGTTCCTCTTTCACCTCTTCCATGTACACAGCATTTCACAACCAGCTATTTAGAGCTCCCCCCTCCTTCCTTTGAAGCATTCCCAAATCAGCAAGACCTGGGCTACCACCACACACAGCAGTACCACGATCTCCTATTCAAAACAGTTTCGCTCTTATCAGAGGACTCACTCTATACTCAAAGAGGATCTGTAAATTACAGGGATAGTAAATTTTCTTTTTATCAGTAGTAAGAACGTCCTCAGACCTCTGCATACACCGTATCAGTTTCTCCCACTCTCTGATAATATTTTTCCATTTATAGAGCACATCATAGCTGTGCACATTTAGCAATCCATTCCCTGATAGCAGTATTTGGCAATAAGATCCTTTTAAAGAAGGCTAATTACAGACTTCAGCTGAACAGAAATTGGTACTGAGCCAATCTGTAAGCTCTGTAATAAGCTTTCAAACTTCACTTCACACGACAAGACTTTGTACTCTTCCAAGAGCAGTGGCTCTTTAGTTCTAAAAGCACAGGTGGAAAGTGCATCACTGCAAGAGGAGGAAGGAAGGGTCACAGTTCCAATTCCTTTTGTGGCACCACAGCTTCTCCATGCAAGCCTTTCCCTGGAGATAATCAGCCTATGTTTCACAGAAGAAAAACTCAGGAAGTCAGTTCAGATGTCAGGATAATAATGTAAAGTAGTCTTACACACACAAACACGGCTGACAGTTGTACCAGAAGAGAAACAAAGACCAATAAAACAGAAAGTAGCACAAAGACTCAAAAATTGAGGAGAAAATTAAGGATACACGGTCACATATTACAAAGGAATGTGGCATTTTATGGGAATACTTGCATTAAGATGGAGTTCAGGTTCTCTAAGGGACACCAACATGAAATCTTTCAGGTGCCTTAGTATCTAGCCACATCACATAACAAATGCTTTCTGCACACATGAGCCAGCCTTAGCACAGAAAAGAGCAATTACACCCACAGATGCTCCTCTCTGCCTTTGTTCTGGTCCAGCTTTTGTTTTGTGTAAGCTGTGTCCACAGCATCCGGTCAGCTCAGTTTTCATCCAGACCATTTTCCTGAGGGGAATGAATAGAAGACCGCAGACTGCCCTCCGTGCTACCTGTCTGAGAACTAGGGTGGAAACTGAAAAAGGTGATTGATAAAATCAAGGTCAACAGAAAGATGGACTGGTTTTGAACACATTAGCCTAGCAACCAGGAAAACCACGCAAGAGCTTTCTGCGCAGGGTTAGACAAGTCATCGTTTTCCAATGTGGTCAACTACATGGCATCTCACACAGATATCAAACCTGACACACAATTCTATTTTATTTTAAGTCAAAGTGGATGAGTATGCAGAGAATTCCAGCTAAAGATCTGTGGGAACCACATACACTTAGTACACAGCTGTCAGAAAATCTCCTACTGGGAACTCAATCAACAGGCACTTAAAAAAGAGTAATGAGCATACTACCTGTAAAACATCTATCAATAATGTCTATTCACTTTGACAGAGATGAAACTCATGAATATCTACAACATGCTCAGCTCATAGCTAAAGGTTTTCCCCTTTGGGAAACACCATGCTAAAAGAATGACTTGTGACAGCAGCAGACTTTTCTTCTATATAGACAAGGCTTTGAGAGGCCAACAGAACCACAAGGGCTTCATGCCTACTCCCCAGACACTGTTAAAACACCTTTTACCTTGGTTCTGTTCCCTCCCTCCTGCATCCTTCAAACTCTGTGGTACAGTTGCACAGCTTAAAACATTAATTTTGACAGGCAAGCCACAAGTTCAGCTACTCTCCATTCCCAAAAGGTGAAGGGAAAAAAATGGGGAGGGACATTCTCTGAATTATCGATGCAGTTTACTGAAACACTTGTAGTACTTCCCAAATGAAGATAAATCTATTGGGAAGAATTTCTTCTAGAACAGAACTTCAAGACTGTCAAAATATGATTATCTGAACACTGACTACCATACCAGGAAACAATAAGAAACCCGAGATGTATGTTAATAGATGCTCTAATTATTAACACACACACACACACACACAGAGCTTACCAGAAGCGTCAATCCGTTTGAACAGAAAAGCATTATTCAGGTTTAGATACTTGCCAGCAGGTGTATCACCACCATTCTCTAGGTGGTTTTGATTCAACTCACTGGACATCAAGTTAATCCCCATAGGACAGTATCGTTTACTTTTATTATAGCTACTGACCTCATTTCTGTGTTTGAGCTCTGTTATAGTGTCATGACTAAACGTGGCAAGCAACAAAACACACTCTGTCAGCAGCCGGGGCCTGTCCTTTCTCCTTTCAAAGCTTTCATTCATTTCTGCCTTTTTTAAAGTCATGCTGCTTCAGAACAGCTGATCCAGATGGTGGATATTCGCATTTCAACCTTCCCACATGGTGATGTGGCTCAAGAAAATAAAAACTGTTGCTACCTGCTGCTGACCTACTTCTTTCTTTAATTTGTTTCCTGCCACATTACAGAATGAACAATAGAGTTCATTGAACTCATCTTCCATACCTAATCACAGCAGTGTAGCAAATATAAAATAAAATTAATTGGGGGAGGAGTGGAATGAGAAGCAGCAACATGATTCAGTGGGAGGTGGGGGGGGCAACTCTCACCTCTATCATAATCATCAGCTTCTACTGCTCTCTGCTGAAGCCTCTGAATCCGTAATATCATGGATTTTATCTATGTACAGGAAAAAAAAAAAGAAGTTAGTTGTAAAGAAGTTGCATTTAAAAAATCACTATTAACCTCTACATAGTATAAATTTATAGGATTACTACTACATCACTAGGAATGGCCAAATTTTGAGAGCTAAACCAAGCATACATTAACTAGACAGACCTATCTGGGAATCAGCTGAACTGCAGGCACTGGAGCTAAGCATGGCTCTAGTCCAAACATCTACAAAGGATAACAAACAGTATTTCTTGGAAAGCAAAACAGATTGTGTGACTATAGGATATTTTTCACCCTTTTAATTATTCCAAGTAAGGATTATTTGATAGGATTCTGATATCAGATATCAGATAGGATTCTGTCAGCCTAACATCTACTTCTGATCACATTCTACTCAATATTCTCTTCTTTAGCTTATTTAACAATTTGGGGTTTTTTTGCCTATATGAGTTTTGCACAGAGCAAGTCCAGAATTTTCATCTGCAAACCACATTTCCTTCAGCAAGTAAAAAGAGAAAAATAGTATGAAAATTTTGGGTCATGTTGTAGCACAGAAAACTGTGCTCACCTGCAATCAATGAAGTTTAATTAAAATATAACTTAGGCTCATCTAGAAAACAATGATGTTTGCATTTTCAGAAGTGTTCACGTTACAAATGGGATGGAAAAAAAACCATACCACAATAGGCAGCACCCTTAGTCACCCAAAAAGAAGTTTTTACTAGGATACAGTTTTATTTCAAAAGCTAATGCTTCTTTGTAATGAAGCTTCATCTTTCAGTAAAATATTTCAGAAGGCCAGGTGTGCATCCAAAGGACATTAGACACTAACAGTTTTTACTGCTACAAGAATTTGGTTAAAGGTCTGCAGTCCTTTCCTCAATGCCATGCCAGCCACAGTCTAGCACAGCTACAGTTATAAATTTGAAAAGGGTTTTCTTATTAAATTTACAAACGACCTGTACCAAGCAGCCATTATCAGCACTGAGAGGGGTAAACCTGGGAAAAGAATCAGTGTATATTCTCATAGTCCAAAGCCTGAAAGTGCTTGAGAAAGCATTTTCCAATGCAAAAAAATCCATACTTGAGACATTCTGCGTATACAAAAATTTTGCTCCTCCCTGAAAACCGTTCATATTTAAATCTCTATAGTTAAACTCTAAAAAGCATGCAGGAAAACAGGTGCAGACAGTTATCAGCTTCCTAGAAACATTCAGTTATCACATGTCCACACAACCAACACAAATCAGGCAAGACATTTAAATTAATGGCATCCCTTATAAATATGGTAAGTGAAAGTGGATTGGTCAGAAAACAGATATAAAAGGTATAGACAGGGGGAGGGGAAAAAAAAGATTTTACTTTTTTTTAAAAAAAAGCTAGATTAATAATAGGCTCTAGGATCCTCTAGAGGAAAAACAGAGAAGAAAAAAAACACAAACCACTTCACATATTCCCTTTCCCTTGAGGTTTTGGTTGTTTTTGTGTTTTGAGGTTTTTTTTATTAGTAGTATTGTTTTTCACACACAGCAACAGCAATCTTTTTTCTCTGAGGCTCGTGAGGAACATATAACATATAGAAGGAAGGCACTGAATCCTCACCATAAATTATTTTCTGTGTTTTATGCCATACTTTTGATAGAGTTCTAAAGGAGCTTGCAGTAGAAATGGTTCAAATGACACTTTTTTCATATACATGATATATAACAACCATTTATACTGAGAGTGGAGCACTGCTGCTTTTTGCACTGTTTATTCCATCATGCACTCCCAATGGCAGGTCATTTAAAATCTGCTTGGGTACCACAGTACAGACATGCCCATGGCTAAGGGGCTGATGCTGTGACAATCAAGCACTTTCTGTTTGCAGCCTAGCAGAACATTCGGAGCTCAACTAATCAAAGAGTTTTTTCAGAGTAGAACGTCCTAAACTTGTACCATGTGATGAACTTTTTTTTTTTTTTAAATGAAAAAAATATCCTGCTTCTGTAATTTTAACAGCTTTAGTACTGTTTCCCTTTTTTTGACTAGTTGTCTTTGTTCCCTTCTGAAAAGTTTGAAAGTTGCTCATTATCATTGCAATACGAAGGTGTTTCAAATTAAACACACAGGACCAAGGGCAAAGACATCTAAAGGCACAAATCCCCAATTCTCCATTCAACGAACTAATGAATACGGAAATTAAAGATAGCAACGTTTCTTTGTGCCTATCAAATAAGCATACTGAAAAGACAGAATATCATTTTGTATTCTTATTATGTGATATATTCCCAAATTTGTAGAGAATTAATTTCCCAAACCATCCCAGACTATGGGAATATTGTCATTCCAGGCCTGAAGCCAAAGCAACTGCTCCATGGCAATGTGCGTAAAGTCTGTAAAAGTACGTAAGAGAACTTAGTTTGGGTCCTACATGCATTCCCTATGAAAAATAAGGATCAGAAAGCATTGTAAGCCCAGGCCAGATGACTGGGACAAACACATAATGTTTCTCAGACCACTGCCTTACCCACCTGCGCAGAGTTACCCTACAGGATTACTCAAGGCAGATAGTTTCTCTCAGCCCTAAAGACAATGCAGTGCATCTCAGTTGGTATGTTTGTGTTAAGAAGTCACAAGAACCAGAAAAAATCTTGTTGTACAATTAAAAAAATAAAAATGGATCCTTTTCAAGGTTTCCCCATCCCTCTCCCACAAAGAATACAGTGAATGAGGCTGCTTGTATATATGTGAAGTATATATGAGGGTATACATACACACAAAAAAAAAAGTTTCTGAATTAACAGCCCATAACTCCTGTAAGGTGGAAGACAAAAAAATGTTTAATTCCCAGCCTGAATTAGAACAGGGACTGGATCCCCCATTTATCATCATGTGGGGAGTACATTTGTGTATTAGTTTGCAGGCTACCCTCACACAGATGCCTTTCCCCTAGAAATCTTTGGCTAAATTTACACGTTTTCAAAATCAGTGTTACTAAATTACGATGCTTCACGGAAAAAGGTCTTACCACCTTCGGTTTTGTTCTACATATTCTCTAATCTGCAGACAAAATAGCCACCTGTGAAAGCAGCCCTTGTTGAATTCAGAAGTTGATGTGTGACATTAGAAATAGAAGTGGGGATTGTAGCTTCAGTAGGCCCCCAACATCATCTTTTTGTTGGGTATGTTGCTTTTTTTTATTTTTTTATTTTTTTTATTTTTTTAAGAGAACAAACCAAAAAAAAACCTCAGTTTCTTTCATTTTTATCATGCAGACAGACTGTAAGCTTCTATGAAGAAGTACTGCAAAACCTGTTAATATCCCAACACCTACATCAAATTAAGACTTTGACACTATGAATATAAATGTTTCGGGGATCAGAGGGAGGAATCAAAGAGGAAGCAACATTACAAACCTTTAATGTACTCCGGTTGCCAAGCTGGCAGTCCAGTAGTGCTGGTTCATACTTTTTCATTAAAGTATCCCAGTTATGGTCACTAATAGTAAAACTACTTTCATAGCCTGAGGTGACAGAGGAACCAGCAGATGCTGCATCTGAGGAATCTGTAGAATATGAAAATGTTGCATCTGTATCAGAGAGAGAGACAGTCTCACAATCCTGCAGTTTATCATTTGCTGTGGTCTCATTTTCAGACTTCAAATCCTCACTGGACCTAGAGAAGGAACGCAACGCTCCTGAGTGCTCATGAGTTCTTGCCGCCTCCCTCAGCTCTTGCAGATTTCCTGCAGTGCTGGGATGCAGAACATGCTCAGCTTCCTTGGCAGTTGCTTTGCCTTCAGCATCGCTTACCCCAGAGGCTGAGTTCAGAGAGAGCTGTATGAAGCTGAAGCTTGAACTAAAGCTATCATGTGGACCAACAGAATGAGAAATAACTTCCCTGTTTCGATATTCACAGTTATTATTCACTTCTGTCTGATCCAAGGCATGTATCTTTTGGGGATCACTCACTCCAGCACTGCGGCTCATCTGCCGTGTACAGCATACAGCAGAAACATCTTTGCTTCTCGCTTCAGCAGGGTAAATTGATAGCATGTTTTCTGACTGTAGATTCTTGGAACATGAAAGATTTTTGCAGCTTCCTGACATATTTCCAGTAGTGCCCAACGGTGTTACCCCATCAGTAGAAACTGCAGCACTACTTGAATTCTTACATTGCAGTTCAACTGCAAAATTATTTTTGTGTTCTCTGCCGAGAGAGTTCTCCAAGTCTCCACGGTGCTGCCTGCCATGTTTGAACTCTTCTGGGCTAAATGGCTTGCAGGCACTCAAGGACTGAAACTCGATCTGTCGCTGAGCTTCTGGCCTCATGTATCCAGGTCTTCTTGCCAGTTTCTTTTTACGAAGAGAGCCTGAAGGCATTAAGTGCTCCAGACCATCTGGAAGGGGGGTAAAAAATAAAAAAATGAAGTCAGTAAAGCATTTCTGCTGTTTTCTAGGCCTAACATATTGTAGCATCCAAAAATAATGACTTCAGAAATTTAAGACAGCGCATCAGTTTCCATTTTGACAAAACAAAGACACTGATCATATTGCAGACAGAAAAGGCATTTTCAGAGAACAGTGTGTATTCATTCACTTTCTAAAGAGTTTGCACCTGCTGTTAAGTGAACTCACTGATATAACCACGTCCATGAGGACATGAACCCATGCACAATGAATCACAGCCTTCTCTGTTTGCAGCACTGCTCTGCGATTCTTCATTCTCAGATCACTTCACAGCACAGAACTTATTTAGGCTCTCCGATACAGAGCAATTTTCAGACACACAATCATACATCTGGGACAGGACTGAATCTGCATCAAAAACATGAGAAACGGACTGTGCAAGTTTGCATATAACCTGTTGCTCATGCCCAGTTTTTTGCGTTCATGTATGTGTTTTATTAATACAAGCAAGTATTTCAGATTCAGCTTCCAGAACAGATGCAACTCTTTAACAGTCTGTGACTGCGTATCTGCTATTCTAGTGAGATATTTTATCAACCTTCATCTAGGTTTACTGTACTACCTGTTGTCCAAATAATAAGAATTAAAGCTTTGAATGCAGGACCCTCAGTCCAAGAAGACTAATAACACCATATGGTTGGTAGCTTCACTGCAATATTAATGGCATTTAAAAAGGTCTTCTACTCAACAGCTCAATTTCCTCATATACATTACACACATTGATGAAAAGATAGATCAGCTGCTTTCAGAGTACAACAGAAAGAACCAAGATAAAAAAAAAAAAAAAAACAGAACTAAAAGTGAAAGATTAAGATGCAGCATCGCATCTGTGTTTTCTGGATATTTCTTTATTTAAATAATATAATAATTTTAAAAAGTCAGCTATGCCAATAGGTTAAAAAAAAAAAGATTATATGGGAGTGTATATATATATATATATTCCAACTTCTAACAGGATTTACTGCTAGTCAAAAGATATTTCATTCTTCTATCTCGCACACAATCAATGGGAATACCAGCTCTGCACCATCATCCATTTTGTATCACAAAAACATATTGAACTGGCTTATTTGCCAGCATCATGCCTCAAAGGGACCTAGTGCCCAGATGAATTATGCCCCCGAGTAGCTGCCTTCTATTCAATGAAACAGAATCAATTGCCAGAATCTCAGGTACTAGGATTTGTCTGATCACTGACACAGGGGTCTTCCAAAAGGCAATTTCTGGAATTCTTTTTTCCATACCATACATTAAATATTCACCTCCAATCACAAGCCTTCGTCAATTTTTACATTGATAGACTTGTAGATACTCTAAACACCTCAGCAACTCCCAACAGAAGCCTCAGACGTACCTCATTAGAATATGCTACACAAGCATTTAAGCACTAAACCTCAATCTTCTCAGCAGACTTTTTTCAATATTCATTGTATCTTCTAATAGCGTTCAATGAAGCAATTTGAACATATTCCGGATATTACAATGCCAGCATCTCACTACGGGACTGCAGTTCAGTTTCTGTATTTTGCTTCCTATCACCATAAATTAGGATAGCCCAGCTGTCTCTCACTTTCTCTTTTGTCAGAGGAAAAACCTCACAGAAATCAGAAATAAAAAAAGGTCATGGAGTCCATCAGCCTGTCTACTATAAAACGGCAGTGGAATGCTCCACTGGGGGTTATTTAATAGAATTATAACAGATTGAAACCATTCTTGATGTAAGGGAACAAAGATTGAACTAAGTGTTCTTTAAAATTTATTTCTTTTATTTTATGTACAAAATAGCAGTCAAAATTGGCCTTCAGCAGAAGAAACGCATCGTGCAGAGTAAGTCATTCTAAGACTGGATGTATTTTATCGCCATTTACAAAAGCTAGTCACAGGCCTTGTCTGTAAAGATAGAAAAGGTTCTTCAGTTTAATTAAAATCAGTTTTAAATTGATCTCAGTAAATCACTAGGAATTTCTAGGGCAAGCAGATAATCACAGCTCTTTAAACACCACGTTTAAACTATCCTAATGTAAGTTGGGTTTAAATTGTTAAACATCTGCATCATATGAACTAGACGCAATTCTACAAATCATTTGAGCTAAAGTGGTATGATTCCATTATCCTGAATTAGTCCACGTGGAAGCCCCACATTTCTGCATTCCTCCCTATACCTACAAGTAACTTTCTAGACCAAGGTTTGCCACTTGGAGTCCTTGATGGACTCCAGATCTGCCTTCTGGCAAGCCCACCAGCACAAGTCTCTCACCTGGCTACTGCAGAGCCCAAACAGCTGCCCAAAAGACACCAAGATCATCATCCACCAGATCTCCTTCAAGGAGAAGGCTACAGATCCTCAGCCCCACCTGAGCACAAGGCAAAGAAGTGGATGAAAGGGGAGCGGGAAGCAACACATACTCCTACTTCAGGGATGGTAGGAGAAACAGGCTTTATCACATCCCTTCTTGTGAAGCTTAGAATCACTCCCAGTGTTTATCATCACATCTGAAATTTATTTACATGGAGTTTGTTAGCCCTCTAGTCTAAATTTCACCTCCTGACAAAGAAACTACAGCAAACCAACACAGCTCACGTGTGAAAGAGACAGGTCTCATTTTTCTCAGAATTCCCTCAGTTTTGTTTCAGGCACTTCAAATAACTGATAACTCCATGGCAAGTAACTACAAAACCATCAGAATTGCACCTTGGAACACCGTGAAAGCAACTGAACTCAAAATATATATTACATCGTAGTGTTATGTGATACTTAGAAAAATCACAAATGGAAGTCTTCCAATTGCGGTATTATGAATCAGCTTTTAAAAATGTGTTATGATCCTAGAAGACGCAATGTTTATTTTCATTCAAATGTCACATAATATGCAAATGGCTTCGAACTCAAACTATGAAAGCCCGGGAAGAGCCTATTTGATAGTACCAGATCTTTCACCATAGCAAGATTTCCCAACAAGCAACAGCTCAGAGCCAGAGCACAGAACAAACAGGTTCCAACACTTCAAAGCAACTCATGAGCAGCAATGCTGCTCCAGGCTCAGTTGAACCGGTAAGATGAAACAAGGAGACGGGAAGCCAAAGAGCATTTACCACTGACAGAAAGAGAACATTCTCTCGTACTCAACCTGATAGTAAAGGACAGCAGAACAGTTATCTAATTTTACACCATGAGTCTTCATTTTCAGCCACAAAATCCATACTTCAGTTTTTTGACCAAATGCTCTGATATCATCCGTAGGTGGAGAGTCATGGGAATGTGAAGTACTTACAAAATCCACTAGGATTTTACAGATCAATACAGAAACACTGTTTCACAAAACCTCTCTGCCCCTGCTTTGAACCCATAATGCCGAATGCTTGCCAGCTAAGTTCTCCCTGAAAGTAAATGAGAAATTATACACGCATTTTTAAAAAGATCTCAACTGTCCACACACACATTACACACTGTTGATTTTTATTAAAATAACAAATTCACCTCTAGAACATTTGTGAGTAGCAGCTGTGGTGTCTGAGGAAAAAACACTTGGTTATATTCAAAGCCAACAATCAAAGCACCACTCCAAGCAAATTCACAGTGCTGTTTTTGTTGAGAAAGCCTTAAAAACCTCTATTAAACTATACACAAAGAGACATGAAAATATGTATTATTTACAAACACACACACAAGCTTAACCTTTTTCAAAGATCAATTTGCCATTACAATAACCATTATTGCTCAGTTTGTGTCATAAAAATATGTAAAAATGTTGTGATTGCTAATTAGATGAATTTTGACTTGACTGCTGAATTTAAGATGCCACAAAACATTGAAAATAAGGTGGCATCAATCTCAACACAGCCTATTTTAAAATAAACCATTACAGTTTCTTTACAGTGTGCTTCTAAATAAAATTACCTTTGAACAAAGACTTTTTGTAACTATTAAAACGTGAAGGTCTCATCCAGCTTTTTCACCTAATTATTGAATGTTAGCTACACTTTGATTTATCTAGTGTTTTGTAAAGAGTGTCAATAGAAGACAAGCAGTGGCTGAACTACATTCTATTTTCTACCATTTACAAATGATTTCCTCACCAAGGGCTCCTATAATTTCTAAGACCACATGCAGAGTTCAGTTATTCAGCTGCTAAATTTCCAACGTGCCACATACAAAATATACTCTGAAGTCATTAAATGCTTGTTAGTTGTTACTCTTCATTAAAAACACTTCAAAGGTTCATGCGTTTTAGATGTAAGAGCGGTCTTTCTTAGGTAGTGTTTAAATAAACTTATTTCCATTGATACACTCCCATTATGCAAGTCATTGAGTTCTTAGATAAAGGAGGTAAGAGGCTTGAATGTAACAACTCATCCTAAGCCATTTGATGAAATTGCAACACCTCTCTATACTAAGAATCACATTAGTTGATACCAGCTCCAATATGCCCATCAAGTTTCTTTTTCCCCCCCTTAAAAGGATTATAAACCTTGTTTTGCCTTGTTAACTCTAAGAAAAAGTACAAGATCTACTAAAAGGTAAGCTGGTAAATATCAGAACACTTGCAATGTTAGTAACAATCACCTACTTAGTCACAGGGGCATAAGAAAAACACCCCCTTCCTTAATTACATAATTGTGTTTTATATCGGTGACACTTAAATGCAAGCACACGTCTGCAGCCATCACTTTTCAGCAGTGCACTGACTATGCATACAAGTAGCCTTTTTTCCTCAAGCAAGTGCCTTGCTGAATCAAGGCATACACACCTGGATGCAAGGGGGAAAAAAAAAAAATCCATAGAAATATGCATTTCTGACCTTTTTAAATTTAAAAAGGTAATAACTACCCAGCCTGTGAAAGCATGCAGTTGCACTGTGAAGGCCTATTTGGTAACTAATCAACACCCTATGGCTGGCAACCTGATATCCAAGGCTTAGCTATTATAAGAGATTGCATTCCTCCAAGTGAAATGTAAATTACCCCATCTAACTTCACCACTGCGGCCCTAGAAGGAAACTCATTTTGTTGGGCAGTAGAACTAGTGGCTAAATTCACCAAAGAGCAGCCAGGTGATTCCCTTGCTGTCTCCTTAAAGCAGGACCATTTACATAGCATGATACTGCTGAAAAGTTACACTTCTGCTTCTCAAAAGTGAGATTTCTGCTTTGTTTCATTTTGGTTTTCATGCAGACAGCTAGTGTCACAGAAGTCCTGAGCAAAATAAATAAATAACTTCACCTCTGGTTGACAGCCTCAGTCCAGTCAGTCTCCAAACCTCCTTACACAGCTTGCTCATGCATCTCCTCCAACTATTTCCTCCAACTCGCTGCTATCCACCTAGGCCACCTGGAACTGCCAAAGTCGCACGCTCAGCCACCCAACATGGGAGTTACTTTCGAAGCCTCCCCAGTCATGGCTTAGCCTAACCCAACTTTGTAGTAGAACACCCAATGGACAACCAAACACCACAGGTGAAGACACAGGTAAGTCTGGGAACACAAGTACCAGCACTGGGTGGCTTTAGCACTGGCAGTAAGAGAAGACGTGATTTCCCCACAAACACCCATCCCCAATCTGTTTCAAGTCTGTCAGTTATTATTCTTTATTTATCGTTAAATCATTGAGAGTAGTTTACCCACTTTTCAAAAAAGGCAGGACACAGAAGTTGCAATTCTGCTGAGAAGAAACACAACAGAGAAGCAACGCTTATTTCAAGAGGTTGTGGGCTTTTTTTGTTTGGTTGGTTTGTTGGCTTTTTTATTATTATTATTTTTAAAGGTTTGTTGTTGTTGTTCTTCCTGAGAAGAAAAAGAAAAAAAAAAAAGCACATACGAAGTTTCAGTGCAACAGCCTGTAGAGGCAGCCCATGCAAATGTCTGAACGGGAGAGAATGCTCTTATTCTTTCAGTGAAGATCTAGAAACTTTTAAACATTACACAGAAAATAGGGGAGCGAGGATTTTGTGTGAAGCTTACAAGAAAAAAACTGAAGTTTGTTTAGTTTAGGTCCTAAATTAATTTGTCAACAATTTTTAATGGGTTGGCAGTCATATCCCATAAAAGTATTTCACCAAACATGTATGTAATTATGAAATTAGTGCACAGCAGTCCTTCTCAAGAACGGTCTATTTAACGCACCACTCTTCTCTTTCATCACTCTGTCTGCTGAGTGACAGTGCGGATTCCCACTACTTCTGCTCAGTCAGATCATCTATAGCAAGACTCTAAGATAAAACTCCTCGGGGTGAGGGGGAGAGCGAAGTGTGAGAGCACATTGACAGCAGTCAATTTCTAATTCAAGCACAGTTTGAGTGCTCCAGCTTGGAGATTTGAATTTTTAATTTCACCAAGAGAAAGCAGGCTCCAAATTAAGCATCTGATGCACAGCCAGTCTGAAACCAGAATTGAGTTTACTGAAATAGAAAGTAATTTTGTCTTAACAGCTCAGTAGTCACCACATATAATGAAAATAAAACAACGTGGCAGTTGCTATATTGTCAAGGGTGAGGAGTCAGTATGCTTTTAACTTCTCAATTTGATATCAAAGTCCCAGGACAAATGCTCCTCCTTTGCCCGCTGCAGGAAGTTTATCTCACAGCCCCAGCCAGGCTGTCAGGACCCAATGTCCATGCTGTCTAGACAACAATGGAGGTGGAGGGAAGTTTCAGACATCAGGAAAGCTGAGTAACAACACCACGCAGAACGCCAAGTGCCTCAGGATGCAGCTTATACACGAGACACTGCAGTCTGCACACACAGCTGACTCTCACAGTAACAGCAACGCATGGGACAGAGCCCAGCTGTGCAGGAGGCATCCAAACACACAGCATCGTTCCCTCACCCCACCCTCTCCAAAATAAGATGCCAGGACTTTGCACAAACCCCTGTAATGCTTCATGCTCCCACAAAATTTCTGCACTCCACTATTTTCTCCTCTTTGCAGCAGTGATTGTGCGGGCTGTGCTTTTGCTCACTGACAAGAAACTGCCACTCTGAGGGCTGAGATGAAGCTGAACCCACCAGGCACAGACTCCAGTGCTGCTCTCCCATCCTTCACAGCTTCACCAACAACTTCAGTTAATGCGAGTCCTAGCTAAAGGCCAGCAGGTTATTCAGCATCATTGGTTTTCAGATGTTAGAAGCCAGCACAGGTCAGCTTTTGCGCTCCGGCAAGATGAGCGAGGGTTCCCTCAGAGACCAGTGCTGGTCAGAGAGAAGGATGCACGCAATATCCCTTCTGAGGGCCTCCGCGAGGATACGGCTTGACCTTTACAAACCTCACCTGAGGCTGCAGACAGACAAAATGGAAGTTGGAAGTTTGCTTTATAGGGCCACAGAACACAGAAATGAAGACATTGGCTATATCCTTTTCCTCTAGCATGGAAGAGAAAAGTAGACTTTCAGGAGAAATTCTGAGATCCTGTTATGAATGAGCCATGGAAGAAGTGCTATAGTTAATATTGCTGAAACAGCAACAGAATTGCAACCACAGGCATACAACACACAGCTGAGAAATCACAGCTCCCTCTGAGTACAGGGAGGCAGAAGTCACTCAGCCTTAAGTCAGGTATCTCAAAAAAAAAAAAAAAAGAAAAATCAATGTTTCATGAAAGAGTATGGTTTCTCTCCGACTCCATTAGATTGCAGGAGAAGCAATGCCTTTCCCTTCCACTCTGACAACATACAACTGACCTACGTCGCTGTTCCTGTGATACCAACAGCAGTTCACATTTAAGGAACCAAACTGTAACAGAGAGAAAAAGAGGAGAGGAAAAGTAGTACACCACCAAAAAAGCCACATCAAAGCCACGAAAAAAGGTCAAAGCACTGTATAGCAACAAGTTCAATGTTCAGACGCTATCACAACTGGCTATTATCAAGACCCTCTTTCATTTAACCAAACATGCTCCAACACACACTTCCTAGCAATAAGTCTGCACTGCTCAGACAAGCAGAGCAGTCTCCCCTTGATAGTACCCAACAGCAGTGCCACATAGCCATGACCAAGTCTGGATGTAGATGTTTTCACTGTATCTGTAAAAAGCAAGAGGGATATTTTTGAGCAGATGGGCCAGCACTATGACACGCAATCTGGAGTTCAGAAGACCTCAAGGAAGAGCAGAGGGGTGCGTGCACATCAAGAAGGCACCCACCAGCCTTGGACTGTGAAAAACAGTTGAACCAGAAACCTTCCCAAACCTGGATCTCTTACCTAACCTCTCCACAAGTCACACTTTCACACTACACAGCCCAGGGTGATGACCCTCCAACAAAGTTCCCAAACAACGTCCACAGCCACTCTATTCCCCTGTATTATTCCTCAGTGCCACCTCCTTGCTCCTTCCCAGTTTCTCTTTTCTGCCACAACCCCCACATGCACAAGCTCCTTAACAGCAGATCCCTCACAACAGCAAACAAGCACGTCTCAGCTTACCTCCAAAAATCCTCCCTGCATGATCTTCATGAGCTTCCAGCTCCTCCATACCGCACTGCCCTTCCCAGGTGAAGAGCCCTCCTGCCCCACATGCACTGTCAGCAACACTAAGAAGTTTATAGGCTTCTCTAAATCCATTTACAAGCACCCCCACCCTGCAGCTGCTGTGTTCACTGATTCCATTGCTTGCCCCCAGGTGCACAGCCTTTTGGCTGCAAGGACTCAGCCAGTCCCAAGGGTCCTGCTACCTCTTTCACAGCACACATTTCGTGTGAGTGTAGGAACTAAATTCCACTTTAAAGGCACACTGGCTCCATTCATCCCTTTTGAGATCATCTCAATGAAAACACTATTGTAAGAGCCTCTTTCCTGAGACAGTAAATTGCTGCTATTCACATCTAGGAAATCAAGACAATTACTTGCCACAATTTACTCTGACAGTCTCCCTGGGCTAACATATATCAGCCAGTAATACAGGTTGCATTTATTAACATATGCCATTAACATTCAACAAAGCCATAGATTTCTGCCAGAGGTTTAAAAAAAAGAAAAAACCTGTCACATGTTATTTGTAATTCCTTCCCTTAGCATTCCTACCTAAGTAGAAGGCTACAGGATATGTCACCTTTCACTGAACCCTACCTGTCTGCTCTTGTTAACCAAGTAAGTAAAAGAAGAGTATTCATCTTCAAAGAGATTGTGCCCTTTCATGAGATAGCTTTCAGATGTTTCCTAGGCACCAAGGGCTTTGTGTGACACTGAAATGAAACAAAGTCTTAAGTAAAATACTTCAAGTTAAAAACTGAGAAGTAAACACAAAAACCAGACTGACCCTTGAAAAATATCCTCTATATAAAAGGAAGCTTGTCTTGAGTAAGACAATGAAACAGTTTTTCATATCAATGTGTTCTCAATTCAGCTTAGCATTTTATAGGGGATGAAAAGTGCTGATTGCACCATATGGTGCTAAACATGCACACCTGAAAAGATCTTCCTGAGTACCAAAATGCTTAGACGACCAAAAAAACCCAATAACTTTGAGTGCCATTCAAATTATCTTCCAGAACTAACGTAGGTCATGCACATAAATATTTCCAGTAAGTTTTCTCAAATTTATTACACGCTTTAGAAAACCTGAATTCAGAATCTAGCACTGTCAGGGTCCTCTGCAAGGTAGAGGCAGTGGCCTGTCCCATTTAGCAGCCAGAGACAGGCCTGCAGGTAACATTAGCACTGTAGAAGTGAAGGTTTCCTCCTGTGCTTTTCCCAGCTATGGGCAGAGTAATTCTGTTACAGAACCTTTGTGCACAGTTTCCTCATTACTAGGAAGTAGCAGACAGCACTGCTGTGGCTTCCTTTCAAGGAAAGCAAGGCATTTTTAGAGACATTCGATCTCCTCAGTCCTGAGGTACAGCAGTAATCTGATGCAGTGGTTTGTGGTTCAAACAGACCACGTGAGAAGTTGGTTGACTGACCCAAGTCACAAGATGGGGCTAATGACTTACACAGGATTCCTAAAAGACCAGTAGGAAAAAGAAACATATTTTCATTATAAAAATACACATAAAGCTTTGCACCTTTACCTTAGAGCTCCCATCTCTATTGAGAAGACCGGAGATCTGAAAAGCAACATTTAGACAGAATCTTAACATTCTCAGAACTTAAACGTTGGAGCCACAGATCTCCTCAAGGCAGAACCTGCCAACAATGTTATTTTATGCAGGAGTCTGTACACTGAAGCTTCACTGGAAAATTCAGGTTTAACTTCAGCTTTCACCACAAATTTGAAAGAAATACAGGCATCATATTTAAATGACTCCTCCACTTACCTATAATATGATTTGAGCCTGCCTACGTTTTTGTATGCCAAATTCAACAAGTCTAAACTAATCCACAGACCTGATATAGGAAAGCATATTTATTTATTAAAATCTCTCTGTCAAGTAAATCCAGAAGGACAGTTTACTGGAAGAAGAGGTTCACTGACTGGCTCCTTTAATTCCTGAGTGAAACAGTGCTGCCTTTCATCTGGAAGCCTTTTAAATCCTCTGCTGACTAGCGAGAGAACAACTCAGAGGATTTTGAAGTGACTTGCAAAAGCTCCAGAACCTACAACTCATCCTTCCTCTCCCTCCAGCCCTCAGTGAGCAGGAACAGCTCACACCGACAGCCTTACGAAAACAAAGAGGTGCCAATAAGACAGTGACAGACACTGAGAAGATACATGGCTTTTCATTTTTGTACAATAAAAGCGTCATAGCACGTTACTGAACAAAAACATATGAAATGTCTTAAATTACCTTGAAGTCTGAGTCACAAGCAAGGACTGTATCAGAGAAATCATGAAGACAGAACTAAGGACATCTTTAAGGTTAGAATGCCCTCTTTGGGTATAAAGATATATTTGCAGCAAATTTCATCAAATATAGTTGCTATTTCATGCTATAGGGAGGAAAGCAAATTAAAGAATGCCAAGTGTGCTACTCTAAAACTTTTAATTAGATTACAAATGATGTCTGATTCCCATCTACTAGCAACAATGTTCCCAAGATGCTATATACTGATAGCGAGGGTAAAACCAATCCACACACAGCAATGCACAGCGGGAAGGCAAGAAACAGAGGTAACTGAAAACAAGAGAGCTTCAGACTGGATATGAAGAAAAAAACCTCTTCACCCTGAGGGCAGACAAGCAGTGGAGCAGATGGCCACGAGAGGCTGTGCAGGCTTCGGGGATATGCGCGGCCCAACAAGATGAAGCTCGGAGCAACCTGCCCTGGCCTCAGCCAGCCCCACTGTGAGCAGGGACATGGGCCAGAGGGCCCTCCAACTGCTGTCCCTCCAACTCAAGCTATCTCATGGCATGCGACCAAGCTTTACATACAAGTCTTGGGATATGCAGTATTCCACTGTGTGATCTCTACACACAACAAGAAGTTCAAGCGTGTGATCCATGATGAGACATCCAACTCTGAAAGAAAGCAATTTAGCTGATATAACTTCACAAAGGAATCACAAGGAGGTTGGTAAACAACAGCTTCAGCACGTCCTGGAAGATGGAAGCAGCTGGTGTTCTATCAACAAAATTAAGAATAAAGTTCAATACTTGAATGCTTAAAAGCTGGCTGGGAACCTATTTGTTTCAACACACACATACATACACACACACAGAAATCACAAGCTTCAATGACAGTCAGTGCCTTAAGCAAGACAGACACAATAAGGCATAATAACATAAAAACTCCTATCGTTCCACAGCAGCAGACCTTTAGTAGTTAGCTGGTGATTAAATGATGCTCATGAGCATCACTTAAATGTCACTTTGATCTACTGTGGTTATTTCACAAAATGTTTATTACCAAGGCTTTTTTATTGGCTGTACAAACATTTGAAAGCATTTATCTCAACGCATTATTCAGCTTGCGGTATTAAAAATTATTTTGATACCTTTTCCTAGGCTGCTTTCCAATCGGAGGACAAGAGGGGGCCATCTGCTAGAGCGTAACTGTCTGAAGACGCTTCCCTTGCCGTTCCAAAACATAATCCCTGAAACGGTGCCAAGGGCATTAGACACACACACACACACACACACACAAAGCCATCTAGCCACCTCTGAACAGCTGCAACAACAAGGCAAACCTGAATACTCTGCCACACAACTGTACCAGGCAGCCATAGCCAGTGCCATGGATGCACATGGTCTATATACCTGAGCGTACAAACACTCAGTTGTTTTCGTATCTCCTTTTCTTGGTTTCATTTACTTCTTGGTTTTCTAAGACTGGTTTCTTTCTTCCTACGCTACTGCTAAATGTTCATGGTTAAAATACATACGCGGGCTGCTTTACAATATTTCTTAGAACAGCCTTAAGCTGTCTGCAGTCTTTACCAGGTGTTTGATTTTTTCTACTTCATTATAATTATTATCATTCCCTACTTACCTCTCTGCATTACGTTGGTCTCTGCAGCATGTTTACCAGGTGTGCTTATTGCTTTATTCTATTATTATGATTATTATTATTCCCTACTTAATTTCCTGCATTTTAAAGCTTTTCTGATATAAAATATCATGTTTTTCAAGTCATCAGAGACCGTTTTTAGACAACCACTATACAGAACAACTGTTCCAAAGCACACATCGGGAAGACAGCAACTCCACGCATCTCTCACACGGCTTGTGCTGAACAGTCATGCTGGCTTTTCAGCACTAAACATACAGCCACAGACTTCCAAAATTTAATGCCTAGACAAAGCACACAGAGTGTCACTAAGATGTGGCAGCACAGATCAGTAACATACGAGTGTTTGTAGACCCAGCTGAAAGGTCCAGGCCCTCGCCGAGAACTCCAGTGATATTCCACGTTCACCAGCAGCACAGCAAAAATGTCGTTACACACCATTATCGCCAGTTAGAACAAAGATAAGTAAGATATTTATAATGGTATTAAATCAATTCAGAAAGTGAACGGCATCCATATACAACTGTACAACTCAGGAAAGACCAAAAGCCTTACCATCCATTCTCTAAGGGATAAATAAAAGGAATTGACAAGAACAGGGCACACTAGCACATTTCACAAAGGGTGATGAGAAGTCCTATATACCGTCCTTTCCAGCATGGTAACACCGGTTATTAACGCACAGTCCTACCACATACAGACAAAAGCCATAACAAACATACTTCTGAAGAACTAAGCTTCGTAAATGTGCTAAAGACACGCAGAGAACACCCCTCAGCTGATAGGAAATGGTTTTTAAGCTGGTCTTGGAGCAGATGATCTCACGGAAAATTCTGCCATTGCCAAAAGCTGGTCCTGCAATCAGGAAAACTCCCTGTCTGCTAAAAGAACAAATCCGCAACTATTCCTGCTGACTGCATACAAAGTGAGAAGTGAGAGCTGGGCTCTTGTCACAACAACCTGAAACCACCTGGCAAATAAGATTTTCCCCCTCCTGTCCTCATGTGCGCAGGAAGCCAGCAAGCAGCCTCTCTCACTGCTCATTAGCTGGAGCAGCCCTTCTCCCTGCCAAGCCTGCACAAGACTCAGGCAGACCACAAACATGTGAATACCACAGCAGCTGTCTCTGCACAACCATGTTCAGATTTCCCAGGGAAAGGAAATGCAATACCTGTTGATTATTAACGAGCTTGACACGAAGGAGCAGAACCACACTGAGGAACAGCTGTGCTGGTGCTGCACTCCACGCGACAGCGGCCAGGAGTTTCCCATGCGGTTTCAAAAGGGCCTCTCAGGATTTCCACTGCTCTAAGCAAACAGAAATGCACTGCTCTCCTAAGCAAGGACTCTGGCAGGATGGGAGCACAGCTTCAGCACAGAGCTGTCCCACAGCAGCACAGCCTGGGGCTGCGCAGGCTCCCCAAGAGCACCTCCATGCCCCTGATCTCTGCAGCACTATGGATGCACTCACGTAAGCACATGTTCCTTGTCACTGCTACTGGGGCACGGCAACCACAGCAATGTTAAAATTAAGGAAGTCTAGCTACAGTAATGCAAAATAGCACTGACCTCAGCAGCTGTCGGTCCCACTCTCCTGAGGCTGGGATGCCTATCGCTCTTTGAGGAGAGAAGCAGGGCTCATACATCCACAGCTCCCACAGATCACAGCCTGAGGCATCAGTGCAGGCATGGAGGGCAGTGCATTGCTCTACCAACAGGAAGAGCCGAGCCCCAGCTCTGTAAGTGGCTGTGCAGCCCACTCCCCCACAACCCCTGGGTCTCCAGGGGCCTTCTGCAACAGGAAGCGCCTGGGCCTCAGCCCAGCATCTGAAATTCAACATCACCACTGCCTCAGTCACTGTCCACTGCCAAAAGCCTAACAAAGGAGGGAAAGTTCTTGTCTCCAAAGCTGTGCTTGCCAGCAGCAGGAGAAAACAAGCCATTCCTCCTACCATCAACTGAGCACTCACAATGAAAAGTCAGGTATTTCATAGGGCTGAGACTGCCTGCACTGACCATACTCAAGAGATTCAGAGATCCTTCCTTGGAGCCTCGGGATGTTTCCATGTGTGTGTGTAGGAAGGGGAACAGCCAGACCATAAGAAGGAGACAGCTACAACCTAAGAAAGAAAACCTGCAACTGTAACCATTTGGCCTTGCAAGTGGTCTCCACCAGCACCATTCCAGGTGTCTGTGTATCTGCAACAGTGATAACCCATAGAACTAAGCTGATATGCCAATGGAAAGGATACTTACCATCATAGAATCGTATCCTTTAGGATGAGTAGCAAAATACTTTCAGTATCCCACTAAAACTGCAATGACACAGCTTACTAGAAGCTCTCCAGAGAGCTTACAGTCTTCCAAAAATAAAACAAAAAGACCCAAAGAATGGATTCCTGCAATGCTCAAAGTACTTTTCAGACCCAAAGGCATGACTGACAATAAATTCAAAAGTGGGGCCATCTAGATGAGCTGAGCCAGGGACTACTCTGCTCACCCCATCGATCAGTAACGCCATGAGGCCACTGTAAATCTTCATCACCTACACGCACATTGACAACATCACTACCATTTAACTCTACTTTTCAATTAATATTACCATATGAAATTTAGCAAGGTCTTGAAAAGCTACACCCATGCCACATGCCTCATCTCATACCAATATGGAGACCTGCAAAACAACTCAGAAGATCTAATTATACCAATTCCCATTTCCCGTCTTGTCCATAGATAGCAACCCTTTCATTCTTACTCAGCTTTACAATACTCACCATCAGCCTCTTGACTTTTCCCTCCACAGGCTGCCTCAGAGTTGTTCCACTAGGAGATTTTCCTCAGTAATGGCTTCCTGCCCTGCTGACCTCTCACCCCAGCAAAGGAAACCTTTCAGCCAGAGCCCGCTACATCCCTCCAAGCAGCCCATTCTTCTGCCATTGCACAAAACAGGGAAATGTGGAAGAGAATTCCACATACATCACATTCTTTCTATTCTTAGGTTGAGGCAGCCTAGCAGTTCTCATGTAGTTCTTTTACATGAAGATTTTATCATCAAAGCATATATATATACATACACACATAGCTTGCTTAGCAAGTTGCTGTTACATCTGCAGTTCCAACTCGTGTACTGTTTGATATTACCTATAAATATGGGTAACACACCTTTGAAATGAAGGGAGATATCTAAGCACTGTCAAGAAAATGCATTTTCCATCCCTAATTCTGAGTACGCAACTGTTTACGTAGTAAATATTTACTTTTTCAAAGTAAAATCCAAATGTTTTTACACTTGGCGTTGTTACAGATAAGCATATTGAGAGAAGGCAAAAGGAGCTGAGAAACCAGATAATCTACTCTGACATCAGGGTCACAGTAAACAAACTTGTTTGTAAGACAGCAAGAAGGGAAGGAAAGGGAGGGGGGAGTGGGAAAGAATGGAAAGCACCACCAACTGCATTCATTAGGCAATAGGGCTGCTATTGGTAATTTATCCCATAGAGATAATAGGAGATGTGTGTGCTGGAAGGAAGCAGGGCTGTTAAGTGACGGAGGAGCCGAGATAAAGACGGCAGTATTGTACAGTATGCAGATGTGGCACATCACACAAAGGGGAGACAGAATCCAAATTCTGCGTGCCCCCAAAGGGATCGTGCTGAACAAAGGAACCATACTTCAGGCAACACATGATCTCACTGCTCTGTCTGCAGGCTTTACATTAGTCATTAAGCCACTTCACATTCGCAGCACCAATAAATAGGGAAATAACTCCACATCAACAGCCAATTCCATTTTCATCCAGCAAGCTCACATTTAGCAAACAAAGAATGTCAACAGCTGACCTCACAGCATCAGTGGCTAGGAGGCCTGGCAAACACCTCTCCCTGAAAGCCTTTTTCAGGTGAGCAGTTAATGTAATCTCTGCCTACCTGCTAAAAGAGAAAGCAAATTGAATGGCACTGTCAAACAGTTAACACTGCACTGAATTAAGTAAACACCTCCAAATAAGGATACTGCAGCACTTAACATGGGCACTGCAGCCTTTGTGCAGCACCAGAGGGCCAAGTTTTTCCTGTGTGACTGCTGATTTATAAAGGACACATTCATCGCCCCTACGTAAGGGTTTTGCAGCAGTTTTCCTTCAAGAATATTGAATAGTATTACAACATACCCCAGGCTCAATCCTAATCTAAGTGACACAGCATGAAAGGGCGGCTCTCTGGAAAGAGACACAACATGCTAAGGATGAACTCAGAGATCGCTATGGCAACTCCACAGGTTCCTCTCTGTTTACCTTTGAGCCTGTACTCCGAAGGAGGTGAGAAAAGCTGTTGTCACTGGAGTTGTTAATATGTATCACGTCCAAAACCAGGACAGGCTGCAGACTGTTTGCCATTAGATGAGGGAGAGCGTTTGCTCGAGGAAACCAAACGCCGAAATGAAAAAATCACAACTCCTGATGAGCGCTCAGGGGGTGTCACACACTCCAGCAGATCTCATCTGAAAGGTCGAGTGGCTCAGAACGTAGGAGGCCCAAGTTATGGCCAGCAAAAAAAAAACCTAACCAAGTGTGCCTAATTTGTGGACAAAGTCAGAATTAACCTTTAGGGTCCTTTGCTTTTGTGAGGACAAAACATTGTTTGCAGTGCTTTCTGTCCCTCTGTTCTTTACAATTAATTTATACTGGTGCCAATAAATCCTCTTTTCTTACACAACCTCACCGCAATTCCAGAAGCAGCAGCTTAGGCCCAAACTTTTGACTTCATTTTGCTGAAGAGAACAAAGGCTGATTTATCTGGATTTAAAGAGGGAGGAAGCCAGTGGCAATACAGCACTCGCCTGCGACCACCACCTTCAGAGGTTTGTGCTGCTGCAGAAGTCAACAGCACAGTGCACGAGAACAGGTTACTTTCACTGCCCAAAGAACTACATAGAAAAATGATAAGGTGGATAGAAATAGGAAGCAAGAAAACACACACAGATGGACATGGTCTTAGTATCAAATGCACAAAACATTTAGGGGTTCATCTACATTCCCTTGCCCCACTTTCTGGGGGACCACAAACCTCTAAACTCAACTATTTTTCTTTCTAAACCATATATTTAAACACCCCTTCTTCCCAGTTTCATAAGTGTCTAGAAACCCTATCAACAGGAAAAAATCTAGAACTACGACACCACTGTCAGTCCCCTCGCAGAAGAGTTCACAACTCCAGTTTCAGCAGTAAGATGGGGGAAAGCTAATACAGCAAAACCGAAGGGAATTCGTATTTACATAGAACGAAAGTTTCGATAAAGTAGAACTTCTTTTCACAAGCTATTGTAAGGCCAATTGCAAATTAGCAAGTAAATGAACAAATACAAAAGGACAGAAACAGAGAAAACGCACCACAAGGTGCTCAGTGCATTTCTTTGAACACTAATTTACTTTTAATTAACAGCAGCGCTTGCTGGTATATGTTCCGTGGTATGTTTGGAGAAGCTTTTATTACGAGGGCACTTCTGAACAGTGCTGTAAGAGCTCTGCAGTGAAGCACGGCAAGAAGTTACTCAGCCACTTGTACACAAAGATTAGCGTGGATTACCAGAACATGAATGAGCTGCTTTTCATTGAGATGTTGGCAAGGACAACCAAAGCATCTGCAGAAAGTTTTGCTGGGCAAACAGCACTCGGAGCACAGCATAGCCAAAAAACCAGAAAAGCAGCTGATGTGCCCGGTGAGCGTTGTGCCTTTCCTCCTGAACTCTCCTGAGAAAGGTGAGCTGTCTTCTCCGTACTTCCCCAGGGGTCCAGCATCGGTGTGAGTGCCGGGCAGCCCTGGCTCAGGCCAACAGCTGCCCCATGGTGGGAAGGGCAGCCCATCTGCACAGCCGGCTGCAGAAGCACAGACACATGCACTTGGCTTTTTCTCATGACAATGGCAGCTTCCTTTTTCATCTTTCAATCCAAGTTTGGAGGTACTCTAAGTGTTGACTTCTAAGGGTACAGTTACTTCCCTCATGGCTACAGGTTATTTAAGTGTATATATACATACACACTCATATATACAATTTTGTAGTAATATAACTGCTTCCACAATAGCAGAGCTGAAATCATAGGATCTTTTGAGTTATATAAAACTGTTGTTTCAGTGTTATAACTAAGTTTCCTAGGCAACACTCACCGAGCTAACCCTCTCCGAAACAACTGCTAAAACCACTGGGGACTCAAAACTAGAACAGCGAAACCGGCTGGAAGCCGAGAAGCGAGCGACGAGCCTTCGTACCGAACAGTCCTGAGCTCCTCCGCGCCCACCACTCCCAGCCGACGGGGAAATGGCCGAACCCACCCGAAATTGGGATCCCACTCGGGGCCCGGCTCCACTCGGAGGGGCGGGAGGAGCAGCCAGAGCTCCTCCGGCCGGGGAGAGCCGCTGCCCACCGCGGGACGGCCCGGGCCTCGTCGCAGCTCGGCCCCACCCGCCCCGTCCCCGNGCTCCCCCGGGCGCGCCGAGCGGGGCGGAAAGCGGCGGCCTCGGCCACTCCCCCGGCGGCACCCGCCGCCCCTCCTCCGGGCCGGCCTCCCGCGGCGGGCCGTAGGCCTCCAGGCTGCCCGGGCCTGCGGCACGTGAGCGGGGAGGTTGGGGGCTGCGGACCGCGGCCCTGCCTGCATCGGCCTGGAGAGCTGCTTACATCAGGGGCACTCGGCCTCCTCCCCACACCCCCGGGAGCTGCCTCACCGCGGGGTATGGCTGTACGGGGTAGCTGAGCGCCAAACACGCAATCAGGAAATAATTTGCGTTCGGATTTATCTGTACTGTACATTTTTTCAGTCTCACAGCCGTCGTGTGGCTGTTCACGAGCCCTGCCCTGTCACTGTGCTGTGTCAGGTACGTGCTGATCTCAGCAAGGCACACGGGCAGTGCTGTGATGCTGCTCATGGGCTTTCTGTCGCTTACACTTGGAACCGATCTCTGCCCTGTGTGTGTTTCCATTGCTTTTGTGCGGCTCCACCAAGTACCGTGCTCTCCAGGTGTCGAACACAGCTTCTTGATTTTGTTTCAAGGTGCTATCATTTTTATATGCAAGAAAGCATGTTGTGTCCTTTTTCTGCTAAGATCACTGCAACGTTTCTGAGGCTGTCTCTCCCCTTGAAGTGACATTTCGTCCGAGGGATGGAACACCTCCCCTACAAGGACAGGCTGAGAGAGCTGGGGCTGTTCAGCCTGAAGAGAAGGCTCCCAGGTGACCTGATAGCCGCCTGTCAGTATCTAAATGGGGATGTAAGAAAGAGGGGGACAGACTCTTTAGCAGGGTCTGTGGGGATAGGACAGGGGGGAATGGCTTCAAACTAAAAGAGAGGAAATTTGGGGCAGATTTAAGGAAAAAGTTTTTACAGTAACGGTAGTGAAGCACAGGGACAGGTTGCCCAGAGGGGTTGTGGATGCCCCATCCCTGGAGACATTCAAGGTCAGGCTGGACCAAGCTACCAGCTGTAGGTGTCCCTGTTTGTGACAGGGGAGTTGGACTAGGTGACCTTTAAAGGTCCCTTCCAGCTCAAATGATCCTGTGATTCTATGATTAATTTCCACTAAAATCCCCTCCCCTGTTTTGTGTTGCTGTTGATTTTAGTCCTTCCTTATTTAGGATGTATCTCCTCGGTTAGCACAAGCATCATCTTTTGCTCTCACTAATATTTCTAAACTGACAGTTTTATTCCTTTTGGTAGCCATAATTAGGAGCTTTGTATAAGCTTATGACTGTCCGCTGACAACAGCTCTGCGTCGAGGCTGCTGAAGTAGTGCCTGCTTCAACCATGTATCGTTATATCCACCATATTAACCACGTACATGGAATCAGCATGTTTCAGGATGCCCTCCATCCTAGTCTTCAAAAATGCCTTCTCAGATGCATCAAATGCCATTATAAATTAAAAATGTCATCTTGTGTGCTGAGAAGTTTTCATAACATTCAGAAAAGGTGCTACGAAAAAAGCCTAGGTTTAGCTAACAGCGAAGAGCTTACTGATGTTCATGGGCTTCTGTCCATTTGTTAAGAAATATAAGACATTCGAAGGGAGATCTGACCTCCTGTTCCAGTCTGTGCCCTTCTTCACTTGTGAGGGAAGATAACGGGCGGCTGTGCCTCACATGCCAGAAATAGCCACACATCCGTCTTTCTTCAGATTTGCTGTGCTGCTGCTGATTCAGATGATGTCAGCTTATATCAGTGCTAGCTCCTGTCACTCCGAGATCAATTTGTTATAAGAGAACAGCTGCACTGGTGCAGACAAAGGGCTCATCCAGCACAATCTTGCCTCAACTCGAGCCCAAGGCAGCGGCCTTAACAGCAGGAAGAAGGGAAGCACGCACAGTGCTTCCTCTTTGGACTCTCCCTCCCTCTGACCAATGCCGGCCTAGGGGTTTCCTCAGCTCAGCGTGGGTTGTTGGGTTAGCAGCTTGCAGCGGGTCTCACTGCCTCCCTGCTGCTTGTCCAGCCTTCCTTGGAAGCCACTTCAGCGTCCTCTGCACCCTCTGGTGAGGGCTTCCCCTGGTCTCCACGGCTGCACATGGCACCACCCCTTGACGTTTCCTGTTGTATTCTTTGTTCCTTTACAAAAAGTTCATAGCATTTTTTTTTTTCTGGCTCCTGACACACACTTAGCTGGTATGTTCTGACATGTGACTAATCCCACAGCTTCCTCCTCAGTGGCGGTGATCATATCATAGCTTTTCACCTTAAACGAGGAGCTAGGATTGTTCTTACCGGCAGGTAGAGAATCCCTTGACACGGTGTGAATTTCATCTGCTGTTTGATTGCCCAGTTGTTCAGCCTCATGAGCTCCTTCTGCAGCTCTTTGTAGCCAGCCCTTGCCCACCGTGCCACAGACAACGCGGTGTCAGCAGCAGGCCTGCTTCAGCTGCCTTTCTGCTGAACAGCAGAGCTTCTAGAGAAGCCAGTCTGCCCAAAGCTACCCAAAGGCAGCAGTTCTATAAGCTAATATCCAAAAAAAAGCGTGGCACGATCTGTCCTCAGAAAGAAGCCCTTTCAGTGAGTTCTTTGCTGCTACCCTGAATCTACTCCAAGAGTTAAAGCTTAACCCAAACATCAACACTTCTGCTTGAAGTGGCTTTCTTATCTCGACTGTGCCCTTATCAGTGCATATATTTAAACAAAGAAATAAAACAAACAAGAAAAAGAAAACCCACACCGTAATAGAGTACCCAGCAGACTGTGATTCGTTAGCTGGGTAGATAATCAGCAGCGTTTGCCAGATAGAGTGAACGTGAATCTGTCCCTTTATTAAGAAAGGAGCTGCTTTCAGACAGCCTCCTGTTCATAGCAAAGGAGGCAGGCACAGGAGGCAGGCACGCTTCTGAAGCATATCGTAGTAGATGAGAGCAGCATTTTGGTTTTTTATGCTCTCTGAACTGCACCCCTCATGGAAGGTCTGATCCAACGACCAGCTCAGAAGTACAGAGCAGATGAAAGAAGCCTCCCGCCAACAGTTCAGCCCTGATGCACTTACAGATGGTACTCAGGTGTTTGAAGTGAGATGGATGCTGTAAGAAATTGCACAGAAGAGCATACTTATCAGTGGATACGGCATGGCTGTCTTCTACTTTAGATTAGGCAGAAGGGAGTTGCAGTGCTCCGCTGCTTCTCAGTTTCAGGTTGTCATTGAGCTGGGACGTACAGGCACAGCTGCCAAGAGAAATGGCCCTGCCTGTTCCCTGCCCGCTCTTCCCCAGCTGTGCCTCCCTCCACTTCTCCCATGCTGCTGTCTGCTCTGTGCTGGCAAGAGCATTTGTCTGGTTGCACAGCAAACTGGGAAGAGATGCGGGTTTAACCCTCCTTTTCTTTTTTTCACCGAAAATAAGGGAAGCCATTCTATGAGTCTATGATTCGACGTTTGGCTGTTCGTTAGTTGACTCCACAGATACTTGCCATAACTCTGGAACATGCTTGGTGATGATATTTGCATAAAAGAATTTTCTTGATAAATAAATAAATGCAATAAATCAGAGTGCTTAATGGAAAAGATAAAAGCCCCAGTTATTAAACCACAGAACCCCTAGAGACATCAGCTAAGCCAGGATGTTGTTAAAAAAGAAACGTTCATCACATTTTATTTTTTTTAATCCAGAAGAGACCAATATGACTTTAATGTCATTGTTGTTACAGGTGAATACATTTCATTTTCCAGCTGCTTCTTTTTCATGGTTCATCTGTAGCTGCGAGGGAGCAGCAGCTGGTTGCCTTTACTGGCATCGTTTTCTGATTCTTTTCCAAAGACAGTGACTCAACCGTATGGGTTTTTTTTCTGGTGTCAGGACAGACTTCAAAACAAGAACGAAGCTGATGGCTCATTACCAGTCAGTTCAAAATATTTGTAGGATTAAGAATCATTTATTATAGATTACTCAGAAATGTTTCAAGCCCTTATCTGGTGGATATACAAATCAAAAGAGTTAAACTTTCGAATATTTATTTTGACTGCCTTCCTATAAACTTTAATTAGAACAAGAGTTAGTTTCCCTAAAGACAACTGATCAGTAGCCAACAACCTGAGGGTTCACATTGCTGTTCTCTAGGCTTCAAAAATGGATTTTAGGGACCTTGTGTTGTTCACAGCAGTGTGGATTAGCCAAAATTCTTAGTCAGTAATTCAACAAAGGACAAAACTGGGAGAAAAGAGAACAGCATTGCTGGTGTTTTGAAAAGCAGAATAAGCACATTTTCCTCAACAACAATCCTTTTCGTTGTACTAAACACCCCTAACCCTAAGACACCTCAAATTTATTTATCTCACGTAGCTAAATGGAGCTGGCACGGGTTCCTCTCGTGACAGCGTATACCAGCACCAGGGTATAGGGGCTGGCTAACGCCGTGTGGGGGCATCCAAAATGCGCTCACACGTGGGTAGCTGTGTGCATACTCTCCTGCAGCTGCCTGGGCACGCTGCTGGGATTGTTGAGGACAGCAGCACTTCCCAAACCTGACCTTCTGATACCGAAGAGCAACAATCCTGTGACTTGCACGCAGCTGGTTGGCACAGCCACCGTGCCTGGAAGGACCGGGAAGGACAGCAGGCACTGGGAGCTGAGGGTCCTGGACTGCACGGCGACCCCCAAGGCACCCACATACCCAGCACAAAGAGCACACAATGTGTTAGCTCTGGCACCAAGCTCCTGCCACCTTTGTTTTCCCCTTTTGCATGCCAATACACCTTATGTATGTAGGAGCGTTTGAATGATTTAATGCTTCCCTATGCCCAGAGAAGGAGGGAGGCACCCTTTGTGTAATTGAATCCCACCTTGGGGTTTTGCTCCAAGATCAGTGTTTATACCCAAGGTGATGAAGACTGGTATCTTCCTCTTTCAGCTGAATAAAGAACTCTACAGCTGCTGATGAAAGGCCTTTTCTCCAGTTCTTGAATTACTTCTGTGGCTGTTTGATGTGCTGGCAGAAAATCCTTCAGTGCTCTCTTTAAATGGGGACGATCCAGCAGGATATGTATGCCGGCAATGGTTTCATGTAGGGCTTTTGATCCAGGCCCACTTCTCACCAACTGTGTATCCAGAGATGGACAACACCTTATCTTCCATCACACTGGGAGCTCCTACTGTGTTGCTTCTCTGTTCTGACCTTTCTAAAGTATTTCAGAGTCACTGCTTACCCTCCAAAACTCACCTCCTGGAAGTGCAGTCTCTATTCCTTCTTTTTAGGGATCTAATTATCTAGTTGTCTCAGAACTGTACTGAGACATATCATGTGCTCCCTACGGAGCAGTCATGGCCACTCCATGTGATTCTTCTTCTCATCATCATTTGCTCTCTGGCAACTGTTTTCACTATTCAGTTTCTTAGCAGAAATGTTATGTTTATGTTTACTCTCAGGTATTGATAAAAATCCCAAATAGCACTAAGACTCCGCTACAGTAACACCCATCCTGTAACAGTTCTCAGACATTTACATTTTTTCAGTCTGCCGGGTCTCATACCATTTAATATATTGATTTTTTACATAGTACATAGATTCTTAAAAATAAATAAATCAGGCTGTTGTGTGATACTTCAAATAACTGACAGAAAACTCTCATATTTATAACGATCCATATCCATCAAACTTGTTCACCAAAACAAAGCACTGAGCCTCAGCTCTGACAGAGCTTGTTTTCATTAATGCCACCAGCACTGGGGTGCATCAACATGTTCAGTTCTGCTGATTGGGTTCATTACCATAATCAAATTATTTTTAATGATTTTGCCCAGGGCAGAGGTTAAACTGCCCACCTAGATTCCCCAGGTCAGGGCAGTTGCCTTCATGGGAAGGAATATGTAAATGGAACAGCCTGTCCTGCTGGGGCTGCAACAGGACCCAGCACTCACCCAAACCAGACACTGGCAGAGACCTCCTCGACCAAGTCCTGTGACTGGAGGAGGAGCAGGCAGCTCAGGCCAACCAATTTCCTGATAGTCATGATGTCTCTTCTCAAATTACCAAAGGACTGGAAAGCACTGTAGATGGTGTCCTCTCACTTTCTCATTCTTTGTCCTCATTGGCAGACAGAAGAGCTATATTGAATAAAGAGCCCATCCCACAACTGAGATTTATCTCTGCCTAAGATCTCTGAAACCTATCATGAGTTTTCCTAATCATTGACTTCATGGAATCATAGAATGGTTTGGGTTCGGAGGGATCTTAAAGCCCACCCAGCCCCAACCCCCTGCCATGGGCAGGGCTGCCCCCCACCAGCTCAGGCTGCCCAGGGCCCATCCCACCTGGCCTTGAGCACCTCCAGGGATGGGGCACCCACAGCTGCTCTGGGCAGCTGTGCCAGGGCCTCACCTCCCTCTGAGTAAAGAACTTCTTCCTGACATCTAACCTAAATCTCTCCTCTTTTAATTTAAAGCCAATCTCCCTTATCTTATCACTATCAGACCATGTATCAGACTTCACATCGTCACTGCTGCAGTGTTTGCCTGAGAATGCGCTGGTGGGCAATAGCTATTTCTGAGGCAACAGGAAAAAAGACATTTTCTTCTGTGACCTCCACACGCCTTGCTGCTCACAGGTATTTTTCTGACTGTGCTGGCTGTGAAGAGCCAGTCCTGCCAGCAGTGCCGTTGTTTTAGCCTGATTAGAATCATAAAGGAAATATTTCTCTGGTCGGTGGCACAAACCACACGTAACAATTCTGGGAAACCTGGATGTCCAAAATAGATCTTTACTTTTTAAGAAATAAACTAGATGAATTAAGAATCCTCCATATTTTATTCACAAATTCAGGAAATGCCGTGAGATGACACAAAGATTGTCATTTGTTAATGCCTGGAAGTAGGAAAGCTGGTTCCATTTCAGATGCCATCAGATAATACCTTTGCCAGAGGATGTTATTACAGTTTTAGGCTAAATTTGTAATATAAATAACCTGTCTTCTGCAGTACAAAAAAATGTCTACTGGCTGGAAGCAATTATTGTGAGATAATACGTGGAAGTCTGCCAGCTGGGCTTGTTAGGTTTTCTAACTCTACATTTATAATACACATTAATGCACAGCACTGTCTCCTCGCACAGCCAAGGTCCAGCTCTATCACTGTATTTATGAACCTACTCTATGTATCAGTGATAAAATAATAGGGCTCCAGTAAGCTACACAGGGAATTAATCTAAGCCAAACCCTAGAAAGAGATTCATTTCCATTCAGGAAATACACAACACCTTTAAATGGATCGCTTTCCATGTGCGTGAATTATTATTCCAATTATTCTGCCAGGTTTATAACTTGCCAATGGCTCAGTGCCAGCACTTTATTTAACAGGCTAATAAAAAATTGATTACCAAAGCCACCAGGGCAGCTGCGCGTGGGATAGCAATCTTGGGGCAGAGGGAGCCATACAGCCACTGCCAGGATAGCCCCTTGGTCAGGTGCAATACCAATGGTCCATCGTTTCCCATGGTCAGTGATAAAATTAACCAGGGGACATGGCAGGGTACATGTGGACGTAGACCCAGATTTCCCCCACCAGTGACCTGCAGAGAAGGGATAAGCATCCCACCAAGCCCTGATGAATGTGGCTGCCCTGGGGACAGGTGATCTGCTTGGGGAGCAGTTGTCCCTCCAGTGTTCCCCATATTTAAATAGGTTGGAAGGGCAGAGATATGCAGCGAGAGAAGAGGGTATGTGACTTCAACAGACCTTTCTGTTGCTGGGCCAGCAAGCAATACAAGCTGTGATCCAGATTTTGGGATAAATCCTGGGAAAGCCACTGACAACATCTCACAGGCAGGTGGTGGGGCTGGATTACTACCTAGAGACCTTCGCCGTGCAGCAGCTTGTCTGCAGCCTCAGTATGCAACAGTGTGCCTACGCAGAAGCTCTGGGAGCGCTGTCGTAACGTCTCCTGCGTTTTCTTGGTCTGATGACAACAAACTGAGAAAGTCTCTCTGGGAATGAATGTCTGGATGGAAATAAGGCTGTTGTTGGAGTCCATAGCTCCTGTGCGATTTGCTGTGGAAAGGGCTTGATGTGGCTTCATTCACAATGTTGAAGCCAGCCCCTAGGAGAACTTCTGGTGAAGCAAAACTCACTGAAGCTGCGCAGACGCCTGCTTTTAAAGCAGTTGGGTAAGAATTAAAGTTGTGCTTCCCTTTTCACTTTTATTTCCTTATTCCTTACATTACGCCTATTTTTGGAGAGAAAATAAAACAGGGCTGAGAATGCTCGCTTGGCTTCTGAACATAGGACCAAAGGCCCTGTCTGGGCACAGAGATGGGACTTTGGGGGGAGAAAGTTGCTGCAAGGCTCTACCAGCAACTCTGCGGCTTCTCTGCAAGTGTGATGTGCTCACCACCAGGCTGAGGGCAGAGGCTGGCACCCAGGAGGGCAGCTGAGGCCAGAGGGAAAATGCCACGGTTTGTGCTCCCCATCCACAGCAGAAGATTGGGCAAAATGGCTTTGTTCTAACTTTGGGGCCCCAGTTCAAAGCATTTAATTTTGATTTGTCTGTGGTATTGGCAGATCATGGCAGGAGAGCAGAGTCTTTGCAAGTTCCTCCAACACCCATAGAGGCTGAGGCACCTTCTGGAGTCCCTCTTCTTTCTCCAGGGACTTCAGGTAGATCCCATTCCTCAAGTGAGTGCCACACGCTGAGGGAGATGACTCTGGGACATGCAAAAATCCACACAAACAGAGCTGCTGTGGTTCAGCCCTTCAGAAAGTGATCTGCAAGGGAGGAAGTGGTACGTGTGGTTAGGCAGCAAGAGGGAAAAGCAAGAGAAAGAGGGAAGTAAAAAGAGGAGAAAGAGGAGAAATGGAACAAAATGAAGATGAGTGGTAAGAGTGAAAGCAAATGCAAAAGGGAAACAGCAGAGAGACCAAGGGAACAATGTGTCTTAGTGAGGAGATCAAGCAGGGGGGAGTCAAAAGCAGACAAGTGAGAAACCTGCGCACCCCATGGAAAAGCCCTCACCCCAAATCTCTCACAGGGCAGCAGCTGCTGCCCAAACACAGCACCTGGGAGGCAGCAGCCAGACTGGAACCATCTGCTCATTGTGACAAACCCACAGCACTGTCTGATGGACGCAGGGCAAGGCTTCCAATGCATGGTACCAGCAGTACACCACAGTTTTATGTTTAGATGTGAAAAGGTTGGCAAAATATTGGAGGCTTTTTCCTTGCTCTGCTGCCAAAGTCATCACAGCATGACCATGGGAAGGTAAGCACGCAGAAGCCTCTAAATGCTCTGTGGGCGCTGGGAATCCCTGGAAACACTTTAATGGTAAAGTGTCCTTCATACCTACTATGTACTTGGGAAGTTATAAAAATGTTTACATTATGCTAAGTGATTAAAATCACTTACTAGTTCATAACAGTTCATTGCTGACTGGCAAAGCTGAGTATGGTTAATAGAAAAGAGCGTGGCAGACATTAGCCAGCGTAGTCGCTTCAGTGGAGTCTGTTATCTTTAATGGAGCTTTTACAGGTACACACATGCACACACAAAGATACACAGAGACACACAGGTAGGAATAAAAGGCTACTAGAGCCAAAGCACAGTGCAACTGTTACGCTCCACTGACAACAGCAGGGTGCTTGCAGCCAGGTTACAAAGTACTGTAAAATGTAGTGAAATGCATTTTCTCTCTGACAAAGCTTGCTGATCACTAATGCTGCGAAGAAGCGTTGCCTGCAGGGTGAGCCAGCACACCTAGGATGCAAACACCCACCCACCCAGCGAGCACATGGAGCTGCCGTGTAACATACCACAGAATGAGAGGAAATTCTCACAGTTGCCTATTTCCCCGCGCTGCACGGAGTGACTGAGTGATCACAAACCACAGCTGAATTGCAGGAGTGAGTCACGGAGTTCAAAACAAGAGCATCCACTAATTGTTCCATGGAAGAGGATCAGGGAAGTATAAAGGAGGATTTTGTAGGATACTCTTTCGCTCATTGTGAGCTTTGTACCTCTTTGTAGCAAAGCTTGCCATTCTGATCTGAGTTTATTTTATGATTCATAGCCCAGGGAGAGCTGTGTTCCAGTGTATGGCATCCCTCATCCACAGGTCTTTCTGGTGTCAGCCTGGAGCAGCTTGAAGCTGTCCAGAAGGAACTCGGACACCACCTGATGCAAACCAGAGAGGATAAATAGACACACTCCTAATATAGCTCTCCTATGAGCTCTATGGTTTGATCAGTTTGGTTAAGATTTGTTCACCTTCAGGTATCCAAGACAAGAAGATGATATTGTAGTGATTTGACAAATGTCTCTTCCCCCAAGCCCTTGGACTTAATAGACTGTGAATGTGACTTGCTGGCCAGTGGGTCAGCAAGGGTGGGCGAGCTCCTGTCCTTCCCTCCCCTTGCTGACCACCACCTCCAGTAAGATGCTGTCTTTGGGTCACACTTGCTGCTTGTGTCTGCGCTGCTGATTCCCTTGAGCACTTTGGCCCATGCCACGGGCTGAGAACCAGCTTGGTGCTCCTTCAGGGTAACCCTGCTCCTCCAGGAATGCTCCAGTGCCTGGCTTGTGTCTCACACCTCTCCCACATCTTCACCTCCATGTGCACTCCAGGTTATACGGATCCAAATTCCCCAAAACTCTCTGGAATAGCAACATACACTAGTTACACAGAAATCTCTTTGCCAAAAATTCACCTTACAGCTCTTAGTTGCCATGTCCTTGTTTCCCTAGGGAATTCAGATTCTTGCTCTGCAATCGTAATCCCGTAGGCTGCCCTCAGCTTTCCCTTCCTCCTGTACTCCTCGCTCTTTATGTAGATACATGGTTTTCTTCCCTTTGAGGTGATATGGGCATGAAGGATTACAGGACCAGGACTAACCTCACCTTGTACTTTCCTGAATGACAACGTCCAATAGTGGCTGCTCCTGCACCCCTCCTCTCAGGTCTCGTTTGGGGGAAAGGCTTCCTCATGTTGGCAGGAGGAGACCTCATTTGCAGTTTTTCTTCAAAATATCTGGATTTCTATAGAAGTGAACACTTTTGGGTTTTTTTCCATTGCCAGAAATGTGAAAAAAAGATCACTGGCTGGGAAGGTGGACAAGAATTAGAGANAAAAAAAAAAAAAAGAATATTTCCATGTTTACGTTTGGATTTAATCCAAAATCCATTTACATTAAGAGTACTTGTCAAATTATTATCAGAAGAGTTAGTAAAGAGATTTGCCAGGAGACCAACTTAGTCAAAAATCCTCATGTTTGGGGACAATTTCTAGGATAGTAACACTTACAGTCTTATATTTAAAACAACAGCTTGGACTCAGCTGTCTAAAGAAAAAAAATGGTGTTGTATTACTGCCAAGTCATTAGCTTACAAAGCTCCAGGCCCTGTCTACACACCAGCCTGCCATCAGTTTAACTGAGATCGCTATTTAATCCATTTAGAGCAATCAGCACAACCCTTTTTTTGTAACCAAATTAACCTAAATCAATACGAGCCTGTTGCAAGCAGAGACAAACAATTAAAGGATATCGACATCAAAACCTGCGTTAGCTCAAGTGGCACAAGTTTTGCAGCGAGAGAAGATCCTGGGCAAAGCCGGGGAGATGCTCTGCTGGTCGTACTGGTGCCATGGAGCTGTGCCTAAATAACTTTTTCTCGAGGTGCCCTGGGCACACGTGATTTCCCTGTGCATTGTCATATGCATGGTCCAAATGCCTTCTAGGGCAAATATCACACTGTGTTATTTGCAGCACCATGGCTGCCCTCACCCTGTCCTATTCCTGCCCTGAAGCTGTGAGAGGAACCGCATCTGCTTGCTGCGGGAGCTTGAGGAGAGGGCATAAGACACAGCTAATGTTTTGCTGGTTATTTTTTGCTTGCTGACAAGCACTGAGTTGATGTTTTCATGAAAGCAATCCCAGCATTTGGTCTCGAGAGGGGCCACCAAGACAATTTTTCCACACATGTATCACTTCCCATCTACTTACACTCAGTCTGGTTCCCCCTCCTGTCAGCAGTCTCATAATGCACGTGGCCATTTTTTTCAGTCAATTGTTTTTACGACAGTGGATATCCGATCATCNGCCGGAGTTCAGGGAGGGTTTGGACAACACTCAGAGGCAGGGTTTGGATTTTGGGTAGCGCTGTGTGGAGCCAGGGACTGGACTCAATGGTTCTTAAGAGTCCTTTCCAACTCAGGATATTCTGTTCTCCTAACAAACTTGCTCACCACACAGCTCACCTCTCTTTTCACACCTTTATGGATTCACTCAGAGTGCACGTGGCAGGGAAGGAGAGAAGTGCCCAGGAAACAAGGCAAAAACACAAGCACATCTCCATGCACCAGCTGCTCTGCTTTCAGGTGCTGCATCAGCAAACCCTGGTGGTAACACTATAGCAAAATGCAATTCCCAAAAGCAAAGGAGACCAGGATCAGCAACGAAGCAGGGCCACAGGCAGGCCAGGGAAAGGCTGCTGAGGCACAGAGATCCCTTGCATTTGCCTGTCCTGGGCTTTCCTGGTGCCCAGAGGGAACATCAAGTTCAGCTCAGAGCTCCAGGGAGAACTCTGACCTGAGGCAGAGCCATGGCATGCAGCTGCTGAGTTTCCCACCAGAGCTCATGATTTCAGAATGTTTTTACTGAGGACACCAGCTGGAATTTCACTTGACTTTATCCAAAAGACTCAGAGGACTCCAGCTCTCTCCTTCCTTCACCCACAGCGCAAGTCACATCCTATGCATTCAGAGGCTCATACAAGATCTCAGTCTTTGTTAAACTGTGGTGGAAAAAGACGGAAATCCCTCTGAAACCTGTGATCTTCCAAAGGCAAAGGAACTGCTCTAAAACAAACTAGCATCTCCTTCCTCCTGTGGCTGCAGTCCAGAAATCAGTTTACATGAATGGGGTATCGGGCCCCCAGCTAAGCTAAGCCAAAGGTGCTCAGACATGACTGTGCCAATATAGCGTAACACAGGGACAACTTTGCATTGCAGAGGTGCCTGGACAACAACAGCCGTCTGCAAACACGTGCTCAGATGCACCAGGCTTGCCCAACACGAGTAACAACACAGGATGTGTTATCCCCTTTTAAAGCCTGCTGTGGTGTCTCATGATGCCCTGTGGAGAGCACCGGCTCTCTCTTGGTAGCCCAGGACGCCCCTGAGGAGCACAGGGCAGGGGACAGCTGCTGGGCCAGGCCAGGGCAGCGAGAAGGTCCCACTCACCTCTAACATCAGCTGGGCAGCGTCCCAGGGCTGCAGCAACCACACACAGGGTGCAGCACAGCCCCTGCTCACATGCTGCAGACACCAAGCCTTGAGGCTGGGCAGCCACCTGTGCTTTATCCCAGAGGGGTTTCTGTGGCAAACCCGGTCACCCTAGGTAAGTACACAGAAACATTCACACATGCAGCAGTGTTTGATTTTCTACAGGAAGCTCAACAGCTAAAAAAGGCTTGCATTTTCTTATTTGGGTAACATGATTATAATATATATTAAGGAATCAGGTCTCAAGCCTATGAATCCTTATTAGCACCAGTACTCCTTAGGGTACTGCTTCAAATAAGAGCGTCTGTATAATTCACAGGTCTGCAAGTACACGGCTAGTCAAACTTTCTCATGCATTCTTATTCATCTTCAAAACATCATACACGCATGATGAGATAAAAAATAAACATTCCCTCATGTTCCTCAAGTTTCCAAACAGCAGAAGGTGCTGCATACAATTCATTATTATCAGAGACCGACCTAAGGCTAAAAATGTAGCTTATGGTGCACCACTAATTGTGTTTTAAGAGTAAACAACAAATAACTTGTAAATCCCAAGAAACCCAAAAAAGCCTGTTTTGAGTATTTCTAGAGATGGACACTAGATGGCAGAACAAATAAACATTCTCTGATAATTCACAAAGATGCACCCTTTAAGCAAGAAGGCGGGACCAGGGAGCCAAATTGAAGCGTATATTTAAAATAAACTGAAAGCTTACAGCTGCTCTGCTTTTCCCAGTCAGTTCCTGTAGAGCACAAGCCCTGTTAAGACCGGGTTTAAACTTTTCCTGTTCTTCACCATGAGTGTTACCTTCACTTCGGCGATTTAGTCACAAACTCATGTTACCCTGCACGCATGCTCCCCCTCTCCCATACAACACATTTTTAAAGTAGGACTGAGGAAAACTCTACCCCATCATTTAAAAGGTGGTAGAAGTTTTTACATGTGGGTAAGAACCTCAAATGAGCCCAAGCGATTTAGGAACATCAGTGCAACTGCAAATCAGTGGAACGCACGGCATGGGTAGATGAATTAGGACCTAAGAATCTTAATTACTTGCTCATAATTTCTTTACTCCTGCAAAGAAACACTTCTTCCAGAGGAAGCATACACTTAGTTCATTAACTATAAATAAGAGTCACCATGCGTAGATGCTGAGCTGAAATTGCTGGAAAAAAGACCTGGGAAGAACAAAGTGGGAATGCTGTGCACCACAAGATGTCAGCAGGCACCGGGTGCTGCCTGCTCAAAGCCAGCGTGCAGCCTGTGCCCTGAGCCCAGCCCCAGCTGCAGCTTCGCCCCTGAGCTGCAGGGAGGGGGCAAGGTCTGGGGGTCCTACAGCCCAGGGGCAGCACAATGAACAGGGAAATCAGTAGGAAAACAGGTTCTGCCGAGAGAAAACGCACTGCAGAAGTTTACTAAAGCTGGCTGGAAGCACAGCACGAGTGCTTCTAATGCTGCTGTCTGCCAGCGAGATGCTGCACACACTTTGCACAGGACAGGACAGCACGTGAGGAGCCCTTGCATTTTAGTCCCATAAAAAGGCCAAAGCTGCCCCTTGTGCTGTCTGGCTCCGGGGTGCAACAAGTGCTCAGGTCAGCAGCAGTGTGAGCCAGACTGGAAGCTGAAAGAGACAAGCCTAACTCCTGGCTGATTTGCTGTGACCTTACGCCACTTCATCTTACTCACTTTCCTTCACAGCCTTGGCATCATCTTCACCTTTAGGTGTGAAGCATGCAAAGCAAAATCCTCTTCGCCTCAGCCCTTGCAGCAAGGAGAGATCCACCCCTACCCACACATTGAAAATAAGGCTGCTAGCACTTAACAATATTCCCGTGACATTGGAACACCCACGGCTCTCTGTACAATTGTGTCCTTCACCCACCTGGTTCCTGTCCTCAAGCACGCAAAAGTTCATTTTAACAAAACCTGGGCTATTTCCAGATCCACTCAGGCAGTCTGTTTTGCCAGCTATTTTTTCCTAAAGTCGTAAGAGGAGAGGATCTTGAGAAAGAACTAAGATGTAGCGGGAACGGGAAATGGTGGGACCCTTCTGGATTAAAAGGGACTCACAAGCCTGCGGGAAAGCGAAGAGCTGTGAGAAGTGCCCAAAGATAGATAATGTCCCATGAAACCTGCTCTGCGCCAGGAGCCATGGAACAAGTGACGGGCTCAGGAGGTCTTTGGGCCTGTTGTGACAATGGAGGAGCAGAGCCTACACAACAACAGCCCCTTTCTTTGGGAGTAAACATCTGAATGAAAAGAACAGTAGGAAGAAAGAGGAGGAACTCACATGTCACTGGTCTGCAAAATCCAATAGGGAGGGGCTGGGCGTTCAGCCCCCCTCACTGGGTGGCAGAAGGGACACCAGGGCCATCTGGGGCCTGCGGGAGGAGCTGAGAGGAGCCATCTCCTCACATCTGGCCAGCAGTGTTCAGGGAGACACTGACAGTTCCAGAAGAACTCATAGGCAAGTTGCTTCTGCTGCACTCTGCAAACAGACCTGTCAAAGGGATAATGAGTCAGGCAGAGAGGTAGAACTGCTGAGAAACAATATTCCTCAATGACAACTTTCCTTAGAACTGGAGAAGAAGCCTCTTTCATGTTTGTAGACTATTTACCTTGGCTTGTGATGACTGCAGACCTGAAAATAACTAAGGTTTGCTCACCTGCAAAGGCAACACGAGACGTGCCTACCCACCCATCCTGACACACGGCACCACGGCTGCTGTAGGACGTACCAGGACACCAGGCCTTTTGAGCACAGGAATGCCAGACCTCTCGCCTCACCAGCAGAGTGCTGTTCTCAGATTTGGAGGTCCAGGAAGACAAGCCTACCTTAGACACCAACAGAGTCCTCTTCCTGCATGGAGATGGTTTACCCCACGATGTCAGCTAGACACGGAAAGGACCGAACCATGGGATGGACAGAGGCAATGGCTCAAAAGAATGGTACAGCATAAGAAACTCCAAGTTAAGAAAGGGAAGAAACAGAGAGAGTTGAAGCAGCAACGACAGAGAAGCAGAAACAGCATACAAGGGGAAAACAGTGGTTCAAGTAAGCATTTCTTCATGTTACAGAATACATCTAACTTTGTCTCTGACAGCTGCAAATGCTGGTAGTTCACACACCAAGGACTACGGCTACCACTACGGAATAAAGGTAAACATGCACGGGAGATCGGGTGGTACAGGAACAGAGAGCTTGATTTATGACAGCACAGCTGGAATCCTGCAAACCCTGCTCAATGCAGGACTCACAGCTCAGAAAATCAAGTTCCCTGTATTTATTACTCAAAAGTAGGTGCTTTGGTTACCTTGTGATCGTTTTAAACTCAATTCATACAGTCAGCTCCAAGTCTCTTTTAGGGCTGAGTCACTTGGTTCCAAAGCGTTGTTTCCAGCCTCTTGCAGGCTTCCTGTCCCACGTCTTCCCCAAGTCCCACCCTACTCACACGCGTACCCTCTGTCCCACAGCCCATCCTGCTCTTCCTCCATGCTCTCCCACTCCTTGCCCCTTTTCCCCCCTTTGTTTGTACCTCACTTCCTTCCATTTTGCCACTCTACTGCCTTCTCCCTTCCCAACTAACCATTCACTGTCACACTTAGACTTTCTGAAGTTTTGAAAAGTTCCCTTTCCAAAATCAGAAGCGGTAAACCAAATTGCCAGCCTACAGTCTTCTGGTAAAAGTCCTGTCCTCCCCATTCCACCTCATATCCTTCCTCTACCATCTTCCTTTTGTTTGTCTTGGCTGTTCCTTTGTCTACACCTAAATTAAAAAGCTCTGAGGGCAGTCCCAGAATCCAGCCCATAGAATTCCATAAGGCATCTAATATATGTTACAGAAGAAAAAAAATATTCTAATTGTTTTTTTTGCTTTTTTATTTTGGATAAACTCACTGAAAATCCAAGTGGGACTGAGTAGATAGACGTACACGTCCTGTCAACAGGAAGCGTCTCTTACATAACTTCACTGGCAGTTCTGGAAAGCTAAACGTGGTTGGGTTTATTTTCCCTCACTGCAAATTAACAGCCAGGACAAAAGTCAAGCATAAAGAAAAACCATTTCTGAGAAAGAGGATTGTAGAAAGGCGGATGATTTTCAGCACGCAGAGCTGCCCTCATGAAACATCTGCTATGACATAGTCCTGTCCTGGCTGCAGACCAAGCGTATCAATAGCTCCACGGAGTAACGGGATAAGAAATGGGAAAACTGCCATTGCTTGTTTAGCAGCTTGTTTTGCTGATAAATGTCTGTCACTTTTCAAATAGCCACAGTCTAATTGTTTTTTGGGGAAAATATTTCCTTGAGCAGGAGGTTCACAGGCCATTAGCTATTTCCCATCTGTGCTGGTGCTCTGATACACCACACACACACTTTGCTCCTCACTAGAAATTACTCACAGCTTTTGGTTGCAAACAGGCAGCCTGAAGAAGTTTAGAAATCACGTCTGCCATTAAGAATTTCTCTAGGCTTCCCAAAAATATAATTTCAGAATCAGTAGAACCAAAATGTGCTTTTTGAAAAAGCCTCTACTTAAAAGTCTGCTAGGAAAAATATTTTTATGCCTCTGTGATTCTAAACTAACGAATGACTGTACAAGAGCAACAGCTATTTGACTAAAGCAGTTGCTGCTGTGTGCTCGTTGCATGGCAGGCTCTGGAACATCACTCACCTCACCCCTTTCCAAACTGTGCTGTGACAATGTTCAGCTTCAGCCCAATAGCTGCTGGGACAGACGACACACAGCCCTCTGCTTACCATCAGACACGACATCTAAGCACTGCAGGGTATATTACATACCTGCGTACTCCTCACTTGCAATGACTTCAAGCAAACTTAGCAGTGCCAAAAGACACAGCACTACCCTCACACCTGCTTCAACTGGATCACACACTCCTGGGAAAAAAAAAAAAAAAAAAAAAAATCAGAATTCCTTATTGATAGAATCATAGAAATACTAGGTTGGAAAGGACCTACAAGATCATCTACTTATCTATCATCTAGATAGGTATTCTTCTCCTTTCTTACTCCTCCTCCTATAATGAAAAAAATAAAAGAGAAAAATGAGACAAAAAATGTGGGCACCATTGCACCTCTGCAGATTTAGTCCAGCGGTAAACTTATTCAGTCATCTAAATCCCTTGCTTTTTTTTTTTCTTTTTTTTTAAATTCAAGAGGATCACGTGATGTTTCAAAGCCAGCTACTTTTCAGACTTCCCACACCAAAGTTAGTGAGAACGTATGAATATAGAAACTGAGTGAAATTTCCAAGTCAACTCCTGCACATTGGTGGGAAACTCACACCTTTATTTACCAGCAGGACTGAACGGCCAAAGAACCAACATACAGGCAGTGACTGCTTTTCAGAATTTATTGTAAAAAAAGGAAAAAAAGAAAGTAATAAACAAGGGGGGGGGGAAGCACTCATTTTTAAACCCACCACATATTGCTTTGTGTGGAAACAATGGAAAAATGCGACAAATGTATTTACCCACTCCCACCCATGTCTCAGACGATCCAAGCTACTCAGGACACGTTCAAGGGAAAAATATTGGCAGTATCACAGCATATGGAAGTGGAAATAAAAAACATGCAGTATTTTCAATTGCAGTTGGGAGGCCTATTTCCTGGAGTCTAGAGATCATGTTGTTTTATCTGTTTTCCTTTAGCATAATGTACATTATCAGACTTCCATAACTTCAGACACCGGCAGAAAGCCCTGATTTTTTGCCAACGGTGACATACCCACCTCAAAGATAAACCTGGAAGTCAGAATGTCTGCCTTATTTCTGTTTGCAATTTCCTTTCCATAGGAACACGCACATGATATAGTTCCTGCTAACAGATATTTAAAGCTTGGCTGGCCCTTTTGCACTTATACCGCTTCAACCCCACTGGAGGTCCTCAGGGCAGCACAAACAGCAGAGAACAGAGTTCCAACACCACACCATGTTTGTTTTGGCCAAGAAGCACTTGCCGTAACCAAATTATGTGTGTTAAGCATACTTGGCAGGTCTTCTGCTTTCATCTACCAAGAAAGATGGCAGATTCTGCATTAAAATGTGTTACCAAAAATGTGAACCAATAAATTACACATTTTAACATATTTTCTAGAGCATATCAAAATATCTAAAGAAACTTAAATAGAGCTCAATTTAAACAGAGCCCCAAAATGTGTGCAGTCATACTTATTTGGTGCAATTAGCCTCATTACCAACTGGAGAAAAGCTGACTTCGCTTCAGTTTCATGCTTAAAAGCATTCATCGGAGAAAACATTCGTAATATGGCACCTTTGAGACCACCTCAGCTTCAAGTCAAGGGATGAACTTGCACACACACACATAGGTGTGTTGTTTTAGACAGAACATGAGGATAGAAACCAAACACTCAGAAAACAGGGCTCAGCAAAAACCTGTGGGTCATGCTGAATAACCAGCACCTAACCATTTTCTCCACTGCTGTGACCACACCAGTTTGAGGTGACTGGCACTACTGACAGCCACCGGTGCAAAGCGCAGTGGAGCATTTGGTCATTCTGAAAGGGGATACAGTGGAGCAATACAGGAAATTCCATGCTGAGAGAACAAAGTCAAACATTTGTTCTCTTGCACATCATAAAAAGTGTTTTTGGTTACAAATTACTATTGCAAACAATCTTCTCATAGATAAAACTAAAAATGTCTCTACCTAAAAAGCTTTGAGAGGGTCAAAACCCAAAAAATCATAACTAACAAGATTTCCCTGCGCAAGTCCTCTATCCTTCTGGGCTGTGACAGACTCCTTATTTTAAGGAAGACCTTCTTCTTGGTCGATCAATTCTGTTTTGCTGGAGAACACATCAGCCAGCATGTGCTTTGGGATCTCAGACCCCCGTACTTTTAACGCGTAGCAGGCATTCTCCACTTTCGCCAGGCTCTGTTTCAAGGTATACAGTTTCTTAGATACTTCGTAAGGTCCGGTGTTGCCAATGAAAGTAAAACCGTCGTAAATCTGGCGCAGGAACTGGCTCAGTTCAAAAGGCGTGTCGATGTCACCGTTCCCAACGCTGCTGATACACAGCCGCATCAGCTCCCCGGTGAGGTCGGCCACTCCCAGCAGGTAATCTACAGGCGTCACCTTCAGGCTGCAAGTGGGCGGCTGTTTATCCTGGGAATCGGAGGTCTGAGGACAGAACAAAAGCTCAGTACAGAGAATTATGGAAAAAGCAGTCTAAAATGGTTCAAATACACGCTGGTTTACCTAACATTGCCATAAAGCAATAGTAATTACAATCATGCTAGATAATTGCATTGCGTGGCACTTCCACGCAGTCTGATTTCAAAAGTACTAAGAGACTTCTGGTAAGAAAAGATGAACTTAAGCTAAAAACTTGGCTTCTTTACAAACATCAGATTTTTGAAAAGAATGAAGAAGGCAAAAATTGCTGTAGAACAAAATTTCTTCAGCAGAAGCAGACTCCAAGCACCCGTGCTGCGTATTATCGTGCATTGCATGTGCGCTGCACGAGCATTTCTGTTCCTTACTACAGTCACCTTCGGTGCTCCATCAACACTCACACTGTGCCCAGCTTACTGTTGGCAGTGGCAGTGTGCCTATGCAAAACTTCTATTCGGGGCAGGGTAAAGGTATGGGCAAGTCAAGAAACAGCAGACACAGTATGAGGGCTAAGGTACCCATGTTTGTCCTCTGAGGGGAAGCATCAAGACCAACCCTAGAGAAGTGACAAATGACCAAGCTGAAACAGAGGTAATGCACATTAACAGGCGCTAAGCAGAGTGCCTCCCATGATTAGCTTAGCATAAGGTAGGAAGACTTCATTTTGTCTCAAATTCGTTAGATTCCTCCAACTTGTGCTACACCACTGTACGCCGTTGGGCCTTACAGACACAATCACAGACATTAAAAATCCCTCCTCTGTATTTCCTAGTATTTTACACTCCTGGATCCTTCTTCCTACCAGAAAGTGTTCACTTTGCCCTAAAGGGGATGTGAAGTGAACAAACTTGTATCCCACTGATGTAGTTTACTACTTCTTAGAATAAAAGGCATGTTTTGAATGACTGAGTGGAAGCCCACATGCATATCTAATAAATACCATTCCACTAACTGGACTTATTTAATCAGGTGCCAAAAATGTGACAAAGCTTAGTCATTGCATTACCGTTCCAGAAAGATATTTGTCATATTAGAAAAACTTTTACCACGTTCGTTGCTTCTTCTCTGTCTTCGGCTGTAAATATTAGTTGTTTGTTGATCTCTTCAACACTAATTAAAGATCGTGTTTTGATAAAATACTGAAATGAAACTGCCTCAATGTATTCTTGAAGTCCTGCAAAAAAAAAAAAAAGGCAGAATTATTAAGCAAATGATTCAAACTTTACAGCAATGATCCACGCTTTTTAAGAAATCTTTTATTTGAGACTATTTTCAAGTTACTAGCAGAAAGTAAAAATTCATAATCCTGAAAATTTATTTAACACAGCACACTTTTGACATACAAACACCAGATCGAAAGCAAAGCAGATGAACATTTTCAAGTTACTGCTCCAAGTGCGCTTGTTATTCAGATCCTTCTGTAGTATCAGTACAAAGCATCATGTTACTCCCAGAAACATACTGAAAAGTTGCTCCCCATGAAGAAGCTTTTAAAACACAGCATTCGTATGACAGAGAGTGCAGATTGTTTCATGAGGTCACAGACAGAAAAAAAGACTGCAGATAAGTCAGAAGCAAGGCAGATGATCCACAAAATATAGGTAAATGAAAGTTTCTTTTAATTCATGTTATTAGCAACAGTAAATACTTGTTTAAAACTTAATTTCCCACATCTTTGTTTTGTAGGAATTAGTGAATAGGCTCCTTAAAATATGCAGCTAGGTGAACTTCATTTTCAGGACAAAGCATACGTTCTTACAAATGACTCTGGAGAAAAAAAATTATCATTATTATTATAATCAATCAAACAAGGTTGTGGTGTTCAGCAAGATGAATATACTGAAGAACAGCTCTATCCAGAAGAACTTACACTCTGAAAATAAGGCATGCAGGAGGAACAAAAGGCGTGCTGGCGAGGAAATAAAAGATGGGATAACAAATACAGCTTGTACCAGATCTATAGGCCATCTGCAGCCACCTGGCACAATTACCTCTCACTACGTACTTAGCAGATGCTGATTTTCTGCACGTGTTATTAGCAAAGGTGAGATCTAAAACAGAGCTTGAATGTTGAGACAGTGATTTCATAGGTTCTGTTAATCTTAGGTGTAGAGGGCAAATTTGGGGGAAGCACAGGGGAAAAGCTCCTAAGTAGAAAACTGAAGTTGGTACTGTTGGTGGAAAAAAA
>WBMW01003636.1:3141188-3183769 GCA_013396635.1 Penelope pileata | reverse complement strand
AAAAAAAAAAACACAAAACCACCCTAGTATTGTATTAGCAAGAAATCAGGTTTCTTCAAACACTCAGGTCATTGGAGCACTCCCTCCAAGAGTGAAATGAACATAGAAGGGGTAGGAAAAGATGGTTCTATTTTAAAAATGGGTTAAGAGTCCCTTAACTGAAGGAGTCAGATTAGGGTAAATACAACCTAATTCTATCTAAGATCTACATGCACACGTGCACTGACATTTTGAATTAGGATGACAGATCAAACAAGGTGAAAGTTTCCTCCTAACATTTAGTTTACTTGATCTTTTTCATTTAAGTAACAGTTTGACAGTTAAAAGTGGGTTAAAATTGTTTTGTCATCTCACTTCTTGAAGTTAGCAACGCCAACACAATCTGTGTCAGCTTCCTGAATGACCTTAGTCTCCCTATTTCTTCCCAAGCTTTTTTCCTTCATCCTCTTGCTTTCCCCCTTCCCTGCAGCTTTCTGTTCAACACAGCAGTCTCTGCTGATGATTAGGAAACAAGCAGATGACAGCCTGTGTTATCTCCTCCAGCTCCTCCCCTAGACCATGAAGCAGGAATCGCAAGCCAATAGCAACCACCAGCAAGGCTGCTGGAAAATACACACAGTTAGCTCCAGCAATTTCTCCAACATCACAATATGATGGAGGGGGAACACCACTTACAGAGACAGGTAAATGAAGGTACTGAATTGTGAATTCACAATGAAATCAAAACAACACAGCCAGAACCCTACCTTATCACATTTGGGGTGCTAAGTTGCCTTCTCTTAAAAAAAAGGGAGAAAAAAGTCACATTCTTGTGGAAATTTCAAATTCAGAAAAAAAAGATACACTGGAAAGCCTTTGCAATTGGACTCTGCAGAACATGGGGAAGGTGGTAGGTTTAAAGAACTCACTTCTACAATTCTGCTGATCAATGAGAACTGGTAAAAGAAGTACATAACCATGCACATCAACTGAAATAAGGAGAAACAATAAACGTAGAAGTATTAATAAACAAATTAGAATTAAAAAAATAAATCATTACACTTCAGAGTTGGCATCCTATTGAGATAAAACTGACAACTCACACTTCAATCATTTCAATTTGTCTGGAGACTTGGCAACAGTTCCCCAGATTCACAGTTCTTTCCATGCACAAGTGATAAAACCTGAAGTGATTAAACTAAAAGTGATTAAACTAAAAGTGAGGCTGTGAAACAACCCAACAGCTGCTTAGTTGCTTGTGAGCATGAAGTCAAAGGTTAATTTTATACCAGCTTACTGAAGGAGTGTAAAGCCAGCTATCCTCAGAGACACCCATGATGTAGATATCCTGTTGTGACAAAAAGGCTTAAAATTATTCCACTCAAGAATAGATTTTATACGATGGGAATAACTACAAATAAAAGCACTAGAGAAAAAGTCCACAAAAGCTTACAAATTTGAAAAAAAAAAAATCTGTCATTCCTATTCACTGAGTAATACTTCAAAAACCGAGTCACTATGCCAGGTAGAGCTGTGTACAGCCTTTGAATTTTAAGGGGAACTGAGGAAGAGAAAAACACAGCTAAGTCCATTTCCACATAAACAAAGCACTCGATTTTAACAGTTCCATTTTGAAATCACTTTGACAATCAGTGCTAGCATACATGGGAATATTTGTCAGAGAAAGATATTTTATACAACCTTGACATGATCACAAACAGAATGTAACTACCTGTGTGACCTGCCACAGGGAACCTTGCTTTAGCAGGATTGGACTCAGTCTCCTGAGGTCCCTTCCAACCCCTGCAATCCTGTCATTCTGTGTAACCAAAATAAGAATGTATTTCTTATTTTAGAAATGAATCATCTAGCAATGATTTGTCTAAGCTGGTTTACAGTTAAATCAATAACTAAACTGATGCAAATTTCTCTTACTACATCCTAAACATTTTCTTGATTGCTCAATTGCTACTCGACACATCCATGACCACCCTGAAGCTCTGCTCCCTTCTGGCTGCAGGTGTTGAAGTGATACATTTCAGACGCTGAAGCAGCAGCATCCTGTGCACTTTATGTGAAGCTGAATACACACCATAGCTAGGGAAAGGTAAACCAGAGGTTTGTCTGTTTTCCTCAAAACTAAAGGAACAAATATAGGCTCTCTATTTAATAGGCACGGGTACCTGTGAGAGTGAAAATATTTCCCAAACAGACAAAAACGCTGCAGAGAATGTTTCATTCTCTCATTGTAGAAAACAATCCAATTGAGCCCTTTTTATTGTTGCTATTAGAAACAAGTGTACTTATAAACAATGGTTTTCTTGCAGATGACGTTGTGGAAGAGAACTTCACAACCTTTTATTTTGATCCTAGTTACGGATCTGAGGGAAGTACCGCGGTTACTTGCTAAAATCAGCACGGTTATCGTGCTCATATTTTTACTTTCCTTGGAAGAACCTAGAAAAAAGGCAGGAGCCAGAAAGAGTCAAGGAGCAGTACAATGTAACATGCTGAAGATACAAAGTTTCAAATAAGCAATTTTCTTAGTGAAAATCAGTTTGACAAAGTTCCTTGGCACATTTGGCAGCCCAAGAACAGAGATATGCAGAAAGTAAGATAACAGAGAAATTAACAAAACTATATCTGACAAATACTGGCTTCTTCACTGCAAATTCCATTAATTTTTCAGTATAACCAGGAAACTTTGTTTCCATTTCTGGCATTTTACCTCTCACCCACAACAGCAAAGAGATGAACATGAATTCTTCAGCTACATCCTGTTCCTGTGTTATTATGTTTTCCCACCATCTTGCAGAAACCTGATTGCTTCCTTCATGGATAGCTTTCCTTTCAAGTTTTAGGTGTATTTAAGTCTCTTCCTGGGTGAGATGATTACAATCCATTATACCCTTCCCTACGCATTAAAAATCTTTTCCTTTGTATGTCACCTATTTTATTAGTTTTTAAACTATAAGACAAACAAATGTTCTACTGTTTCTGAGGTGCACAATTGTTCTTAACCTTGGATTTATTTCAGAAATACATACAAAGGAAAAGGTAGTACAGCTCTAGCATGAGATGTGCTTTCCATATTATGAGTGAAAAAGGTAAGAACAAAAAACATGGATAGCTCATTTGTGTTCTAACCAGAGTCTTCTATGCAAGGCCAAAAAAACAATAGTGCTTAAACAGGTGACGAGCAATCTAAATCTGGCCTACTTGGGCAGACTTCCCCTACCTCCATAGCATTTCTTACAGCATCATGGCTGGCAGAGCTACACACTTACGTCAAAACACGGTACTCCAGCACAACTAAAAGTAATCCTTTTTCATCCCCACAGACTAAATTTACTTTATCCAGTCCAACAACAATTTGTCACTGTATAATTAGACTCCTGAAGTGACTCCAGATGGGGTAAGGTAGGAGACAGAAACAAGCTACATTATACCAATCTCTCAGAACACAAATAGTGCCTGCACAAGATAAATTGACTGCGTCAACGCTGAACTTTTACACAGAATTTCCTGCATTGACATCAGTAGAAGCAGTCACAGAGCAATGGTTTCGACAAGGTGCTGACATTTCACAGCCTCATCATCTAATCCCATTCAGAGCAAGTGCAGACATGATAAAGAGCTAATGAGCTTCCCTGCACAACCCACTCTATTCTCCATTACTGCTAGCACTGACACACAGCAAACAGGAAGGTCAGCCAACAGTGTTCTAGTTACATCTGTTATCAACACTCTACGTTGTATTAGTGAAGAAGCCCTGAAAGAAATACGGGTTCCTCATTCCACGTGAGGCCTTATGTACAGCTATCAGCTGTGAAGATAATGGCACACCTATAACTTGCTCCTAGCAGCATGCTGACCTCATTGTACCAACACCAACATGAAGCTTAAACGACTGCTCTAATAGCTTGCTCAGTCCAGCTGTCCTAGAGAAAAAGGCCCAACACCCCAACAGCCTTGCAGGTCTCACACATGCCCCCTATCCTGTNAAAAAAAAAAAAAAAAGAATGTCTTGCTCCAATCAGTTAGAGATCTCATTTGCTAAGCCACATTAGAAAGGTACATTAATTCCCACACAATGCCAACCTACCGTACAACTCTGAGCTCCTCTCTGTATTATACAAGTTTTGCATTTATGCAGAGTAGATTTAGATCATACTTAGAATACTTACCTAAACCCTAAAGCGTTACAGAGCATACTCTTTCTTGTCTTTAAGGATTATACATATAATACATATTAAGGACTATATTTTTTCCCGTCCACCATTGATATTTTACAGCAATACTTCAGAGCTTTACATATATATAATAAATATAAATAAAATCCTGAAGTTTCCTCCCTTCATAAATTCAAAACCTTTCTTTCTCAGCCCTCTTCTTGCGTATCATCCCTCAAGAATTTTAAAGAAGCAGTACACGTTTCCTCACAGGATATAGAAGGTATACACTGCAAAGTGGGGCAAAGAGCAGGAATTCTATATTACAAATAGTAAAGCTTTAAAAATATCAACAAAGCCGAACATCCTAACATAACAAATGAAGAGCTCCACATTAAAAAAAGACTTCATTATTTCAGTATCTCTTTGTTTGCTTGTTTAGTCATCCCCTGGGACAATCTGTACTGTTAAGAAACGTGTAGAAAACAGTCATCAGTTTTTGTTGTTGTTCAATTAGTGCTATACTCAGTGTTTGAGCTCATGCAAGTGTCCTTTGGGGAAACGTCCTGCGTGCCATTAGCACTATTCTTAATGAGGGAAAGCATGAAACTCCTTTAGTGCTCTGCCAGAATTGTTTTATCTTCAGCTCAAAAGAACAACTGTTTGGAGTAACCCCAAAAAAAGCATTTAACAATTACAAGTGGCAAACAATATTCCCAAGCATTATACTCATAACACTGTGCTATTTATAGGCCAACAGTTATTATAATGAATAAAATATGTATTAGGCAGCTTGATTATGCAGACAGTCATGACTCCCCGACCACGACCGCTACGGCAGTTTCCATTACAAGTTTTGATCCCTTTCACTCTGAGAGACCTAGGGTGGGGAACAGGAGGATGTTTCATGTTTGGTTTCAAGACAAAGGAGAATATTTTTAGGAAGTTTGAGGTTAATTGGACATGCTGCTTTTGAGATATGGGACGCCGGCATTTCTTTATTCTTTTTTTGAAGGAAAAGCACTTTAATTGCAGTTAAAAACTAGGAGAAAGTCAAAACTTAGAGCTCCAGGAAACACATAAAGGCAAAATATCTAGCCCTTCTCCTAGCTACATTTGTTTTCAGAAAGGCATGCAAACTTTTCCACTATGAAAAAAAGGCAAGGCAACAATTAAAAACCATTAGACTTAAAAACAAAACCAAAAGCAATCTTCTTATCATTGTTTTTCCTCCCAATTACAGGATTTCATAAACAGCGGAGGGCAGGGGAATAAAGCATTCCCTCTCACAGTTGTTCTTTATTTAACTGTCCCTTCATTCTTCATGTTTCCAGGTGATCTATCATGGCCTCATAATACTGACAGCAAGCATCTTCACATCTGTCACCTTATTGATCCCAGTGTCAGCTCTGTCAAGATCTACAAGTCTTGAAGCCTGCACAGCCCTTCTTTTCCATCCCAATGACTAACTGAAGAGGGGAGGATTCAATGAACAAGGTGAGAGCAAGGCTCACACTAGAAGCTTGCATTTCATACTACTCATACACATGAGCTCATTTAAACAATGCCTAAAAGTATTCTCTGTCTTCTCAGTGACACACGTATATTCTAACACGTTCCCTTACAAAACATGCACGATGGACACCAGCCTGCGCAAACTCCTCTCACAGAGGGCCATCATGTAGAAGAGCCAAAATTTAAGAACCGATGTTTTGCACGGGCAGATAGCGATAGGACAAGGGGGAATGGTTTTAAACTAAGAGGTGAGATTTAGATTACATATTAGAAGGAAGTTCTTTACCTAGAGGGTGGTGAGGCATTGGCACAGCTGCCCAGAGAAGCTGTGGGTGCCCCATCCCTGGAGGTGCTCAAGGCCAGGTGGGATGGGCCCTGGGCAGCCTAATGGGTGGTGTCCCTGGCCATGGCAGAGAGTTGGAACTGGATGGGCTTTAAGGTCCCTTCCAACCCAAGCCATTCTATGATTAAGTAGACTTAAGTTGGGTGACCTACTGAAATGGAACGAAGATCACTGTATTTCAGTTGGATTTTATATCGTCTTCCTAATGAAGAAAGAACTACCTAGTTGTCTTAAGACTAGTATGTTGTTCGTTTTTGTTTTTTTTTGTTTTTTTTTTTTAAATTCTTTGATAGTCTCACTCCACTGCAAGTCACATGCAAGTGTTGGGGACGTACTGCACATATAAAGGTTTGCAGCTGTGGAGTCACTGAGTCACTACACATGTGCAGGAGGCCGCTGACTTCCCCTACTAGAGGTCTATATCCAGCCTGTTCTACAGTGGATGGTTGCATCTTTGTCATTTTAAAAAGATGATATTTAGAACACTGGTGAAAAGTTTTAGAAATGTTGAATTGTGTCTGATATAGTATTTTCAGTTGTTTTGTGAAGAGCTTATTCTGGTCCATTTTGATATTAACAGGTATCTTTATGCAAGTCACAAATCAGTTAAGGAGAATTAGCATAGCTAACTATGTATGAGTATTTACCAAACAAAGCAAACCTGAACAGAAACTTATTTATTTTCAGGTTGTTATTGCTAGCTTAAATTTATGTCCCTTTTATATAAAAATCTAACTATTCAGGTTGGCAAGGATGTATTTTTAAAAAACCAAAAGCTACTTTTTTTTTAAAACCAGAGGAGAGAATTTGGAAGTAGAAACCCAGCATGAGGTTTGTTCACTTACTTCATAGGACATGGGTACATACAGAAATTACAAGATAAGTTTCCATACGTCTGCATGCTCTATTACATCCGAGATAAATGCGAGCTAACTCCAGGCAAGCTTCCTCACAGTAAAAACAGAAGTAGGTATGTCTCTTTGAATTTAGCCACACTAAGCCCCATACTAAGAAAATTGGTAGAATGCATGTAAAGCAACTGATGCATGGTAACTGGTTACCCTGTAATAATTCTGCCCATGTGGCAGGGCTGATACTTGTAGCACGAGGTCTCACAAAGATTCCTGAGGTAGCACACTTCAAATGATGCTACTATACAAATAGCAAGAACATTATGTGAGTCAGAGGGGACTGTGAGCTTCACAGGTTATTCAGACAACATTTATAGGTCTTATATGGGGCTCATAGGTCTTATGGGGCTTTGAGCAACCTGGTCTAGTGGAAGGTGTCCTTGCCCATAGCAGGGGGGTTGGAACAAGACAACCTCTAAGGTCCCTTCCAACCTAAACCATTCTATGATGGTTAAGGAAGCTTTCAAAGTTTTGTTCACAAAAACTGAATGAAAGGATTCTCATAAACAGAGCCTGAAATGAAAATCCAAACACTTGAACTATCACTGTTCAGAGTTTGAAGTCATTTGTAGTGATAGAGCTTTGAATCATCTGTTTTTTTTTCATTGCCTCATAGCAGTACTAAGCGATAAATAGCAGCAAAACTTACACCAGTTGTAAACAGCCCTTCTAAGAGAAACTGCTCACATTTACTTTAAATAACCAAAAGTATCACAAGCACATTGTAGAACTGAATTAGAGCCATTGAAAACTAGTATGGCAAGTTCAGAAGTGCCAAAGTGAGCTCTCACTCAAGAGCTGTCTCACTCTTACATGACCTTAAATTCACATACATAAGACAAACAGCGCACAGGTTAACTTTTACTTGTAAATTACTTCTCATCATAGATGTGTTTGCTGCCAGTTCAGAAAAGTATTTTTTTAAAAAAAAAAAAAATGTATCAGGGCAAATCTTCAGCTCTCCTCAACTGAAGAAGTCTTGCCTGAACAAGGAAAAACACATAGGATTCCAGCATGTCTGCAGTAAGATAGGTAAACGCAAGATACTCTTATAGCATGACCAAGATGAGAAAGGAGCAGTTACAGATTTTACTCATATGTTGCCATAAACAAGGTAAAAGAATTTTAGGTAAGAATCAGATTCAGTAGTAAAGAAACGCCATTTGTCAATAGAAGTGACAAAACACTGGTACTTAGTATCTCAAGGACGCTAGCAAAGACTGCTGGTTCAAAGGGAGGAGCAGAGACTGAAACATATACACTGTGACTTAACACCTGAAGCAATGAGAGAGAAGCATATTCCAAGTCTTTAGAAGAAAGAAAATGCTAACCTAGGGATTTCAATTTATGAACTCTATCAATTCACAGTAGTATAATTTCACAACTTAGTCACTCTTCCTCTCTCCCAGAATTTCTACCCTTGTCAGCTGAGGTAAATGAGCATGTTGCACATACTCCTGTCAGAGACGATCAGCCAGTACACTTGCTAGAACTACTCCCAGCTTCACTGGGGGTCGGAATCCAAAGTTTTCCAGTTGCAAGAAATCCTTGTTTAACTGCAGTTCTAACAAGAGTGTAGGGCAATAGTTTCTCCAGTATGGGAGCTAACTCTGCTAACCACATAGATGAATCTGAGTCCTGATTTGTAACAACAGAAATGTGCATGTTCAAACCTGCTGCGAGAAGAGGAACCACCTTTAGACAAGGAACCAAGTTCAGTGCAGAAGAGCATACTTTTCCTATTTTAAAATAATTTACCTGGAGATATAGCTCTGTGGAACTGATACATGTCTTCTCCAATCAGCTCTTGTGCAACCTGCTTAATCTTTCGTCTGACGGCATCCAACTTCACTTCAGATTCATTGAGTATTTCTTCCCCATTGGGAGCACTGCAATCATAAAGCAGAAATTGAAAGAGCAGCCTTTGGAATATGAGCAAACAGCTAAAAAAATGCTACAGATTTTCTTTTACTAATACACATTCGTTGACTTTCTGGAAAAAAATGAAGTGGATATTGGAATTAGAAATGGTTTAACTTCCATTGACACCTATTGTAGGCTCTGGAAGAAAGATTATGCAGATTCTTACCATGAAAATAATCAACCAGCCAAACATAGTTCTGGTAGCATTATATTTATTCCAAATAATAATTCTAACAATTGATTAAGTAAGAACAATGAGAAGCACAAGCAAATGCTTCAGAAAATAAGCAGTATTTGCAGAAGTTCATTAATCTCTTAAAAAGAAAATCATCAGTATTCTGCAACACATTACAGAACACACATGATTTACAGGCAAAGTTTTAGAAAGTAATTAAGAACAACATTACGAAAGAACAGCTGAAATACCTTATTTACAAACGGTATATACTTGGCATGTAAGTTCAGTTTATCTGATTTCCTTTAAAACCACCCCTCCGCCAACCTCAAATAATCTACATGGTATATTAGGTTTATTGTCTGTTTGGGGACCACAGATAGACTGGTCTCAACAAAACATTTAAAAGCAAACAGATTTCTGAAAGTAAAGCCACAATAATGTCTAAAACCAAAGGACTGGGAAATCAAAATATAGCACGGAAAGTTTCCACTCTCACAATAACACTAGTATCTTAAAAATAGGGATCTAAAATTCAGAGCACATGGGGGTTTTGTTACTGTTCTTTCCTTTTCCAGTTCCCAGCACATCTAGCCCCTGCAGTGGGAACAGCTATTTGCAATCAAGGCTGTAACAGTTACGAGAATTATCACAGTAACTTTTCATACAAGACCAAGCTAAAAAGAGGGCAATTTCCTAATCCCTATTTATAAAATGTTACTACATTAGCTATAAATAGATACCACTACTGCAGAAGTACACAGGTGAGAAAGAAAAAAAAAATGTGGGAGAAGGAAGAGGGAAAGCTGTTACTGCAGTTGCAAGCAGGACAAGTAAACATTTTATACAGCTTGCTATGCAAAGCTCCAAATCTCCCATTCTTTTTCTATTTCGTTTGTGGCTTTCAGTGATTGCCTGAAGGCTTAAGAGGACACAAAACATACAGAAGTTCAAAACTTTTTACAAAGGCTTCTTATGGTGCAGAATGTAGTCAAGTAGACAACCTAGGCTTCCACCTCTGTCCCTTGATGACCTAGGGTGGGGTTACAAAAAACAAAATGGGGAAGCAACAGCAGAGGCAACTAACCTGAGGGAAGGCTGCATATTATTCTCCCCCAGCTCGCTGGAAGCTGTAAAGCTCTCATCTGCTGTTACACTCTACTACTTTGATCCTGTTTAGTACTCCAATAAAACCAGCTAAGAAACCTGAACAAGTACCTATTAATTCTCTAACTGGAGCATGCATTCATTAGCTAAAGGATGTTCATGGGAAATTAATCTAATCTTTCTCAACAAAGCATTGCAGCTATTAATCATGAACACAGAGAACACTGAGAGGCAGCTTCTAGGTTTCTACAAACACTTTAATTCACAGTCTGACTCACCTGGTAAACCTGTGGAGCAGAAATATCGTTCTTTTGCTTTCAATTGTTATATCACGACTGAGCTTCACGAGCCGTTCATACTTATCGTGCCTGGTGTCAAGCTCCAGCTGAAACGCTGCAGAGTCAGTGATCACACAAACACAGGGGATTAGCACAGTACGCAGTGTAAGAGAAAAGCAGAGATCCCGTGCCACAGTAACTGCTGTGGGTCTCAGCCCCACCAGACTTTTCCCAATGTGGGCAGTACTCCTGCACAGAACATGGTTGTGGAGACCACCATTGCCCCCTGCCTGCCAGGGCTGCTGTGCGACCCTGCAGCCCGTGCGTCTTGTGCAGCCCACTGCTGAGCAAAGGCACCAAATTATTTCTGAATGAAATACAGCAAGTCCCACAGTGCAGGTATGCACCAAGCAAAGCGCTCACAGGCATGCAGGAACCCAGCTCTCATTTTTGGCTCTTCAGAAACCACAAGGATCTCCAAAACCTCCTTGAGGGATCAATCTATATCTTGAGACACCTATGTATCTACAAAACTTCAGTCTTGAGTAGCAAAATTCAGCACTAGTATCATTTTTCTTTACTAAGTCAGGTTTAAATATCCATCAACACCCTGATGATGCTTCAAGCAGTCCAGGCCATTATGTGTTAAAATGTTTTGTTTTAACCAGTAAAAATCTATTCTGCAATAGTGCTGTTCACAAAACTGAGTTAAGATCTTCATCCATCCAAATGCACGAAGAAAATAAAGCTCTACAATTATTAGTAAACAAGACTCACTTGTTTAAAAAAAAAAAAAAACGCACAGGAAAAAAAAAGAAAGGTTCTATTTCATATCAAAACTAGACCTAGGCAAGTGTCAAGTATCTTAATATCCCTAAGAACCAGAAGTAGCAAAGCGAGACCAATTATTTAAAATAAGATTTCTGACTTACTGACGTAAATTTTCTCTGCCTAACTAGAAACGAGACAAAAAGAAATGCGTATGTACTTGTCTTAGTGAAAACTATGAACAATTACATTTCACATACAACATTAATGTTTTATAGGCTAAATAAACTGTTAACAGGTACTTAAAAGAGTTTAAGCACATTTCCCACGTAACTGTCTGAGGTGTTAAAGCATCCATGCAAGAAGATGGTAGAAGTAAGGTAAGAGGTTACTTTATTTAAAGGAACTAACAAATGAACATCCTCTAGAAATGTGGAGCAGTTTACAGACAAGCTAAGTTTAGATGAAGCTAAAAACCTGTATTTATCATTGCCCGGAAAAAAACATGGTTTCTGTCTCTCTCTCTCTCTTTTTTTTTTTTTTTTTTTTTTTAAATCTCCCACTCTTCTTATAAACCACGGGAGTCACAAATGCTCTTACTGAGCCCTAAGTCCTCCACATGCCTGACTGGTATCTCTACACCAAATTCTGTGAGTTGAGTCCACCAGTGAATTAGCGAGAAGAAATATTCCCTCGCTCTGTGGCTTATAAGCACTAGTGGAATACAAAGAGCGGATCTTTGAAAAGTCAGGATAAACCGTGTCCCTTACCCTGTTCTGGAATTAACCAAACACTGCTTATGGGATCTCAAGGAGAAGGAAGGAACTAAGGGTTGTTTTGAATTCAAATTAACAGCAACCTCAAGAAAAAACTGATACATTTGAGAATGAAAAATTGACATTAAAAGTACAGTTGCACTACTCAACTCAGAGTGCAAATGTATGTATATTATTCAAGATAAAAGTTCAGAGGTCAAAGTTAATCATCTGTCAAGCTGACTAATGCAGAAAAGAAGAAATACCCGTCTAAGGACACCAAGGAAGGTATATTGTGTTGGAGGCACCATCTCTAACAGTCATCCAGCTTTTACTCCTTCACCCTCCCTAGCAACATAAAAAAATAGACAAGGCAGGGAAATTTTGACACTGAGATCTAATTTGCTCCTGGTTTTCCATCTCCCTCCTTCATCCACTGAGGCTCCTCATTTCTGAAGACCACCCATCCCTTGTCAGGGCTTGTCCCATGAGAGAGTTAAACTAAATTTACTGAAGTTTGAATCTGATTTAAACCCTCTGAAAAAAAACTTTGCTTGGGAGAAGTTTACACTTGCTTATTTGAAGGAACTGAAATATAAGCTGCTGTTAAAAAGGCACTGAAAATGAAGGAAGCATCTATGTAAAGGCCTACACTAGTTTGTTAAACTCACACTCTTAAAGCATGTATAAACAGGAATTAACTCACAAAACACTGCATCCAGATTTACATTTATGTAGCTTGCTCATCCCTGCACCCTCAGAACTATGCTCTATGAGCCTTCTCAGCCTCTTCAAACGCAGCCAGGTCCTCTTGTCACTATGGCTGAGATTTTGCACCTGTGCAGGTCTGACATTTCTCTGCCACCAAAGGACCCAGTCACTTTTTGTCTGCCTGAACACTTCAGCAGTTTACTTAGCATCAGGTTCAGCATGGGCAGCGTGGGAAAAGGGAACAGAAGGTAAGAGGAAAAAGGGAGCAGGTCACAAGCCAGGTGCAGCCATGCCGAATCCTACAGGCCTTGATTGCACAAACAGCAAAACACCATCTTCTAAATGTATGGAGCATGAAATTTAACTAATTTCCAATTTCCCCCCAGAGAAAGTTGGCTTATTCCATCGCTAAATACGTAATTCCAAGCAAAATCCACAACGCACACTTTTTACAATCTGGCTTTCCAAATTCTTACTTACATTTAAAAGATGCCATCAAAGGTGAAGAAGGATTAACATTCTCTTTTTCCTCTCTTCTTTGACCATGTGGGAAGTTATCATGCTTCCGTTTCCTGAACCCACCTGATCCTATTAATAGAAAATAAACACACACAAAAAATATGTAAAAGCAAACTAGTTTTGCCAGAGCATATGTAATAACAGAATGCTGTCTTCAGAGTATTTGTGATTTTACTGGTATTTTATCAGATTGAATGGGGTAAACCCTGTTACCAGCCGATGTCAACCTCACCTTACCACACTACCTGTTCCACCACAGCCCTAGCGAAACCTAGAACAACTCCTACCAGTTCCATTGGATGAGCATGGTAGGATCCCAAGTCCTTTTTTCACAAGGCGTTCACATCCTTTTAAGTTTCCTTTCTGTAAAGGAATAGCTGCACAGAAGCTCTTGTGTGAAAAACAGCCTCTAGCATTAGACTTTTTTTTTCCCCTGAAGTTATTTTATTCAACTTGACAGAACACATGAACGCTGCTACCACTGTTAGCAGCATATTGTACAACAGACTGTCAGTTATGCCACTGGTCTTCAGGAACCAGAAAAGCACTGAAGGCACAAACTAAGCAGGCTGCCACTATCCAGATCGATCTCCTGGGGCACAGCACCTTAGGTCCCTGTTCTCTGACCATTTTAGAGTTTCTTCCCCTCACTCTGCTGACACTGCTCCCTGTGACTGGCCTTACGCACCTCTGCCTAAACCCTTGTTCAGAGCCCATCTCTTCCAGGCTGCCTTTTACTACTCCTTGCACTTGTACCCTTTCTTCCTTTTGTCATTCTTTCACCCAGGACAGAGTTGTTCACGTTTTAACCATTCCCCCTCCTTATCTCCACTTTCTCAGAGCTGCAAGCTCTGTGCTCCCAGCAGAGGCCAGGACTTGGCACAGCCGCACATCTCTCCGAACGTGGGGAGCTCTCTGCATTTCCTTGAAAGAAAAACAAAAGGAAGCTACTCAGAACTTACAGAAGCACGCTGGATTTTAACAGGTTTCCGCTTGTTTATTATCCCAAACCAAAGCCAGAAGTGGGCGTAGCTACTTTCTAAATTAAGAGGAAACCAAAACCCGTTTTTTTCCCCTCTTTTCTGTCAGGACACGGGGTCGGGGCTCGGCTCTTCCTGCAGCAGCCCAACGCCCCACGGACAGAGCGCAGAGCCTGCAGCTCTGCCCTGTTCCAGAGCTGGGAACACCAGAACAACCCACAGGGGAAAAATGCCCTCCTGAGGCGGGGGGAACATGGGGAGAAACAGGGAGGGAAGAGGCTCCGCTTCTTCGGAAGAGCGCAGGGAAACGCAGCAGAAAAGCACAGGAAGGCCGGGACGGGCCTCTCCCCGCCCGCCCTCCTCACGCCCTTCCCGCCGCCTCAGGAAGCTCCGCAGCGGCAGGCAGCGCACCGGCACCAGGCCGCCCGCCGCCTCACCACCGCGGCGGGCCGAGGTGGGCTGGGCCGGGGCAGGGAAGCGCGCGGCGGCCACCGTCACCTTCCTTGCCGCTCATCTCAGCGCCGCCGCCAAGCCGGGCCGCGTCCCCACGGCCAGCCGCTCCCGCCCCGCGCGCCGCCAGGGCCCCAACGTATGAGGTGCCCATGCGGGTGCCTGACGGAAAGGCCCTCCCCGGCGCGACCCGCTGGCCCCTTGTTCCGGGAAAGGAGGCGCGGCGCAGAGCCCCGTCGAGTCAGAGGGAGATACCGCGGTCAGTGGCCGCGAAATGGCAGGACACCGTAGGCCTGACCGTATTTTTGAGGAGGCGCTGGTAGGGCAGCCACGCCGAAGGCCCTCCCGCGCGGAGCACGACGGGACGCGTAGTTCTGGGGGCAGCCGCGGGGCTGGCGCGGGACAACATCGGGAGGGCGATAAATGGCCTCATTCAGATAGTACGGGAGTAAAGCTTTGCCGGCGTGCTCCAAGCAGCCTTCAGGCGGTCAGGGAGGAGTCACCTAGCCCTCCTGTTTCCAAACACCTACAGCACATGGCTAGCGTGCGACGTTCAGAATTGCTGAGAGGCACAACAGAACGCCTTTCTCCAGTTTCGTGATCTAAGAAAACAGACGTTAATCACATTTGAGAGCCGGAGTACAAAGAAGATCCCGGCAGAACCTCGGGGCTGATCCGGCGTGGGATTGCGCAACAGCTGTGATCCCCGCGCTCCCAACTGCAAGGGAACTTTCAGCCTCCAACACAGCAAAATCACAGTGTGGAATGGTGTCAGTGTTATCCCTGCACACGTGTATTCCCAGCCATCGATTTTAGAAGATGTACAAAACTGCTTTCAAAGATAATTGCTGTTTTTTGTGTTTGTTTTTTTTTTTAACTTTCCATGTAACAGTGCTATTTCTGTGTTCTCAGCAGGCGTGTGGACAAAAAGCAGAGCATTTTTGGTTACGCTGATATCTCAGGGCAGTGCAAAGAGCAGTGGCATTCACATGTTTCCCAGCAGCGGAAAGTTTCCAGCCAGCTGTGGGAAGTGGGGGTTTGATCTCTGTTAGGCTCAGCGACACTCTGCACGTGCCCAGAGATACTAACCCTAACTCTTGGCATCCCCAGGCAGTAAGAAGTGCTTTTTCCTGAGATAATCTCATTAAATGTGGCAGTGTTACTCTTCTTTGGCTACAGGTTGTTATTTGTAAAATCTTTCTTTCAGCTGATATTTAGACCTTTCTGCCTCCTCTTCCAATTCTGTTCTCTGTGTGCCTGAAGAGTGTGGCACCTGCACCATTGAAGGAAAGATAGCAACATTTTGGGGGAGTAAGCAGTAAGAGAAAGAAGGTGTGAGGATTTAGGATAGGGCAAGAATAAAAATACCAAGCAACCTCACAACAAATGAACAAGGTTTTCTCAGAGACTGAACTTGCATTGAGATATTGCGTAAGGGTTGCGTATGGCTGTGCTCCAAATCCTAAGACAAGGTTGGTAACAGCTCTCATATGGGAAAAAAAGGGGGGAAAAAGGGTTTTAAGACTCATGATTGGAAGGAAACAGCAGGAACGAGTGGACTATATGTGATCTGTGCCTTTCTGAGTGGGTAAACCAACTGCAAACAACCACTATAGCAGGGAGGAACTTGGTTTGTTTTTTTCCTGAGGTCTGCTACTCTGGGTAGGGACACACACTGATAACACTCCCACACAATGTTCTGCAGTGAGGCTCTTGCTCTGCTGCAGTATTGTCAGCAGAGGCCACCTGGAGATGATGCTCAAATGAAAGGAGAATGAATCTTTCCTCCTCTTGGAAAGCCTGAGCCTGATGCCAACTCAGCTGAGTACTGTGAAGGGCAGACTCAGCTGGACGGGAGCAGCAACTCGTCCAGCTGTAGGACCACGGTAGTGAAGGCACTTCTATGCCTGCAGCTTCAAGGAAGGGAGTTGTACAGAGGTATGGCTCAAGTGCTTTAGTGGACCCATGAAATCACCACATCTTCATGCCCTCAATCATTTCAGTGTAGCTCTTTGGAAACTTTAAAATCACACTTTCCAGATTTGAGTACAGAGTGCACAATGTGCTCTTCGTGGACAACATATGGCTTGCATAGCATGTGGGAGAAATGCTGTCTTTGTGACACCCTCCTACATTTAAATAACCAGCCTGAGAGTGTCTCTTCAAGTCACTGCTAAAGCAATAGCACTATGGGCAGTTAGAGCAGGAATTATCTCTGTGTATCCTTTTGTTTTTCTGTCTCATGACACAGCGTCCTCTTACAGCAAGGTTGTGGGGTTGCCTTGGAGATGGAGGGCTTAGCCATAAGGCTATCTGTCAAACTGAATCGTTCGCATGAGGCGATCTAGCTGTGAATACTTTCAACAAACAATTGAGTGAAGTGACAAAAAGCTTACGAAACTGTCACAGGGGAATTGCATAAACTGGGGTCAGATGTTCAGTTTGAGACTGTTACATGACCGAGGACTTTTGCAGCTGGTTGACGAAAGGAAATGGGAGGTCAGCTGGTCTGTAGTTGTTATAACAACAACCTGTTATGTTTCTCAGGCAGCAGAGATGCCCGTAGTCTTTTGGCAGGATGGACCAGGAGGATGATTTCCTCTTTTCCTGGAATAATGTTTGAAAACTGCAAATGTTTTTCAGACAGTTGAATTTGGGATTTGTTTTGGAAGCAACAAGACTCTGCCAAGTGCTAGCACACCATGGTGCATCCTGTGAGTGGATCTGCAGGAGATTTTGGGAATGCACCACAGATTAAGCTGACATGTCAATGTGTGCGGCAGAGGAGGACTGAGAGAACCTACAGGTTTGCTGCAACATTCTGCTGGCAAAAGAGAGAGAGAGAGAGAGAGACCCAACTGTCCATTGCTTTTAATTCCAAGGTTTATTTTATATCTTCGAAGGGAAAATTGGCAAGTGACAGGCTATGAATAATGTACCCATGGGGAAAGTTTGTTTCCAAACACAAGTAGTGCTTGGCTTTTGTCTGGGTGGGTGTGCTGGCGATTTCATAAAGATTTCATTCTACCGAGGCAACCACATAAAAGAATTACTTTGGAGGAATTCAAGGTGAGAATATCTTCATTCTGCATCTACATCAACACCAACACCCTTAATGCAGTAAAAGTGCAGAGATTAACCTTTCTCCTCCATCTCTCCCTTGCTCCTATCTGGGTATGAGCTCCCTGCAACAGCTAATGCAATACGATCCTTTACATTTCTAGCTGCTTCAGTTAGGCAGGGGAATTGCCAACTCGTTGGGACTCTGGGCTTTTCTACCATAGTGACAGGACACAGAAAAAGCGTAGGCTAGAGCAAAAGTCTGTTGTAGTTTAGAAGAGGACGCTGCTGGAGTAAGAACTGCAAACAAAGGAAAAACAAAATATTTGCCTTCAGCTATGGGAGTCACAAAATGGAGGTCACCTAAGCAAGGAAGTCTGAAGGTGCAGTCTTCAACAGAAAAGGCAAATCCATTCACATCACAGCAGAATCTGCATGCTTTTTTTTGGACATATTTAGGTGTCTGTGACAGGTACCCATTGCTAACACCTGGTAATATGGCTAGCACAACCAACAGAATTTTATAAGGTGAATGGACATTATCTGTAAGCAGGGTGATCGCAAATATCACTCCCTTTCTCTCCCTGCCTTTTCAGCATGGAACATTTGCCCACCAACGCTGTCACCAGGATGTGGTGACACCCACTATAGAACAGGAAACCCTCCTGTTGGCATTGTGGTAAGAAAGATTGCCCACCAGCGTTGTGAAATCCTGGGCACTAGATTGGTGGCACACCTGCAATGGAACAGGGGAGCGTAATGGCACATGAGATATTGCCCATAAAATCAAACAGCTGCGAGTAGGATTTGGATCAGAACTGCTGCTGGATGGCAAAACCTGTGATCCTCCAGTGGTCAGGGACATCTCCACTATCACAGCCTTCCTCCAAGGTTTGAGTGACTCGTGCTTTTATGTGTGTTCCAAGTGTAGATCATGATTATTGTATCATGCACTGATTATTAAGAATTCAACCCGATATGCAGAGCGCCCCTGTGACTAAAAGGTCTAAAAATTCTAGATAATAAGAAGGCTACACTAACTACTAAAAATTCTGTGTAACAGTGAGCTGTGCTGATTGTTAGAAATTCTGTGTAACAATAAGCTGTGCTGACTGCTAAAGATTCTTGATGACAGTAAGCTATGCTGTTTGATAAAATTTTTCTGTGATTATAAAGCTCTAAGTACAACCACAGCCCTGTGGCTTGTCGCCATTCTATGCAGAGTCCATTCTACCTACAAGAACCTGCCTGTCCCCCCAGCGTTGGGTGACAGTCTCTGATCTGAGCCATACCCATCTTGTGAAGTCTGAGATGCACTTCAGTGCGTATGGCCCTCAGTCCCCATTGGATAAGCAGTGCCAAATACATTTTCTCCTTTGTTCTCTTGATCCTCTCTAATGCTGGAGGTTTGAGGTAATGGTTCTTAGCCAAAGAGCTAATCTGATCTATCTGCAGTTAACTCTGTATGAAGGAGTCTGAGAATGCTGTTTGTGTCTGCATACGAGAAAGGCAAAATATTATATTACATATGGAAAACCCTCATTCATGCCAATGTAAATCAGAAATAATTCTGTCTAAATTGGGTACCACTGAGATGACTATCACGTCTTGAGAATTCCCAATGTACAGAATGTTTTATGCTGCGGTATAGGTAGGGCCAAAAAACAGCAAGGCTCAGGTAGTTAGAGAAATGCTTTCCTAACAATTCCCACCAAAATGTTCTGTTAAAAAGCAGTTAAGGTTGCTCCAGGGCAAAACACACCCACACAAGAAATGACAGGTTAGGGGAACCTTCACGCCTCGTATTAACCACTCCCAGTGGCAGGCTCCAAACCCCAACAAGAAGCTTCCCTTGTTCCGCAGGATGAAGAAACAAACGAAATACCCATCCCTCCTACACGCTTCAGTGCAAAACCCCTCTGGCTTCTGCAACGTTAGTGGCTGGTGCATGCGTAGTGGCCTCAGCAATTTTGGGAGAAATATGGCTATTAAGAAATGCCCCTTGAGCGTGCTCTCTGCTGGTACTGCCCATCTCAGGGACCTTCTTTGGCTTTGTCGGGGTCTTTTCTCCATGGCTGATTCCACTTAGTAGACCCATTCCCCAAGGCAGAGGTGAAGAATCATCTGTTGCTATTTATTGTAGGATGAGATACTTGGTATGTTAACACTGAAGTAAATCTCATTGCCTTGCTGTAAAAAGTAGCTACGTTTGTACCTGCTATTTGTACTGAGCTTCTTCTGGATGACTTATTCCCAGCTGGGGCAGGAGAAATTTCACGTTAAAGGGGTTTGCACAGAAGATGACATGTGCACACCTTTACTCCTACATGTGTCGGCGGTCTTCCATCTGTCTTCCCACACAGCTTCATTCCTCGCTGCACCTAGCTGCTCCTTTCATCCACACTTTTTCTGCTCCATAGGGTCATGGTGGCCAGTGCTGACCAGGTTTCGTCTCATCGTTCAAATGCTAGTACAGAGTTAGTCCTGCCTTTTGTGTCCAGGTGCTCTAGGAACAATGTGTTGGTATTGCACTAGTGGACTTTATCCACAGCCTCTGTGTCACAGAGGGCTCATGAGCCTTCTCCTTCTCTGGAGAAAAGCAAAGACGTGTTGGTCCAGGCACAGAAACCAGAATGTTTATGTTGGTCCCCAAGGGAGGGTGACCTCTCTTCCCATACAGAGCGGCATCAAGACAAAGAATTAAAGACAAGTAGATAAAGTACAGGAATGCTCCAGACCCACATCCATTGAGAATGAACTGGAGACATCTTTATCAAGAGGAAGAGGTCTCAGATTGTAATTTTGAGTCATGGGTGATGACCTTGAAGATGCTAAGGCTAAAAACCTCCTTGCAGAATCTACCATACAAATACCAATGTGGTGACCAGGACATAGTCTGTTACTTGACCACACATCTCCAAAATTCTGGCCATGTTTTCCTGACCACTGGGCTGTGTGGTCAGCTCCAACCTGATAATGGGAACCATAACAAAACTGTGTTCATTACCAGACTGAACACTTTATTGTTCTGTCACAGTGCAAAGGCCCCAGACAGGAAACTAATAAAGCTTTGATATGCGCATTTACAACCCCATCTTTAAAATGTCAGCATTAAGTTTTTATTTTCCTGCCCACCAGGAAAATCTACTTATACCAACAAATCCTAATGAACCAATACTTGTTTAGAAAACTGCAATAACTGAAACATTAATCCTAATGCCTTCCTAGTGCTAAATGCATTTATTAATGGCTGCTAACTTTACCACGGCCTACGTAGGGTAATACTCAACATTAGGTAAGCTTGGAACATGGGGCTTTTCGGGATACCTATACATGATATGCACATCTGTATTCACTGCTCTGAGAATATGAAATAGAAATGGGTGGAATAGTTCCTCTGTTTCCATGACAAGAATACTTTGCTGTCACCCGACACTATGGGGACAGGCAGGTTCTTTAGGGATCTTGGGTAGCATGAGGACACCGCAAAGTTACAGCTATAATTAGAGTTCTATTATCACATAGTATTTATAGCAACCAGAGTAGCTTATTGTTATCTAGAATTTTTAGCAATCAGCATAGCTTTAGTTTTACCTAGGATGTTTCATCACCTAGACCCTCTGCAGACCAGGTCAAATTCTTAATAATCAGCAGGCAATGCAATAACCGTGGTCTAGACACCGAATGCACACACACAAAAGCACAAGTCACTCCCTCAGTGCTCGGAGGATGCAGGCAACAGCGGAGGTGTTCTAGTCCAAGTCCCACTTGGGACGTGCAGCTGCTTTGTTCTTATGGGCAATATCTTGTGTGCTGTTTTACTTCCCTGCTTCATGACAGGGGTCATACTATCCTGGAGACTCTGTGCCAGGGGCTTTCACAGCACTGGTGGGCAAAAATGCTCTTCACAGTGCCAAAAAGTGGAGGGAAAGAAGGAAGGCGATAAGTTATCTGCAGATAATGGCCGTTGCTTTTAGCATGGCATTGGTTGTGCTCCCCGTATAACCAGGTGACAGGAGGAAGGGTACCTTCCTGATCCCATATGGAAGTCATCAGCATCAATGCTAAGCTTCCCTGTAAGCTCTTTTGAGCCATCGTTATTAAAAATACATTACATATACACCTGTACAAGTTGAAGTCTTGGAAGAACACGTCTATTCCCCAGAAATCAGTGCTTTCCGTGGGGATGCCTGCAGGGGACAGTGATCATAAAGCAGCCAGAGAGCTTAAGGAATGCGGAGATTTCAGAGCCTGCGTGATTACCCACAGCTGTACAAACAGTACAGTGGAGAAAACAGATTGACCTTGGCCATGTTTTGAGAGTGCCAGATAACCAGGTCCTTAAACAAGCCCTGTTTCAACACGAAGAGGAAAGAAGAGACAGTGACTCCAAGGAAGGCCAGGAAACACAGTAATGACTAAAGCAGCAAAACTGCAAGTCAGCAGCGTGAACACCTTTGAGGGACTGGTCTGGCATAGAACCGGCTGGTGATGACGGACATCTGCATTATGTACCTGGCAGTCAAGACGTGGATTAGACCAGGTATATGACAGCAATATCCCAAGTCCAAGTAGACAGCGTTCTTCAAAGCATGAATTACTATTCTTTAACAGCCCCATAAATAGCTGTGGCAATGAAAGTTTAGCCTGTTTTCAGGGCATTTGAGACAGAATTTGAGAGGCAGAGAGTGTTTTTGTATATTTCTAAATCCGTGGGACCATGGCTACCTTTTCCCAGCTTCTGAAATTTGTACCTATATCCTACTGTAGAGAGACCACCACCAGGCGCCATTCTAGCAAATAATCACAATGCTTACATCTCTGACCTCCTCTTCACCCTTGCAAATAGACATTTATTTTGCTGTTTGCTCACATGACTGGGGCACACACCCTAGAACACTGGGATCACTTGCAAAAGTGCAAATATGATCACTGGGTTGGCCTCATCCACATCCCTTCAAACTCTTATCTTGGGCTGTGCCCCACTTGGGTTGTTAAATTAGATGCTTAACTGCAGTGAATCTCTCCCTCGTGCTAGGTGAAATACAGTGGATCACCTTTCTGATAGAGAGACCACTACATGCTAGACTCATGAATGAAAGCTAGAAATCAGCTTACTCCAGAACTTCCCATAACTCAAAGCAGGCTGTGGAGATGATCCTTCAAAACGTAATGGGAAGCAGCATGAAGACTGAAGAAAACTAAGCTGGAAAACTGAACATTACACAGTAACTGTTCTTCTCACCTTATGAATTCTGCCCTTGCAATACAGAAATCCCTAGGGATACATGTTCACTGCCACGTAGCACCTTGCTTAGGGAACAAAGGAGTGATGTTTGGAGAGCTCGTGGAGATCACTGTGAAGAAGCTCACTGTAGTTCAGGAGTGACAAGAGTGACAAGGAAAGGAACCCAGGATGACAGGTGTGCTTCCCTGTTGAAGCTTCACCCATACAGCTGCTGCCAGCTTGGCAGGGAGAGCATCCCTCTGAGGGAAACTAATTCCTCTGTTCCCCTGGCACTGAGTTGCCACTGCAGCACAGCAGCTCTCAAAGAACCTGCGTGACTCAAAGGAGAAATACTGTGTTTACTCAGGCTGTTTTGCTCTCCCCCTTCAAATGCTACTTTAATATTCGTCAGTCACTCCAGCAGCTCTGCAAATTTTACAACCTATTCTCCCCAGAGCCTGAAGGCACAAAGCATTCACACAGTGTGCAACCTGAGAACTAAATTATAAAAGACGCGAGAACACACAAAATATGTACAGAAGGTCCTGAATCAGGTCAGTGAATCTGCCTACACCTCCAAGGGCAAGAACTCACCTGACTGATAAATTGAGTGTTGAAAATAGGCCGTGTTAAAAGCTGATGAAAGCACAAGAAGGCATAACATTCTCTTTAGATCTGTCACACAAAAATCCCATATCTGATTTACGAGGAAGTGTACGGAAGGCGTCCTCACCAGATATCTGCAAGCTGCATATCAAGATCTTTGGAACAAATTCAGAGGAATGACTAATTACAAATTGCATGTTACGAGTAGTTGGGAAACAGGACAAGATACATGAGGGATCTTTCAAAACCAGATGATGCCAAACTAAGCAATCTTTCTAGATGTGATAAGCCAATCTTTTTGGCAAAGGAGGCATGGTAGATCTCAGCTATCGGCCTTCAGTAAAGCATTTGGTTCAGTGCCACTACTTATATAACCAAAAGGCAAACTGGAGAGGCTGGAGATTAGTAGGCAAATCATAAAGGGGTGAGGAACCGCCTGAAGGGAAGTGGATAAGTAATGTTGGAAGTGTCTCGTGCTGGATTCTGGGGGTTCCACAAGGACCAGTCTCACAGTTTTTAATATTTTTACCAACAATTTAAATACAAAAAAAAAAAAAAAAAGAAGAAAGAAAGAAAGAAAAAATAGGAGTGTTGTGAAGCCTGAGTGATGTGTGATGAAATCTGTCAATGGCAGAAAGCTGGAGGGTGTTGCCAGTACTCAAGAAGTTACAGGTATCACAGGGAGAGATCCCTAAGCACTGAAGTTATGCAAACAGAGTGAAATGCTGTAGTAAAAATCACACATGAGGGAACTAAGAAGAAGAATTTGTGCAATAAACAGGACTTTAAATGACTGAAGAGTTGAATTTGAATCCAGAAGATAAAATGATAACATGGTGACTGTGAGCCCCCAGAGCAACACAGCTATAAAAAAGGACAGATTCAATCATTCAATCTCAGGACATACCATTATAAAAAAAAAAAAATGCTTGATGCTCATACCACTGTAAAAAAGGCATAGGAGAGTCTTCAGCTGGAATACAGCATGCAACTCCAGTTAGCGATATTTTCAAAAAACTCTCAAACTGGAGGGTCTCCTGTGAGACACTGGAAGAATTTCAGCAAAGCAGAGGATGAGGGTGCTTACCTTGGGGGATCAGGGTGAGGGAAGACAAACTATTCAACTTGAAGGACAGTCTGACACAAAACCATCGGAGTGCCAACTGGCCATCAACAGAGTCCAGAAATTAGAGGAAGGTTCCTACTTATTAGAAGCATGAAGAAAGAGGTTTCCCACAGTAGCAGGAGACAGTAGCAAACAAATGTTAGCGATTTTCAGCACAAACTGTGGCCAGTTTCTAAGGGGCCTGTCCCACACAGCTGCCTGCAGTGACCGAGGGGACTAGGCTCAGCTTTCTGAGAGGTCCTTTCCCACCTCTGTTCTCTGCACCCAGTGTCCCAGTAAGGCATTTCTGGGCTTTGATCTTACACAAGCAGGTGCCTCACTGGTTGAACAGACAATGAGGCAAATCTTTGAACCTCTGTCTCCCAGCCCTCAAGGAAGGTCACTCCCTTTTCTCAGAATGCCGTGCAAAACACAAAACCCTCCTCTATTTCTCCCACTGCCCCGGGCATTGCTTAACACTTGCCAATTTCCAAAGGCCTCTTCATTTTGATCTCCAGTGGTATTTAAATGGCTCATTTCTTCAGCCCAGGTGCTTCCCCTGCCAAGCAAGAGGGAAGAACCAGGCTGTGAAGGCAGCTTGCCGAGCTGTCCCGTGGTATGCCTGCCTTGGCCCCGTGCTGTAGGCACAAAGGTGTGTGGAGCAAGCAGCAGGCCTGGCTGAAACATGCAAAGGGCCTTTGCCAGGGCAACGCACATGGATCACAGGGAGAGGGAGAGGGACAGGGACAGGGACAGGGACAGGGACAGGGGCAGAAGGCATGCAGCTACCACTTGTTATCCATGCTGTGGCTACATGTCCATGGTAGGCCAGCCACCACCAGGGGAAAGAAATACGTGTTTTGAAAAGTTTAGTGTAATCTTTTCCAGATCTTAAAACACGACGTATTAGCCACAGTGGGCAGCCAGGTGCTAATGCAGATCACAGAGCACTCTGTTTATGAACATCCAGGCCTGCGCTTGGAAGAATGGGCAGAGGAGAGTGTGGCCCATGTTACAGTGCTGTGAGCGCTGCCAGTCAAGCCCACACAGCCAGAGATCCTCTGGCCTCCAGAGCCATCAGTCCTGTCCCAAGGACTGGCCTTGTCCATGTGCAAGCAGCAGTGCACACTTTTACCTCAACCACTTCGACATGCAGCTGGCCCACCCCACAAGCTCAAGGTGACCCCAGCAAAACACTCCGTGTCACCTTGGCACTGCTGGCCACACCGGGTTTACCAAACTGCCCACCTCTCCTCTTCAGCGTAGTTCTGGCCTTGCCGCGACTGGAGTGTCTCCAAACCCTTTGAGGGTTGGACTTGATGATCTCTAGAGGTCCCTTCCAACCCCTACAATTCTGTGATTCTGTGATTCACCCTCCCTCCTTCTCCTTGGCTGCTGCTCTCTGCAGCAAGCAAAGGAGTGGGCAGCTGCAGGGCATTCCCCCATCCCATTGAGAGCCATCACTGCTGGGAAAGCGAGAGCACACCTTTGCTCAGAGGAGTTGCGCTCAGTTTTTTTGTCTGCAGCTTACCTGGGTGTAAGCTTGAGCCTGGGGCTTTTCAAAACCCTCTGATACCTGTACGAATGGTGACGGCATTCAGAGGTAAACCAGCTTCTGGGCAAAGGGGACACACAGCTGTGCCAATAAATAGTTCTGAAGTCTATTTTTAGAGCAGAAGTCCAGCACTCAGGGACAAAAGGTGCTATTTCTCCCTCTCCTTTAGACGTTGGTCCTGATGTCCTAGCCTGGCTGACCTTTTGTGAGCATAAAACCTCCAAGGGCTATTTTCATCCTAGTGCTAATCAGAATAGCTTCAGGGCTGGCATCACAGGAGGTTCTTATCTCACAGGGACTGTCCCAGAACAACCTTCTTCCTGGATGCACCTCCAGGCTGGAGATAACAGGGTCTCCTGTGCACGCTGACTTGTGCTGGCTGCTCTCTCCCTCGCTCACCAGAGGAATCCTGAGCTCACCTCTCAGGGTGTCTCTCATTCCCTCCTTCACAGTGGCCCCAAACAACCAGCAATGTCTTCCCTCTGCCTCCCTCACTGCAGCTGGACTCATCCCGGTTGCTGGTCTGCTGTGGTCAGGAGGGAGGTGCCTGCAGAAAGCAGCTTCTCCCTCCTAAAATCTGAACTGCAGCTCTCTCAGACAGCACCCAGGGTGCCCTTGCTCCTGACACTGCTCCTCCATTTAGACACCTAGCATGAGGTGGGAGTAAGCCCACGCCCTTCTGCTTCTCAGGCACTGCATTTCACAAACAGAAGCATTGCACGTTCTTCTGCCTGTTCTCAGCTGTTACGTGCTAGGTAGGATGTTAGATAATGTATGTCCTCCCACATTCTGGCAGAGCTCTTTCCCCCATGTGGCATAAAGGAGGACTTTCATCTTGCTGCACTAGATATTAAACATCACTTAGAGTAAAGGATGTGCATTTTCATATCTGGCTGTGATCAATAAACAGTTCCTATCTATTACAGCAACTGCCTGCAACATTTAGGAGTTGAATCATGTTGTGTAATGGCTGTTGAAATGGCTATGTTTTGTAATCAATAGGCTACGAGGCTTTCTCAGGAAGATTTGCACTACACGATCAACAGCAATGTTAGTCCAGGACAACCTGATGGAAGGGACAGTTAATCCCGAAGAGCCAAGTAGCTGGAATGTGCTCTCTCTGTGGGGCATCTCTCAGCTGCGTGCACACAGCTGGGCAGAGCTGGTGCAGCTGAGGCTGGTACTTAGCCAGAGGGGCTTGGGATTTTCTTTTATTTTTTTTTTTCTCTCTCTCTCTCTCTTTTTTTTTTTTTTCCCTACAAAAAACTTCCACCGTTGTTTCACAGGAAAATAACAAGTGATCTACCCACATGGAATAAATGCAGTTATCCTTGTTTCCTCCATGCTTACTTTCACCTTCTGCTAATGTAATTTGGGTGACAAGATTTTTCCAAATGCCAAATTAGGATAAACAGCAGTTCAGTGCAACAGATAAAGAAGGGGAATATCCGGCAGCATTTTAACAAATGAGTTATGTGTGCATAGGGTAGATACCAAAATGCATAAACCTTGCAGTACTTTAGAAAAGCAGGCAAAGGAGTTTAACCCATGTGCACAGGTCAAGCCCTCCAGCAGCAAGGTCTCTGCTTTGATTCCCACTCTGGCTGACTTTTGCTGTTCCATGGATGAGAGGTGAGGGCCGGGACGGGCTCAAGCAGACCTGGGGCATTGGGCACACTGTCCTACTGCTGCTGGAGGAGGGGGAGGCAGCAGGGGTGGGAGCAGGGACAGTCACCTGTTCCCTCCTGTCCCAGCCTCTCCTGCAGCATTGCTACCCAGCCTGGCTTCCCAGGCTTTGGTGTAGCTACAACGTGTAGCAAAGCCATCATTGCTTCCCTGCTGCTTCCTTTGCTGGCGATGAGAGCCAAACTCAACTCATACTAGCATTCCCTGTACCTTGGCATCTCAGCACTCAGAAGATCCATTCTCCCCAACAACAAGAAGGCAGTGCTTTTATTCTTCTGCCAGGCTCAGCAAGCCCAGAAGGCAGCAGAGCAGATCCAAAGGAGCCCAGATAGGACCCACAAAGAGGGAACCGCTGGGGCTGACACCAGCCCGATGTAGCAGGCAACCTTGCACACCCTGCACGAGGCCACCTGAGCACTTGTGAAAACCAAAGCACGGGGCTGGGAACTTGTGTAGCTGAGAGGGATTAGAGCTGCTGTGTCCTACGTGCTGTAAGTTTCCATTGCTTACGTGCTCACAGGGAGCGAGTTCCTCCTGCCGAGCATGTGACTGTCTGAGTCCTGAGCTGCTCAGCGCCCAGCCTGCACCTCAGCCCCATTTGGATCCACACATGCTGCGCAATACCTTCACAGGAGATATATTTATCAAGCTAAAAAAAGTTCTGTTTAGCTGTTTTATAGGCCGGGAGGCCTGGCTGCACTATCCGGGGTGGAAGAAGGGGCCACCTGGAGCTGCAGAATGCCGAGGGCAGCGCTCGTGGGAGGCTGGGTATTCAGTAGAGTGGCAGAATTCCTACAGTTCACAAATGAATCATTTTCACCCTGTAGTCCCTCCCTCAACTGTAAAAACAAAAACAAAAACAAAAAAGCTTTTTAAATATTTCCCAAAGCATGTGATTTTACTCAAAGTGCATTTTACACTCCTGTTTTGAAAGGGAATCCAGTCCAGTGGGACAAAGTCTTTCCTGGAATAACTTTCAATGAAATCTGGAGTTACAACTGGACTGACTTCGGCATAACAAGTCCTCAGGATATCAGTGGCTGCTGCAGTCATGTTTTTGTAGGCAATCTGGATCTACTAGTTTTCCTGGTGTAATAATTGCCGTAAGAACTGTGATGTTTTGTAACCAAACTAGTTTATACTGGCAAAAGCCCTACTTTCAATGATAGAGAGGTGACTTTTGCTGTTAAGTTTCTTTCAGCTCTTATTTGGGAATGGGTATTCTGTTATAAAATGTCTTCACACTGTCTGCACAATAGGTGAGGATGACCCATTCAGCATTGTTATACCATTTTCTAGCACAGACAAGCTAAAATGTCTAAATAATTGCTTTATTTTGTACAGCACTAACATTAGAACAAGGTCTGGGGAAGAAAGAAACCCTACTACCTTAAAAAAATAGAATAGATTGATGCCCGATCTTAGTCTGCAATGCAAATTCTGGGTGATGTCAAGGAAACAGAATTCACAAAAAATTAACATAATATTTTCATTATTTCTATCAGGCTTGGCATTCTTATTTTGTAAGCTCCATGTATAACCAGTTCTATGAGCCCAGAGTTTATGTATTTCTATTTAAATTTCTAAGATCTGAGTTTATCTTGTCTGCAGCTTGCAGAGAAATTGAACAATATTCTGTAGGTGATACCACTTGGTATCGCAGCCACTCAGCAATACATTGCCACTGTGGTGTGTATCACTAGGGCACTGGCCAGCCCCAGGGGCAATGCCATGGTCAGTGTGGCTGTGGAGAGGTCGAAGGAGGTTTTGGGAAAGGGATGTTCACCGTGACCATATCCTGAAAAATTGGTGTGATAGAGAGCACGAAGTTGCAGGGGTGAAATGGAAGAAGTACAGGCAGGGTCAATGTCAATGCCTCCTCAAGGGTGGGATTTCACCTTGCATTTTGTCAGGCTCTGAAGGTTTTGGAAAGCAAACACAAGCAGCTGTGTTTGGTGGTCTGAAATCAGGGGAAACTCAATCTGTGCTTGTTGAGAACAGGTTTACAGTATTTCCATACACACAGCACGTACCTTAGAAAAATGGATCAGTGCTGTACTGTTGCTTAAAATAAGACCCAACCTGAGCTGCACAGCATCACAGCAGGGACAGGAGTGCTGGTAAGGGAGAAGGAGCCTCTGCAGGCTCTGGGCAGGCTCTCTGCTAGGGAAGAAGGCTCTGAGCTTCCTGAACATGCAGATTGCCTCTGAGTGGCCAGTAGTGGATTATAGCGGTGAGAATCAGGTCGTTTGGCCCCGAGCCCTCCCTGACGACCTGCTTCCTGGGGCAGCTTGGAGCTCACAGCAATTAGGCTGCAGGCTGGAGGAATTTAATGATGGCTGGCAGGCTCTTCTGGCACCCTGTGCCGCCTTGCCCCAGGGCTCCCTGATCCATCTTGGGAGCATGTCCTCTGTTGGATAGCCACAGGGATATGGGACACAGAAATGTGGTGCTGGGGACAAGCAGCCCCTGTCAGCAGCTCATTCGCACTGAGCTCCTAGGGGTGTGCTCCCACTGGGCCTGCTCTGGGTGTGCAGAAACTCAGCCTGCTCATACACCGCAGTACATTCACCCACAACACCCATGGGCTGAGCACTTCTCCTACCTAGATCAGGGTGTCCATGGAAAGGGGTGATCAGACACTGAGCAGAGAAACCACCCTCACACTTATTCACATACATGCATGCATCTCACAACCAGAGACAGGATGCTGCAGCACGAGGGCATGAAACAAGCAGTTTCATGCTAGCTTAGCTAAAAAAAAAGACCATGTCTTGTAGATATTATCCAAAAATAGTCTGCAAGACTAAAAATAGCATGGATACTAAGGCTTAAAAAGAGATCAGAGCTCAAGCCTATGAAGACAGAGAAAGCCATGAGATACAGAAAATCTGCAAGAACTTCACAGCTCACAAGAGAAACGAAAGTGAATTACACTAAATCGTTACAGCCTCCAGCCACCCAAGCCAAAGAAAGCAAACTTCTGTTTACTGTGTTTTCATTTTTCCTGGGATGTGCAAACCGGAGGCACTATATGCCAGACCTTCTCACCTAGGGAGCCGGCTTCCTGCTCGCATAGGCTGCTCTTTTCTGCCAGCACCTCAAGTGTGCGCTTTCATGGCTACCCCAAGAACTGCCCAGGGGACAGAAAAAGGGAGAAGCAAGAAACCAGCTGTGTCAGGAGGAGCAGGCTGTGCATGAACCCCACTGCTTTCTGCAGTCACACACCTGCCTCAGGTTGGCAGGTCTTGGCAAAGCAGTTCAGGTGCCACTCTCTCCTGCCAATGGGTTGGGACAACCACCAAACGAGGCCTTCAGCAAGAGAACAGCCACTGTAGGGGCCTCCTGCTCCTAGCGGGCGCCTAAAGCTGGCACATAGCCCCATGCGGAGGCAATGCTGCACTGCCTGGCACACACTGCCAGGGCACAGTCCCTCCCCGCTGCAACAAGGTGTGAAAGCACAGGGGTGTGGGTGGTCCTGCCAATGCATAGCATGCTCTCCGCTGCTCCAGCCAGGGCCAGAGAGCAGTGCCGCTGAGCAGCCTTCTTGCTCCTGTTGCTTTCATGCACCCAGTTTCTTGCGACTAGGAAGAAGTGGTTTTGGTGTTGCTTTGAATGCTGGGACCTTGGTTGCCAGGGCTGTGCAATTGAGAGGAGAAATGCTCTGCTCACACACGTAGAAGTGTCCTGTGGTGTAGACTGCTTTGAGTTTCAGTTAGGGAGAGCAAACATCTGTGTCTGCAAGTTCTCACCTCTTCCTTCCTTCTCAAGCGCTCTCAAACCGATGTGCTGCACACCAAACCGTTTCCTTGTGAGCATTTCTACTGCAGTGCTTTATGTTATTCAGACCTGGAAAGTCACTGTCTCTGGGTACCTTGGCGTGCACCAGCCTGAGATACTCTGACAAGGGAGCTGAGGAGATCTGGTGTTCACTTCTTTGGACAGGCAATAATCTTATTCTCTCCCTAAATAAGATCATTATCGAGGGGCTGTTTGTGCCCATTCCTGTTTTTGGGGACTCTCCTTTCCCTTTGCTGTCATGACTCATGGAACTTGTTAAACCAGAGTGTGCCTAGCAGGAGGAGGTTTAATTACACAGCAGTTGCAGGATAGTGATGGAATTTGTGTTTGACACGCTGATGGCAAGATGGCTTTATCTCCAAAGCTGTTTAGATGCCAGTACAGCCAACTCCATCTGTAGCGCTGAGCAAGCTGCACCAGGCACTGAACCAGCCAGGAAGAAGGTGAGATACGTGCCAGGAACAGACTCAGGACACTGATGGTTTGCATAAAGAGTCTGAAAATGTGCTTGTGTCTGGGTCACTGTGAGGAAACATTATCTGGTAAACCAACAGCATCACGCTGCACAGCGACCTAGATAGGAAATTCGATGCAGGGAGGGAGGTGGTGAGACGGTGTTCTGCTGTAACGCACGTATCAGGTTATTTGCTGTTGCTTTTATCTGGCTATAAGAGTTTAATAGTCAATAAACCACTTGGAAGGGAGTTCTGGCCTCTCCCTTCCTTCTCAGGCACTCTCACACCAACACAGTGTGCAGCCAGACGAACTTTTAAACAGCGCATTTCAGTACTTAGCAGAAGAGTAACAAAATATGCTGAAAACCACGGTACACGTCTCAGCTACGTGTGCACTACTTAAAAAGTACAGCCTTAAGGCTCCTGTGAAGCGTCTCAGAGGGATTACACTAACTTTAGGGTGACTACTCTTCTGTGCATGTAAACAGATTTGTTTACATAAAGAAAACTCTTCCCACTCTGGCATTCGAGATGGCAGTAGACAAGGAACCACGCATCTTGAGAAAGGGAGAAAACCAGGACCCAAAGGCTGTGTCCTAAAACACCTCCTCTCACAAGAAGCTCTCGATGTACACAAATGTGGGCTCTCCCGAATCCCTCAGTGTCCATAAGCCAGGCTTTTGTTAAGGCATAGACCTTCAGTAGTGTTTCATGTTTCCAGAAAAATCAACCTAGTTGCAGGTGAAGCAGGCTAGGGTCATTTTGCTCAGTGGAATCAAAAAGCAAGGGGAAGGTTTTTGAAGCTAATACATGCATGAAAACCCTTTCCACTTTCTCCTCTGTTGTAAGTGTACTTATAAGCCATACATATGATCGAGTTGTTTGTTCTCAGTCGTTGTTTTCTTTGTAATTTACCATATAACTAGCACATCGTATGACACGCTCCAGCACATGTAAGATCAGGTTGTTTAGATCTCAAAGCTCTACCATGAAACCTTAGTGCACCAGAAGAAGTACTGTTCTGGCACAGAAAGCATGTCCCCAACACCTGTAAAGAACTTGTATCTGGATGACACTTTGAGCGAGGCAGAGAGATGGCAATCTTGCAGGGCAAAGGCTCAGCGCTCCCACATTATCATTTCCATATTTTTCTAACAACAAAATCAAGATCTCCTTTAGTGCTGAAACTATGCTGGCAGGAAGAAAAAGGTTTAAAGACTGTTCAAGGGTTTTTGAGCTCAAATAACAACTTACCTATGGCCCAGTTTGTTCAATGTGAAGTCTGTGAGCAGGAAAAGGTTGGTTTTAATTTTTCATTCTGCCATACTCAGTGTTGTCTCCCAGATTAGCACTGTTGGCTCCAAAGCACAGCATTTTGATAAAATCAAGCCTCTTTCTTATATTTTCATATTTCCCCCCAAATAATCACAAAGGTAATAGAGTATTCCTCTTACAAATGCATCGCAACAGAGATTTTGATATTTCTGTGATGCTGAGGTGTCAGAAGCCAGACTCAACGTTTCTTTTTTTCAATCACATTTGTAAAGTTATTTCTTTTGAAAATACTAAATGCAGATTGACCTCAATAATTTTTGTCCACATCTAAACTGTAGATAAATCTTGGAAAACAACACAGTGTAGCTAAATTTTCTAAGATAACACTTTTTAATCTGCTGTCCCGATGAAGAGACTTATGTCAATGAAAATGTGTGGTATCAGGACATTTTTTCCCCAGCCTCTGTAGCAGCCAGCAGGCTGCTTTCTAGGTTTACATATCTTTTAGAAACAAAGTTTCAGGCGCTCTGAGGGGCAGTGGTGGTTACTCTGTCAGCGTATTATCTCAGGCAGGATGAAGGCAGCGCTGAAGCTGGGCAATTCACACAGCATGTGCTGCTGCTTTCATTGACCCCAGAGTAAAATCGATTCTCCGTTCTCTCAGGGAAGCAAACGACATCTGTCTCTCAGCTGCCTGAGGGACACCAGCACTGCCCTTGAGCACAGAGCTCTGAGCTCCCCCTGCACCCATGAGCCATGTTGACCATGCTGCATGCAGCCAGGGTCCCATCCAGTGCCCATAGTGTAAAATTGTCTCCAGGACTGAGATGGTTTGCGCATGTGGCTGGATTTTTGCCTTTGCAAGTGGTAGTTTCTGTGTAGGACCTAAGGGAATTTCTCCCCTCACGTGCTTCTGGGAAGAGCCTTCCAGCTTAATTCTCCTCTCAATCCCAGCAGACCTCATCTCAGCTACAAGGTGAGCCCGTGCCCCCGCTGGCTCCACCTCACAGCTCCAGATCATCCCTTCCACCCTCTCCATAGGAGCTCAGCACTCATCTGCAGCACAGCGTTGCCAAACTTCCCCGGGGAGGAGGACCTCCTCTATTTATAGAGCGCTGAGCGCTTCCAGAGAGTGTTCTGGAAGAGCTCCTACTGAGCTGTGCTGGGGCTGACAAAGGGGAGCTGGTCAGTCACCTTGCTTCATGGCTTTGCCTTGCACACAGCATTCCCTGCATGGCTGCAGTGAAATACACAGTGTACACAGCATGCATTCGGTGCCCTGCATTGACATTTAGCAACCTTCAAAATTTTCTTCCTTATGTGCCTCTTCCATATCTGGATTACAAATAGTAAATCAGACCCTCTAACATGACTCCACATTCTTATTTCTTTATTTTTATTCTAGGTCTGTGATTCAGTGCTACCTTAAGGTAATACAGAGCGAGAATGTTTAGCTTCATGCTGTAGCTTTTTCTTGAACAGATTCAGTCTCTGGAGGCTGATATTTTCAAATCAAAAGTAAGGTTCAATTAAAAAAACACATTGCAAAATGTTGCTCTACAAAGATATGATTCAGCATCTCTTGTTCTGAAATGTGGAATATTTCTTAAAATAGGGTCATCCTAGCTAAAATAAGGTAGTGACCAGGCTAGACACACAGAGCAGGCATACCCACAAACACACAAGCCTTTGTGTGTATATGAGCTAGCCACACTGATAAAAAAAGAACCCAAGCCCTTAACGACTTCTGCCTGCAGTACGTGGCATTTATTGGAGGATGTGTTTGCACAAGGGAGGAACTGCTTTGCCTCCCACCCACATTTCAACAATGCTTACAATTTAGTAAATAGGTGAGGACAGTCTCTATCTATTCTCTCTGCCTATTCCCTCCAGTTCAATCTCCTTCTGTATCCCAGAGTGAGGAAAGTGTAATCTGAGGAACCTTTTGAGGAATCTCTTTTAATGAAAACTCCCAAACGTGGTCCTAGCACTAGACATAAGTCCAAAGCTTACAAAGAAATACAAAGCCACCACCAACAAAAGGAAATAATAATGTCAGGAAGAAAATGTAATAAAACAGTAAGGAAAAAAGTGAAATCTGCCCCCTGAAAAGATAAGCATGATCATCTTCCACTGCACTGTGGGTGGATGAAGAATGTGTAGATGGCTTGCTGACCTGCTTTATTGCTTCTGCATAAAAATGAAAGGCCATTTCTTCTGCTACCAATAAATGCCACCTTATCTCCAAGTCACTAATTAGCTAGCTGGGCGAGCGAGGAACAGGTTCAAGGGTAATGCCTCTAACAGTGACAAACTGACACAGCACGATAGGAAGACTCAGAGGCAACCCAGCCCTAATTACAGTTCTGTAACACGTACTATTGCTCCAAGAGCAAACCAAAGACGTTAGTAATTCATATTCAACTGTGTGTTTGCAAGAACTCCTGTTAAGTTTAATTTTCTGCGACCCAATACTTAGGCACAACTTTAAAAAATGAGTAGAATTCCATCATTGTTTTATGAGTCATTTACAGCACTATGTCTTCTGAACATCCATTGAAAGAAATGAAAAGAATAGTATTGATTTAGATAATGCGGGAGGGAGGGTTGGCAGACAACAATTTTTCATAGTAATATATGAATTTAAATTACCATACATCTGTTCTGCTCCTGTTTTAGTAAATATCAGTTCCCGCTGTAAGTTAGGTTGCTTGGGAAGTACTTTAAAACGTGCTGAAACTTCCTACTTTGATATTAGACACAGTGTTCTCACAGAGGGTTGTGCTTGTCAGCAGAGGAGACAGGGAGATGTAGAAGCATCATCATATTGGGTGTTCATCAGCATCACGATTTTCATTTCTATATTTGTTCAGTTCTGAAATCTTAAGAACGATTCTAGTCAACAGACAGACCCTTTCATCTACTAAAATCTGAAAAGCAACCTATAAAATTTGAATTCTTGGCACGCTGCTCACGGAGCCAGCAGTGTAAAACACCTCTCCCCACACGCTTACACAGAAGAACCAGCTGACAGCAGCCATTAGCTGGTGCCATTAGCTGTATATCACAACACCCAGCGCTTTGGATCTGCTGATTCGCTCTGTATGGTTTTAAGAGGTCACTCGGAAAGACTTCTGTCTGGTGCAGATAGAGTAGAAATAGGTCATGTTATGTAATACAAAGTAAAAAAGCGTGAAGTTACCTGATGTGACTGAGTCAGCTCACCGTTCTGACTTGGGTGGTCCTGCTTTTCCCTCCCTGACTCCTGGCCCTGTGGGTCCACACCCTCTCTTGCACCACATCAAACCACACGGTAAGCTGATCCAGCTTGTTAATCTGACAGAAAACTATTCTCTCGAACTGACTCACCAAGGGCTAGACAAGTGTGGTGCTAAGGTAAGGAAGGGCGAAGGAATGTGCTGATGGATGGCACACAACCACCTCCTTCGGTGGGCAGCTGCTCAACATCAGGGCTAAAATGTAGCAAAAACAAAGAAAATGTTGCAGAAAGGCACAAGAGGAGCACTGACAGCAATAAGAATAGTATGGAATCAAAGACTGTGTCTTTTGGAAGGACGGCAATGCAAGAAAAGGCATTGGAAAGCCCTTGGAATGGTGGGGGTCCGTGAGACGGGCAATGTAGGAGAGCAACAGCACATTGCATCCTGACATGCAATGGGTACGTGGGAACACAAAGGCTCTGTCCTGCAAGAAGGGGAAATGGAGTGTGGGAGGACACAGAGCTGAACTGTAGCGAATTCACCTAGACTGTGGTGACTCTTAAGGGCTCAGGCTCACAATATTTATGCATGTGAACATGCATGTAGGCAGCCCTAGCGAAAGTGAGCTCTTCAGGACAGATGTGCAAGCTTGATAGTTTAACAAAACATCAACTATAATATTGTATTCCCATCATTCAAGAAAAGGGGGAGGACACCATTGTTCATGTAGAAAACAAACAAAAACGAAGCTTGTCCCCATTCTTCTTGAGAAGTTGTTTCATCCAAAAATAAAAAAAAAAGATCAAAATCCAGAATCTATTGGGGAATAACACCTAGGCAGCGTTATCAGTTCAAAAAATCCTTCACTATTGGCTTTTCCTTCCTCTCTTAAATTACTGGGACAGGTTTCTCCTTTCACAGCAGAAAATGTCCTAAGCTTTATCTTTTCTTGGAATCTCTCTCACTAGTACAACTGCCTTCACAAGAAAAAGACTTAAGAGATTTCAAAAATTGTGCTAGCCAGCTGGAGAAGGGGAAAAGAAACTGCATCTTCATTCAAAGCTAAAATGTCCTGTCTTTTAATAAAACCACATCTTCCTGGCTCCAGGATCAGTCCTTGAGTTCCTCTCTAGTGCTCTGGATAATAGTTTCTAGGCAATGGGGAGCAAAACACGGAGGCTCTAACACATTAAATAGTAGGATATATTGTAACCCATGAGCTGAGGCTCTCCCAAGCTTCCCAAACCAAGGACCACAAAGCAAACTGCTGTTCTTGCCCACACCCCAGCTGTCCTTGTTCTCTTTTCCAAGTCCACGGCAAGGCACTGGCAGAAGAGGGAACTATGTGCGTGGCAGCTGGAAGATGAAGAAAGACAAAATATGCTGTGCAATACATCGGGTACACACAAAATTGTCATGGCAGGCCACATCATCCTAACGCTGCTCTGCATTGTTTCCACCTTGATGATCTTTCAGCACGTCACGATGCTGAGCCATGATGACACAGGGGCAGGAAGCACATATCAGATGCAAAGCAAAAAGGTCATGTAATGGTTGCAGCCCTCGGAAAGACCAAAGAGACTTTCTTTACATCTGAGTTCTTTGTTCAAAAGCTAGATGACTTGTCTACATCAAAATCAAGAAAAACTTCTGGAACAGTTAAGATAAGTATGACCTACATAAAGATAAAACAGGAATTTATTTTTTTTTCTTTCAGAACTGCTTATCGCTGTATCAGAGCACGGATTTCAAATAACGTTTAAAAAATGTTCTTTAAAAGAAACTTTTTGTCCACAACTGGATTTTAAGCACCCTGAGGGCCTGCAAGCTTGCTTAAGTTAGAGGCCAAAAATGTACATAATTGTCAATCTTTAGCAAGACAGGGAGTTCTTTTCTAAACAGAGCCAGAAATACTCCCTCTGGAGAAACCTCACAAACAATGTGGAAAAAGCTTTTGAACTTTTCATGGTACAAAGTTTAAAACGAGGATAAAACTGGAATAAGTCAGTCCTTGAGCTTTTTCTAAGCTATGTGGCATTTCCATAGCTTTATAGGTATAGATTTCTGGTAGCAGCATCTTCGAGAGGAAAAAATAAAGAAAATAGTGTTGTCTAACACTGTAACTCACGACTGTAACTCACTTTTTTATTTAAATGTGAATAAAATCATTAAAGCAGTCAAGCATTGTAATCTGCATAAATCTCCCTTGATCAACACCACCTCTCTTTGGTGTAATAAAACCGGGCTATATTCCCAGAGAAGCAAATGCATATCATGTCAGACAGATTCAGGGACAGCACAAACAATTTCAGTTGAAGAGCCTGGAGGAATCCCGCAGTGTTAAACACTGAGCTATTCAAGTTTACACAAAGTAGCTGAGAACACTTCTCCTTATAATTTAGCCCAACCCTTATAATCTCAGGTTATAATGAAAGGGTTTTCCCTTTAAACAATACAACATTATGATATTCAGTGATAAACAACCAAATTATTTTGTTACTTTAGTCTTTGCAAAAACTTTCAGGGCAGTTCTGCCATGGTACCAACAAGCAGTAAGGACACGACGTGGCCCAGAGCACTGTGGATATTTCCAGGGCTCAGAGCCCGGCTCTCTGCTGTCCCAAGGGCTGTGCCACCTGACACCTGCGCTGAGCAGCGTGTGCACAGCGTGGTACAGGAGCACCTCGTGCTCTGCTTGTTGGGGTCGGTAACCACAACAGTGGAGTATCGAGGTCTGGGTGTACCAGGGCTTGTGCTGGCCACAGACTGCCTGGAAGCGCCCCAGAAGTCACAGCACAAAACCAGCTGTGCTCTTCTAGCAAGGTCAGCACTAGCAGAGCCTGTCAGTAATCCTCGGTGCTCTGCACCAACTCAACTGGATCAGCCCTTCCTAGCTCTGCAGAAACGGGGGCAGTGTTTGGGAGACGAATAAACTCCGCTAACCCTTTGAGTGCCTCAGGAAAAGTGTGCGTTCAACAGAGGAGCACTTGCATAGCCTTGAGGGTGTACTTTGCACAGTTTGTCCTGATTAGAAAGGAAGTGAGCTTAGCAGAGAATCCAACTGAGACAAACAGTTCTCTAGTTTTATTTGGAAAAGCTGCGAACCTGTTACAGTTCACTTGCTAGTATGAAAAGTGAGCTTGAGAAATGCCACTGTTGAGATCAGTGAATAATGGCTTAGGTGGGACAAGCCAGGCTGAAGAACACAGTGGAGTGGCCTGGAGGGGAAAGAGCAAATGTTAAAAGCCCACAGGTCCTAAATGTGAATAGTGACATTGCCACCGACACCCACCTGTCTGATGACACCTCACACTGTCAGCAGCTGCGGGACCTTCTGTGCAGCTTCAGGTGCCTTTCCAGCAGCAGCGAGAATCTCAGCCTTGAGTCCCAGGGACTTTTATCTTGCCCACAGCAAACCACCTGAAGATGGGATTTATTAACTTGATTTCTAAGCTGATTTTGTCCTGCAAATTCAGCGTCCCTAATCTTGCTATTCTGCACTCTCCTCTTTCCCTGAACTTCAAAGATTCGTTCTGGTTGCTTATCCAACCTGAACACTGCAGCACTCAAAACATATAAAGCACAAAAAGGATGCGAAAGTGCAGCTCTTCTTGCTACTCAATGAAAACAGAAAAGCTATTCATTGAGTGACCTATTTGTTTTGGCATTTCTAAAAAACATATCAGATCTATACTTAAGTGATGATTAAAAAAAACCCTCTGACCTTGCATTAAGTTCATCCTACTCTGTCGCCCTGTGAGGACTGGTACGACTTCAAAGAGTTTTTATCCTCATTCTCTGCAAATCAGTTACATCTCATCACCACCTAGTTACCATTCGAGCTCTTTTCCAACATCGACTGACACACACAAAATGAGCTATTTTGGAAGCGCCAGGTTCAGGAGCATGGGAAGAGTAACCTGCAGAGAGGGGAGGAGGCAGCGCCCTCCCCCTCCGTTTTGGCCACCACCCAGCTGGACATTTTGCTTTGTATACTGTACGTTCCTTTTTGTCATGCTTTGCCCTTATGCTGTCTTTAAAAGAACAAACTCTCCGGCCATGAATAGAGTCTTTATATGCTTGGAAAACATTTCTGGCATGTTGTAGACACTATTGTGACATAAACACTCATTGTTTTCCAGAATTTCCCTACCACCACCACCACTCTTTTCTTCAGTTTCGTCCCTGGCACTCAACCATCATTAAATTGTTTTGTGCCCCAGGTGAAATGCTACAGCCATAAAATACGGCGAACGCTTTGTCTATTTGCAGGTGGACTTGGTTGATCTTGTTATTGCTTTTGACCGTGCTGGGAACACATTGCCACAAGACAACTTGAAGGAGCTCAGCACATTAGCAAATGTAAAAAAGAAGGCCTTTAATTGACATGTGGGAAAGAGGAAAAGAACAAAGGGGTTTTGAAGCCAAATTAGCCCATGAGTTAATAACTACCACTAGGTTTTAGGCAGACACCATACTCGTACCTTGGTTCTTTTCCCATTTGTGCCATGGTTGGACTATTGAGTTTTGAGGCTGTGACTTTCACCCCTGTGATGTTTGCTGAAGGAGTACACAATCAACAGAAGAGGTCTTCAACTCTTCAGCTTCTCCCCAGCAGAATGCCATTGTCTGCATTTCTGAACTTTTGAAAATAACAGGTTTGACTCTTTTCTCATTTGGTCTGGCTTATCAATGCTGCAAGTCCAAAGAACTCAGCCGCGTTACTCTCGGTTTAAAGCACGCTGGAGGAATGCCTAGCCCAGCAGTTCAGACACACCTCATACTCCTGTCGTTAAAGAGCAACTCCCATCACACCTGGATTAAAAATCTGTCTGCTTTATGCCCTGGACTTAAAACTTGTCTTTAAAACACTTCCTCCTGCCTCTGCCATTATGCTTTCCTTCCTTTAAGAGCAAAGAACAAAGAACTTGCTAACCTGCTGCTCTATCTGCTTTTAGTTCCCAGCTTTTCCAGTTCTTTCAGCTTTTTGTTTGTTGTTTTTCAGTCAGCCTAGGCACTGGCTGGTCACATTCACCTTGGATTCATGGACATGACACGACCTTGTCCTCTCAGTTCTCCTTTTGCCTTCCTAACAATCCACCCTGGATTTCCTCCCCGTTTGCCGTTTATGCACCACATGCCTTTGTGGCCTTGGCACATTCTGTTTCTCCTCTTGCACCCTTCACATGGTACGAGCAGTGCCCAACGTTCTTCTAAGTCCTACTGCATTGGTTCATTTTCAGTCTACGTCCATGGAGACAGAGGGTGAGAATGAGCCACTTTAATGGCATAAATGAAGCCCTCTTACTACAGCCTGAGTCCTCACGGTATTGAGGAGCGACAGTGTTGGTGTCTCTGTTCTACAGTGGTGAAGATTTGTCCAAATCTATGTCAAAGCCTATGGCAATGTGAGGGCAGAATGTTCATGCTGCTCATTTTCAGCTACCGACCAGAGGACTCATTCGGCTCTTCCGCCTGCCGGTCTGCGCACAGCCTTTCTGTGGCACCTCGTGCTGTGTTGCACTGCAGGAAGAACACATGGCATTCGTTTGACCACTGCTGCACACACTGCAGGCTCGGGCTAGGCCGGATGGATCTGACCTACATGGCACCTCTGAGCTCCTCGTGCGGCCGCTATGACCGCACTGAGGCCCTTTCCTCCACGGTTTCTCCACTCCGCTCTCCTCTCACTCCCGGCTGCTCGGCCGAATGGTTCCCTGCTCCTGTCATGGCCTCTGTCCCGGACACCACGGCTCCTCGCTCCGCGTGCTTTTCGCGGCCGCATCACCTGTGCATCACCTCCTTCACACCGCCCGGCTCCCGCCTGCGCTAGGCCGCGGGAGGTCGAGCAGGACGCGCTCGAGGCGGCCTCCCACCCTCTCAGCCCCGCGCACGGCCACTTCGGGGCCCGCAGAGCGGCACGACCCGCCCTCGCGCTCGCTCTCGCCCGCCCGCTCGCCCCCAGCGTGGCTCCGCGGCCCGGCGGGGCCCTTGGGCCCGGCCC
>WBMW01003636.1:3078833-3140313 GCA_013396635.1 Penelope pileata | reverse complement strand
CCCCCGCCCCCTTGCCCGCATCGGGCGCTCTGCGGGGCCGCTCCGCGCGGCTCCTCGGGATGCAACCTCGGCGAGTGACGGGCGATGAATATTCATCAGCGTCTTTTCAGCCCTAAAAAGAGGGAGGGAAGCGAGAAGAAAAAGGCCCTTCCTTCACGACGCGCTACCTCCGCTGCAGGGCGGGCGGGCAGCGAGCCCCCGGCACAGACGGGCCCTTGTTGCGGCAGCTGCGCGGCCCCAGCTGGGGCCGGGGGCGGAGGAAAGGGGGAGACAGCCGCGGGTTTGTTCGGGGGGCTCCGAACCGACCCCCCGCCACAGAGGAAAGGGGTGGGAGCTCTCAGTTGTGTCCTTTTGTTTGAAATCCTGTGCAGTGCAGGCTGTGTGTACCTGGGGCTGAACCAACGCTCTGCTCAAGCTTATGACAGGAACACCATCAGGATTTCTCTTCTCCCCTTGTCAGTGCAGATTTTTCTAAGCCAAGCAATCTGTCAGACAGCTCTGAGCAGATCTAAGGTCCCAGTGCTCCAAAGTCACACCCTGAAAATACCTGTGTCCTTGCAGGGCTTCTGCTTTGTGCAACAGAGCTGTGCAGTTCTGTATGCACAGCAGCATGCTGCTGTGGATAACATGTGCCAGGGCTTTGGAAAGGGGCTCGGGGAGCTGCAGTGCTGCATTGCTTGCGTGGTTCCTCTGCTGCCACATCCCGCGCCTCCAATCAATCGCCCCTGCTTGGGCTGGTTGGGAGGGAATGCTGGGGTGGGGACACCTCCCTCCACGCAGCTCTGCATGGCTGTCATGCAGTGCTGTCGTGCAGGTTGTTGAGCATGGTGTGGTTTTCGGTCAGGGCTGAAATTCCTGTGATTCCAGGGATCAGAGCAGGTGCAGCTCTTTGCTCCTCACTGGTACAGAAATGTATTACCTTCTCTCTTCTCACGTTCACTTGCTTATCTCCCAACAAAATCAGTGCTTGTGGTGCTGCAGGAAAGCTCAGCTTCCTAAAGCTTCAGCCAGAGCAGAAGGAAAGCTGTCCGTCACTGCCACAGGCTGACCCATGGGCTGGAAACACACAGATGCAGTCGATGAGAGGGGCTGCACAAGACAGTGAAAGAGTCAGCCCTGCTGGGTTTGTCTGCATCTATTCACCATGTCTGCAGCGATGCGATGACTTTCACTCTCTCTTTTCCATCCATGGAGATTTGCACCTTCCCTCTGCCATTCTGTCCCAGTGAGCGGAGCCCAGGGACAGGAGCTTCCTCCACACATCCCTTCAGAGCTCCTGCTCTCCGGGACAACTGGGGAGAGGGGAGATGGAAAGGTGGAGACACCTCTGGCTTATCTGAAAAGTTGTTTTGCTTTGCTTCTGCTTTTTCTGGATCAAGGTTTGATTGTGTTTCTGCAGGAGCTGCAGTACATATACATTCTGTTCTCAGCAGTATAGATGGGTGTGCAGTGAAGATGCTGCAGTAGCCACAGCAGGTTGCTCTGGAGCTTTTCTGTTAGGACACTTTGCATGTGAGCTGCCTCGTTCGCTTAGTCAAAGACAGTCAACTTCCAAATCCTCATGGATAGGTTGGATTTGCACTCACAGCAACAATTTTTAACAGGAGCCATCCACGTGTAGTACTAATTCTTCCTGCTTTACTTCTTCCTGGTTTAACTTCAAGGGATAGGACCGAAACAGATAGAAATGTAGCACGCACAGACTGGCCAAACTCTACCAAATAATTTTACTGCTCCTCTACCCTATGTTGCAACGTTGTGGTTTGCTCAGTCGGTGTGCGGAGAACTCCGCGTGCTGTTTTACTGAGGATGCTAAATAAACCAATTTGCAGTGTCACTGGTGAGACTGGTAATTCCCCAGATCCTGCAGAATTCCAGCCCCTGGGGCCCTGGTCTCCCTGCAGGCTGCCAGCGCCGTGGTGGCCGGCACTTACTGAGAAATCAAGTCTGCAGTGTTACAACATTGAGGAGAGGGCAATTTTGTAGTAGCAGTTCTAAAGGGGTTTTTTTAACTCCAACTTCCTTATAATTAAATAGGCCTTTATGTATAAAACAAGCCTCAAAGCCCCAAACCTGTCATTTAAAATATTTTTGTTGGGTTCACTGCCATGTCTTCTTAGAAAACTAGCTTTGTTTCTGAATGTTGTGCAAGGGTTGGTGTTATGTCCCAGGAGTCACAGGAGCTTTTATTGAATCTTTAACCTTTACCAGATCTAGTTCAAGCTCTGTAAACAAGCATATCCCATTAGAGGGAGTGAATCATAAATAAATCCACTCCGTAGCATGCTGAAATTCCTAACCTTTCCGGACCGAGTCTCCAAAAATGTTTTGTTAACTGAATGTACCTGAAGAATCTTAAAGAGTTCTGTTCTCTGAGCTTTAACTAGCAGCTGGATTCTTTCACAGGAATGAATGCATCATTGATGAAAGGTTTTAATGAAACTGTTGACCACTGTAATTGTTGGTGACAGTGGGGAAAACAGCTGTAGATGACATGGAATAGACGATACCTAGGTTATCGTTGCGTATTTAGTTCTGGCTTAACTTGTACACTGGTGAGCTTTATGGCACTGAACTTGCTTTTGCTTGTGCATGTTCTAGAGACTTTGTTTATGAAAAGGGGAAAAGAAGTGGGTCTTGAGATATAGGCCAGGAAACAGAGGTTATGTAAAACCAGCTTTGGGGAAAAGCTACGTTGTCTTAATGGAGTTTGTTTTAAACCAATACGTGTTCCTTAGTGCTGGTCTTGAAGGAAAAGGACAATATATAAGGTGAAGTGTGATAAATCAGTTTTTACATTTGAAATCCTCTGCTAGGGATTTTCTCTAGACTAACTGGGCTATCTAAAATTGGTCAACTGATGTTATTCAGCCTAGACTGGATGGTCAGCAAGCCATTCTCTAGCCTGAGACGTGTCTGCATGGCAGGAGGTACAAGCTGGCTGACAGCTTCTGGTGTGACTATGGGGTACGGTTGCAGGTGTAACACAATGACCAACTATGTACTCATCTCAGAAGTCCTGACTTACTGCATTCCTTACTTTTGTTCTGCTATTCTTTATTTCCAGATTGTGCTGCTTTTTTCTTTCCCTTCCTATGGTAGAACATGGCACATACCAGCTTGTATGAGCTCTACTGTCTTTCTCCTACTTCCTGTTGTTTTCTAGGTTTTTCTTCTTCGATCTCCTCCCCAAATATTGATTTTTTTCTTTCCTGTCTCTTATCAGTTACCACACTTGTACATGCACATATTTCTGTTTCCTGCCTGTCCTGTCCTAGATAGCCACTGGAGGTATAAACCTGCTCATTGAAGCCAGGGGGTGAAATACTCCCGAATCTCATCCAGGTGAAAAGGTTTTTTCTCCTCCACACAGAGGCTGAGAAGAGGGAAACTTGATTTATTTATTTTTTTGCTAGGTGTGTCTCTCCTCTAGTTGCTGAAGACTTCAAGTCTTTTATAAATCAGAAGCCTGCATCCTTTACTGGTGTTGCAGTAATATTGGGAGATCACAGTCGCAGACTGGGACCTAATAATCGGTGTATAAAGAGGCAACTGATCCGTCAACTGTTCCTGCTTTTGCTCTCTCCGCACCCAACACCCCCCATCTCCTATCCCTTCCCCTCTTGCCTTTTATTGAGAGTAGAGTTCACGGACAGTTTGACACTCCCCGTTATGTTCTTTTAGGCTTTGTTTTGTTCCCACTCTTTTGTGACTTGACAGAAGAGCTACAGCTCAGGCTGCTCAATTTTAATGCTCCCCTATCTCTGCCAGCAGGCCAGTGCACCCGCTGCTTCTCAGCCACCAGGGGCTTGAAAATTTGCTTTATAGGCTGCATGTTCTGCAAGCCTGCTCTCATGCTTTTTTTGAAGTGGCTGAATTACCCAGCTGCTTCTCTCTTACTCTCTGCCCTGCTCCGATCTCAAAATAAACTGACCTGATTGTAAATGCTTTATCTGCTGCTTATATTTTCCTGGCTACTAATCAATTTTCAATATGATGCTGCATGCTGGAGTGTCCTGGAGCTTTCTGAAGACCTGGAGTGCTCTGGATTTGGACTAATCTGACTGTGTCCCATTAAATTAACTTCTTTCAAAGTTAGTAATGCTCCTTTAGAAATTAATCCTCTAACAGTGAGTGGATTTCTCACACTGCAGTTAGCTCTTCTGGAAACGGGAAGAATTTTTTTGCTTTAAACATTTATTTGCGTAGCATTTTTCCTACGAGCAGGCTGGATTAGTGTTACCAAGGACAGAGAAATTTAGCTAAGAAGCAGTGATGAGCTGCTGAAGCTGTCAGCAGCTGATGTAGCACTGAATGGAGGCAGAGAGAACACGAGAAGACAAAAGTCTTGAGTTCTGCTGATACTGATCAAAACAGCGTACAGGAAACCGGAGCAAGACTTCTGCATGCTCTTTCCACCAGAACTTATTCTGCAGGATATCCTAGTGAGTATGGGTGCTGTAAGAAGATGGCAGATGGAAATCAAAGGTAGAGAATAAGAACTTGGCAGCCACTCCAGTACTGAAGAGCACTGACAGTGAGAGGGCAGAGGAAGGGTGAGGGGGAAGCCCAGAGTGCAGCTGGGGTTAAGGCTGGGGAATGGCAAAGGAGCTTCGCCTCAATTTGCCTGTGGCGTGCTCATTCGTAGAGCTCATTCTGCATCTCTCTTGCATTTAATTTGTTTCTGGGTAGAAAACTTACTGATCTAATTGGTTTGTAATGGATGCTTGCATGGGCCAGAATTTGTCTCAGAGCTGTGGGAAAGAGTGGCTAGGTCTCTCTCACTCTCAATATTTGCTTGAATTGCTTGAACCTGATAGAGTGCTACAGATGCTTTTGCTTAAGGATTTCTTTTCCTGATGGTGTTTTTGTTGGCAATGGCATTTTCTTCTAGACGTGTGCTGCTCAGCAAAGGATTATGTGATGATTCATGGACACTCAGGGCAGCCCACAGATTTTACATTCCTGTTGGGCTGGGGCTCTGAACTGAGATGAGCACAGTTTCACTTGTCGTTTCTCTCGTACTAGTTTTCTGGGTCCCAAAAGGAACAAATGATCAAAAGGCTGTTATTTCTAAATGCAAGTGATCTTCTGATTGAGAAGCAGGGTGTCCAGAAGAGATATTTGTTTATGGCCAGTGAAAATTAAAAGAATTCTGAGGTTATGGGAAGTTCTCACACTGAAGAAAGTTACAAAGACATACTAGCTTCTGAGGCTACCAAGGTACTAACTCAGTTTTCCCTGCAGATTGGATTGCTCTCCAGGAATAGGTGCCTATGTGGGTACACTTGTTAACAACAAGTAACAGAAAATCCCTCTGCACATTTTAGTCTGGTGATGATAACTGTGAAGTGTGGCATGAATATAATGTGTGCGAGGGTGGGGAGCGCTGCCTGGCACTCTTGTTGGCTTTTCCATATCCCAGTGACTTAGGCTGTAGTTTACTGAGCACTTTAGGCTGGTACTGCTGAAAAATTAGTCAGTACAAGTATTTACATGGCCATCCTATGAACCGGCCTGGGGAACTGATCCATCTGAAAAATAAACTGGCAAAAGAAGTGCTCCTGGTTCAGTGTTCGGATGTTTGTGCTGGCGCAGGGGACTGGCAGATGCTGAGACTTTCTTTCAGCAGCAATGCAAATTTATGCCAGCTTGAAGAGTTTGCCAGACTACAGCCTTAGTTTAACAGTTAGGGACTGATTCTCCCAAAATTTGCCCCTGAAAATTTGAAACAGTTAAGAAATCTTTGCTTGCTATATATATTTCTTAAGCTTGCTTTTTTTTTTTTTTTTTTTGTTCTTGCATGTTCAGCGTGATGCTCGCTTTCTGCTATCAGAAACATGTTGTTCTGTCCTTCAGGGATCTTTTTTGTGGCAGTTGTATACAAAAGCTTTACTGATCTTCCTCCACAGAACACGCACAGGGAAAAAAGCATTTTCTCCAAATCTTTTATTTTCCCCCTCCATTTCTGCCATGCACATGTGCACACACAGAGCTTCAAAGCAAACCAAACCAACCTGCTATCTAGGTTTGTTATGTGTAGTGGTTTTCCCTCTCCATTATCCTGGAGATTTACTAGTACCAAATAAGTTTTTGGTTTCACCATTTCAAGACAGGGCTGGATTTGCATCTCCTGTGCTGAGCACTGCACTGCAGTTTGCTTCTGTCAGCAGTGGCCTGTTGCTCCTGGGGAGGGTCCCCTTGCTCCAACTGCAGAGGCTCAGTCTGAAGTGGACAGTTTCAGTGCTGCTTTATTTTTCTTGTCCTATTTCCTCTCTATTCCTGGGTGCATTAGGATAGCTCTGTGAAGTGCTGGATTGGCTCGTTGCTTTCTTTTCTCCAGTCCTTTCGGGCTGTGCAGCTGCAGTTAGGTTTTGAGTTGTTGCTGTTTCGGAGATGCACCTGTAGCCTTGTGCTTTGTACACATCAGTGATTTCAGTGCACAGTAGGTCATTAATTTTTTCCTCTTGGTGTCTGATTTTCTGATTTGGTGTTGCTGCTTTGATGTGCTGTGCTGCCTGCCCTAGCCAAAGTGGGCTCAATGCAGCACTGCCCAAAAACCGAGCACCATGCTCCTCGACACAGCTCTGCAGTGTGAGAGGAAGAGCTCCCTTCCCTTGCCAGTGGCCTCTGGGGCTGGGGTTCCTTGGGAGCTGTGTCCTGCCAAGCCACAGGGCTGTATGAGCAGCAGTTCTCCTCAAATCTATGAGTTAGACTATAGATAGACTATAGGTGACCTTGGCTGCGTGTCTGAGGGATGTTTTCCCATTTTCTAGCTCACACTAAATTTATGAATGGTTTGCAGCTGTGTCCTGCAAATAAGTGAATAAATCAACAATAAATGTTATTCTCTTTCGAGGTAGTTTGTGGTTTAGATGGTGGTGGTTTTGACTGTCTTGGTTAATCTCTGACAGTTTTTGGTTTAGACAGGCCAGATTGCTCTTGGAAGACAGTACTTTGCAAAATTCCTAGTTGCTACCTTGTTGCCCCCTACTGAGTGCTAGTATGTATAGTCTGTTTGTATGTATACAAGTACCTGTAAGTATGTACTTGTATCTATTTGCTGGCTAGGTTTTAGTTGGCCTTGTAGTGTAAAGGAAGGTTTTTCCTAATAAACAGAAACAGATACACTCTGTAGAGCAAATTTTTGCCCATCCAGATTATTATTATTATTCAAAACTGATTTTTGAACTGTTGAGGGTGGGTTGGTTGATTAGTTACTTCTTCAGCGAGGCTGTCTCTTGTTCCTCTGTTTTGTTTGGTTGTCGATGGTAAGAGAGTGACTGGACAGTCCCAAGGACAGTGTGAGTGGGTTGGTTTTTTTTTTTTTTTTTTTCTTTCTTGGAATCAAACATACTCTGAATATATCAATCTAAATTCTTTAATCATTATCATGGAGTTTGTTGATATTATTTTTTCACACTACACTAATGAAACAATGTGATGGAAGCAATATCTTTAGTGAACAAAGCAGTAGGATTGTTTGACTTTCAAGCTACTACTAAATGGAGTAATAAGTGCTTATGATATCTTTTTTATCTTTCACATTCATGGCTTAGTTATTACAAGCTTAAGAAGGAGGACTAATGCTGGTCTTTGTGGACTTTTTCGAAAGTCATTTGGTGCTCGTTAAGTCCTTGTAAACTCCTTCCAGTTTCCGAAGATTATTGGTTAACCATAGCTGATCAAGCATATTTTCAGGGTGAGCTTGTTCCAGAACTAGCTGGTAAGTTGCAGTCCTGAGCTTCAGGTTGAAAGCTAATTCACTTGCTGTTCCAGGACAGTGTCTGTCAAAAATAGAGCAATGCTTCTGTGCACGTAACAGCTGCGTGCACTTGAAGGCTTTCTTGTTCTTTGGTATTTAACTTGAAATGACTCAAGAGTATTTTTGTTAGCATATAATGTTATAAATAGGAATTGTGTAGGAATCTTGAGTGCCTGCCTGTCTTTGAGTGTGTGTGAATGCAGGGCAGCGATGTATATGTTGTACGCAAGGTGTCCTAACGTATATATGAAGGCTATACCTGTAGGGTAGTTAATGGGACCTGACCAAAAAGACAATTTTCTATCTGCAGATTAACTTTACACATTCATTTAGGGTTAGACCTGCCTGGAATACATAGTTTGACCATGAAGAGCTTCTGAACTCTGCAGATTACTTACTGTTTTGAGGAGATGCTGCCATGTGGCCCCAGCGCACTCTTTGAGAACAGAATCTGAAGCTGCCTTGCCTTGTTTCAGCAAAACCAGACATTTTGTTGAAAAGGATACAAAGGAGGAGGCAGAGAGGGAGTCCGGAAAGCCGTTCTCTGTTTTAATTGTAACAGGGTAGAGGAGTTGGTGATAAGGTGGTCAGATGACTACACAAAGCTTTAGATGCAATAAACTGGCTGAAGAGTTGAGGCTTTTTTTAATATGTTTTCTTTTTCTCGTTGTAAATATATTTTAAAACTTTACAGGAGGAGCTTGTATTGTCAATTCACATCACTTTGTGATAACTCAAAATTCTTGGTGACACAACAGAGGACAGAGGCTTCTCTGTTGGGCATGCTCTTCCTCTGACTTGCAGACCTTTTGATGTGCCAGGGTCTGTTATCTTCATGCTGATGTAGTTCAGAAAGCTGCAGATACACAGCTAGAACTGTAGGTGCTAGGTACTAGTCAAGTTAAATCAATAAGTTATAATAGAATAATCTGATAGAATAACTCTAGAGATCAAAAATTTGGTGCATACTCAGTTTGAGGCAGAAATCCTCATATGTTAAAGTTCTCTGCAACTGTGCACTGTAGAAAAGTCCTTTAGCACATGAAAGGTTTTCAAAGCAGTTCAGAGTTGACTAATAGCATATTTTTCCAGCTACTGCTCTCTGTCTGTTCAGACATCTGCTTGGCGAGCTCTCGCAGTGGACATCAGGCTGTGTGAACAGCTTCTGCTGTGTGTGGTCGGTGCTCAGCTGAAGGCGTTGGGCCCTTCTAGTCTCAGTTGGTTGCTGCATTGTTGTTGGAGCAGCTGGCGCACAGCCTTGCCACTGTGAGACAGGAAGCTGTGGCCAGTTGATAAGGGCATCTCGAACTTGCTCAGTTTCAGCTGGCCCATTTCACTGGGCATCGTGTCATACAAGTCGGCTAATCATTCCTCTTTTTGGCTTAACCTTAGTTTTCTCTCCTCTAGAGAGCATCATCCAGTCAAAAGCACTTTTCTTAATAGTGGATTCACTATTCAGGTTGGGGAGGGCGGGGTCTGGTTCTGGAGAAGTCTCTTCTCAGCTGTGCCCAGTAACAGGGCAAGAGGCAAGAGGCACATGCTGACATGCAAGAAATTGCAGTTAAACACAAGAAACTTTTTCACTGGGAGGGTGATCTGACAGAAAAACAGGCTGCTGGAGAGACTGTGGGGCTGCCCTCCCGGGCCCAGCCCTGAGCGGCCTGCTCAACAGGGCTGGGCCAGGAGTCCTCCAGAGGGGCCTGCTGGCCTCAGGCCGCCCGTGAGAAATGAGTGCTGCACGTTGGGGCATAGGAAATTCTAAAATAATAATTCAGTTTTTGAAGTTTGTCAAAAGCTTTCTTCCAGCCATGGCATAGTCAGTTCAAAGTCCTGCTCGCTTCATCTCTGCTGAGGTGAAGTGTCCAGAGGTCTGCCTTCCTACTAACTGTCGTTTGTGTCTTACAGCAACATTGTTATCGGGTATTTGAGTAGTGTAGCAGCCTGGAATATTGCTAGCTTGGATCCCTTTTAGTTATGCAGGTGCTTGCTTGTATCATAGTCTCTCCTGCAGCTCCCAGGCAGTTTTCTCCCAGTTTGCCTGTTTGCAGTTAACCAGTCTCCAAGTGCCCGTCGTGCAGTCCTGGCCTAGCACAGCTTGCTGATTTGAAGGATGTGTATGCTTCACAAGTCTGGTTTAACAAGAAGTTTAAGAAAAATAAAATCAATTCTTTATCTATGGGTGAGGGCACAAGTTGTCTAAATATTTTAAAGTTTATATATGGGACTCCCTCTATAGTGAGAGGGCATAATTTGCCAGGGATAGCCATCCTTTTGAACCCAGACTAGTGAAATACAATTCCAAAGCCACTAACTATCGAAAAGTGCTTTACTTTAATATTTCCCCTATTTTTTTTACTTTATTTTGTGCAGTAAATTCATGACAAACATCTGGGCAAAGTTATTTTCAGGATGTTTTAGTTTTATTTTACCCAAGAAAAATGCCACCCACTTAATGTGGAAAACAGTTTCACAGAACTACGCGGAGGGAACCTCTCAGCAGGCAGGAGTCACGCTCACGTATTTTGCCAGACTCTTGTATAAATCAAAACCCTGCAGCCTTCAGGGTATGGTCCTCCACCCTGCTAACTCCTAGCTCATCTGTATTCCCCACACATATCTGCTGCTCCTGCCTGTGGTCCCCTTGAGGCCTTTGGCTGCTGGGATGGAGCCCTTGCCTGCTGAGCAGATGGAGAAGGAGCAGATACCGAGAGCAGGGCTGCCTGGCCCCTGTGTGCGTGCAAAGGATGAGCCTTTGCTCAGTTTCTGGGCCCTGCAGGGTATTCAGCAGTTGCAGACATCCCTCCAGTGGGCTATCCTCTGCAAGGACTGCATTCAAAAGATAAGAGTTGCCCGCCTCTCGTGAGGTGCCAGTTGATCATCTCTAGTTGTAAATTGAAGCCAGATGGAGTTGTGCTCATCTGAAGTATTTTTGAAGAATATCCAGTCTTTCTGTGAACAAGATTTCCAGCGAAGCAGCATTTCAAACAGCCGTTGTTACTGTTCAAATACAAACCATCTCTTCTGCTCCAAATTTACATCCTTCTTGCAGCCTAAGAAATCTTGTTTCAGATCCTAGCAATTTGACTTCGTATTGGCTAGAGTTCCTCCTTATCAGATGTTTCTTTTTCACATAGGGATACGATCTCTTCCTACCATTATGCATTTATTGTAAGTAACCGATAATCGGTGTGTAGGTGAAGCATCAAAATACTGACAAAATGATGCTTCTGTATATAGTATGTAGCTTCCAGGAATTCCAGAACTTTCTGCGCCAGAGGTTGCATCTGGATGTGCGGATGGATGGACGCACTTGCTATTAATTTACGTAACCCTGCTTTAAGAGCCGTTTGTACTTTTGGCCTCTGCGATATCCTGTAACAATGAGTCCCGCAGTTTGATTAGATGGGGAAGGAACTTCCTTTTGTTTGGAGCCTACAGCCGATGATTTGCTGTGTCTTTGAGACTCTTTATTGTGAGAACTCATTTTGCAGTAGTTGTATCTTTCATGGTTTTAAGTCTGACACTTTCTTTCATACGTTCTTCAGCTGACACATCTTCCCTTCTAAACAGAAGAGTGATCGTCTTCTTAGCATTTCTTCCGCTGGCTACTCTTTCCCAACTCTGGACATTCCTCTTGCCCTTCTATGCAGCTCTTCTGGCTCTGCTCATCGCTCTCTAAGGCAAAGCAACCAGTATTACCTATTAGTGTACAAGTAAATCTCCTGGCATGGTGATGTTTTCTGGCTAGTGATTTGTGGCACTTTAGTTGCCTCTGCTGTTGTGCTGAGGTGATATTTTGCCTATATATACTTCATTTTTTTTTCTTAAGTAACGATATCCTGTTTAGCAGATAATACTATATAAAGCTTTTTTTTCCCCCCTCCCCTTCTGGGGGAATTATTTTGCACTTACTCCTTACTGAATATCACCTGCAATTTTGCTGTCCAGGTACTTGATACCATTCTAACCTTCTGTGTGCCTTTCTGCAGTCGGTGTTGGAATGGTTTCTGCAATGTATTTCCTCATTGCGTGTAAACGCTGCTGGCCTGCGACTCCCTCCCTCTTCCCCGGTCATGTGAAAAGTACAGACCCTGTGGGGATCCTGTTGGTAGCTGTTGTTTCTCACTGAACAGAGGTTAGTTTGCGGTGATGAAATTGCTACTTCAATTCGCTGTTTTATTGCTATTTGCCTTTGCCTGTTCCAATACTTTTGAATGCCTTGGGAGTAAGGGCCATACTTAAAGTGCTTTATACTTTAAACTTTTGCATTGAAATTAATGCCTTGAGTAAATCTCCATTATAGCCTGGGGAAAATGACATGTAGTGACTCCCTAAGGGCTCCTAACCCTGGCACAGACTCAAGAACAACACAGGAGTTCCTAGACTAGAGTCCTGACTTTGTCATTTTCCTCAGAGAAAATAGAAAATGGGAGTGGTAACTTCTCATGAGCCAAAGACTAGGCCAAAATTACATTGTAAGTTAAGTAGGTATAAATAAGAAACTTTTTTTTTTAATCCATCTAGTCCTATATTTTTTTTTTACTATTATTATTATTTTTTAAAACAAAACCTTTCAAAAGCTTTAACCTACAAGACAAGAAATACAGATGAAGATACTATCAACTAGCTTTATTTTCAGTTTAATCTTATCCCATCACAACCAGAATGTTGCAGAGGTGTTGTTTCTGAGTTTTAGCTTTTACTGTGCCCTTTACTCTTTCTAAACACACATCCCACTACTTTGAAGATACACCTGTGCAAAGGCAAAGCCCTGCAAAGCCATGGCCCTTCCTCGGCACTGAGGCTTTAGCTCCTACAGTTCAACTAGTGATAGCCATCTAGTAAAAACCCCAGAGAAAAATAGCTTTTGAGTGAATGAAAATTCCAAAACACATTTGTTCTCAGTTTGGTACAGCTTTTCAGAGGAAGCGATGGAAGTCTTCGGGGACTCAGCTGAGAACAGAATTGGCCAGTTGTAGGTCCCTCTGCAGTCCCTGGGAGATTTTCCCCGTGAAAAAAATCTTATAATTCCTCCTCCTATCTCTCCTTGACTTGCAAGAAAGGGTTGTCTTGGCTTTGGAACTCTAAACTGGGGCTTGCCTTTACAGACAAAGAAAATTCTTATTTTCTGGAGTAACTTTCAGCAGTCTTTTTGTAACTGCATAGCATCACATGTGTGGATCCTGGGAGTAAAACACAATCCAGGCTTTTTGCCGTGCTTTGGGGCTTCTGTGTGTGCCAGGTGGGGGACCGGTTGGTCTGCCTGAGGGCAAAGCTGCTGTTCAGAGCAGTGGGCTGCGGGACTGGGCCAGCCCTGCTCCTGGGGCCGCAGCCCTGCGTGCTGCTGGCTCGTGGTCAGCGTCCTGGGCTGTGGCATTTCCATGTGGCATCGTAAGCTCTGTTTTCCTGTTTGTGAATTCAGTTTTAAAAAGTTTTTTAGTAACCAGTTAACGTTGTTACGTGTTACTGCCTATAGGCTTGAATCCCATTTTGCTCATATGAATAAACCATACAAAAACAATGCTCTCCCTGGAGAATTTACAATTAAATATAAGCTTGGGGTTCACGTACAACAGTTCTGTTTGTACCCACCTTCCAGCAAAAGCTAATAAATTATTTAAAGCATTAAATAAGTCAATTCCAGCTAAAACTAGTGGAAGAATTTTGTTAGGAACCCTGCAGTTTTCTACCAATACAGCACCTGCAATTTGAACTGATTTTTTTGTTTCCAGTTTGTTTTCTGCAAGGCCACAGAATGCGTTCCTTCTGAACAGTTTATCTGGGAAACAGATTATGTGAACAGCCTTCTGCACACAGTGGGTGGATATGAGCACCACAGTAGTGTGCTGTGCATGTAGTGGTGGCTTTTTTCTTATTTTCCCTCATGGTTCTGTGTGATAATAGTAGCTTGTTATATCCAAGATGTTTTGTAGTGCAGTTGATATATGGGCTGTAGGGCACAGAAAAGCAATTATAGCTGAGGCCTTCTGGGTATCTCAGTGCTTGCAACTTGATTTCATTGGGTTAGTAACAGGGCAGGCACGATTAAAACCCATACTTTGAAAGTTGCTCCTTTTTGTTATCACAGGGCATGTTTGGCAAGTGCTGCCGCGTTCCACAAGTTCTTCCCTGCTCCTCCTTCTCCTCCCTCTTTTCCTTCAGTCATGCTCAAGATTCAGAATTGCCTTTTCCCTTCTCTGCTTGCATATCTCAAATCAAATGAAGACTTACAGAGGATACAGTCAGTTCTGGAAGCTGTGTTGTCTTTATTGTAGAGATATGGAGCCATCCACTGCATGCAATAGAAGTTAGTAAATCACCTGGCTGTCCGCAGGAAATCTCCTGAAATGTTCTCTCTTACTCAGAAGCTATTAATCACCATTGGTGTTAAGTAATAGGTGCATGTGTTAGAAGAGCCTGTCCTTACTTTCAGTAGTGGTAGAGAGATTTCATTGTAAAACATGGTCTATGGCCAAAAGGTCCACTTCTGCCAACCTTGAAGTCTGTAGTGGTGGCCTGCTGACTTGAACAGCAAGTTTTTCTTGGAGACAAATTTAGTACGTTGCAGAACTGATTGCTGTTTCACTTGGTCTTTAGCTCTTGTGGTACTCACCGTTATTTTCCCCCTTCTGGGAATACTGACTTGTGGCAGTGTTGCTATTGCTTCTCTCCATCGTTTTGTTTCACTTTTTGTATCATCTTTACATCAGTAATTTTCACCGCTATTGCGTAAGATGATGGAAGTTAGTGAGTTATTTCAGGATGTTTCCAAACATGTTCTTAAATAGTTTTGAGTTCATTCCTTTTCGCTCTGAGTTGGGAATAGACTTTTAATTAAAACTTATGCTCTGCATGTCTTGCATGTAAGTTGCATGAATACGTCCTACAGATCAGTTCTGGTGGGCAGGCACGATACCCCTGAGCTAGGATGTTACTATTAATCTCTGCAATCTTTCCCCAGCAAGTAACTCTCCTTTGGTTTGCCAAAACAGTTACTGCTGATTGGATTTTTGAGAACATATGTAAAAATCCTTTCTGCAGGATTTCAGTTCAGCTACCTTCTGTCCTGGTTTGACCTAGCAGACAGCTAAGTCCCCCCACAGTTGTTCGCTCACCCTCCCCCCTCCCAAGTGGGATGGGGGAGAGAATTAAGGAATAAATACGGTAGAACTCGTGGGTTGAGATAAAAGCTATTTNTACCTTCTGATTACCAGAGTCGGAAATAGGAAGTTTTGAGATTAGCACTGTGCTTCTGACCATGAGGCTGTTGGAGTTACAGTCATAGCAATGTGATTGACAGGAATCTTGACAGAATCAACAGATTTTTCTAGTTATTATTTGCAGTGATAGACTGTGGAGGAGTCTACTTGCCTTTCAGAAAGGGTAAATAATTAAATGATGATACAAAATATTACTTTCGTCATCAAAGCAGTAGGAAGAAGGAAAGTGGTTAACTTCGTTGCCTGGATTGGTTATTTTCCTAGCAGTTTCATATTTTCCTGGCAGTTTCTTGATGCTACATGTAGATGGACTTGGAGCAAGCCAGATGGGTTCCTTTTTAATCAATGCATAGTTGGTAATGCACCAGGCTGTACGTTTTTCTCCCAAGGTACGAGGGTGATGTGTTCTTTCCAGCATTACTGCTCTTTTGCTCTCTTGGGGCAGAAGTGGTGGAGGAGGTGATTTCTGGGGGAACTGAGAAAGCCTGTGTGAGCAACAGCCGTTGCTAAACCAGAGATGTTATTGTTGCTGTGAGCTTAAATTTGCTGTGGAGTCAACTGAATTGGTGTTTAAGGGGACAGTGGGGCTTCTGTGTTAACTACACTGGGACAGGCATTTCCCTCAAGCTTTTTGGCTGCCTGGAGTCCCTGCTTGGTACATTCAGATCTTTCTCTTGTGCACATGGCCACGTACTCGTAAAGCAAATAAATCACATTCCTGAGCCAGTCTTGTCCGGGAGTTGCATTGTGCCTGTGCTTTCCCGTCACAGCGTGTGCCTGTGTGGGCTTGGTGGCAGGGCAGCAAGCAGAAGCGACAAATGCGTATGGGGGCTGATGGTCACGGCTCTGTGGCATTTTACTCCACGTTTGAAACTGGCAGTGAAAAACAAGTTGTCTGCCCCAGTGCCTGGGGCCAGGGTGCTTCTACCTTTCGATTTCTCATGTGGAAATCAGCTTTGAGGTAGTCAGAGTTGGATTTACTGCCACTGAATGCTTCTTTAAGCTGAAATAATGACTGGATGTCAACATCAGAAGTGCCGCTCATGGCATTTGTGATCAGCCTTTAATTCTGTGTGGCCATAGCTATTTCTCAAGACTTTCCACCAGCACTGGAGCAAGTTGAGCGCAGATGGATTTATATGCTGTCAGTTTATGTTTCAACTGCATACCCAGGGTCATCTGGTTAAAACCAAAGAAACCCCAAATACTGTTTATACCAGTTGTGAGAGAGGCCTTATTATGTTGTGGTGATGAGATTGTCAGGAAGAGCTTGGATAAAGACAATTTATGTGTGGAAACCCATCAAAAGCAATGTGGACAGAGTCAGCATTTCTTGGATGTAAATTGTAGGTGATTTGAAAGCACATTACAGGCTGTTTGCTGTTATTTGGTTTTGAAGTTCTGTAAGACTTCTACAAAAGGTTACTCTGAATTAAAGCAGCACTTTGTTGCAATTTCACTGCGTAGTTACTCTTATTTATGATTTTAAAAATACTTTTGGAATTCATATAATTCTTTTTAATTAGGAGTGAGTGTGTTCGTGTACCATGTCAAGTTGGGAATACTGTAGGCATTGCTAAATACTGTATGACCCATGCAAGTATCATTGACAAATATTTTTAAATCATTTTTCATCAGTGTACTCTGTTTGTAGCAATAAGTTCTTCTATAGATTAAATTTTATGTGTGCTGAGACCTTGACTTAAGCACTTCAATGAATGTTCATGTAGCTGCTGAAAATGTGAGATATTTACAGCACAGTTACCTTTCTGTCTGGGTAACTACTGAAGGTGCAATCCTATTGTTATCCTGTTAAGCAGGATAATACAACATTTAAATTTATATAAAGAAATCTTTCCTGAAAGCTGCATTTCAGCTCCCTGATTATTTTGCTCCTTAAGGTAGAAACGAAATAATTGTTTCAAGTAAGACAGACTCATCAGTGTGTCTGCTGCTTGACTGAGACTTAACCTCTTACTATTTTAGTGCAGTATCGTAATTTATTTTAGTGTCCTGTTGTTTTTAGTTTTTAAAGATGCTCCTTCCCTGTACTCTTTCTGAATGGTTAGCAGTGAAATGAATAAGTTGACTGAAGCCATGCGAGAGCAGAACGTTCTGCCTCTTCTTGGAAAAAAGCGGTTTCAAAGTGTTTTTTGATGGCGTTATTCATTTCAAAGCATTCATGATGTTAAATTGAAAACAGACTGAAAATTTGTGTTGATTGACTTATTTCTCTGTCATTTTTACATAGCGCCAAAACACTGAGTCACTAGTCTGCTTCTCTTGGAGAGAATGGGGAGTTATCTGTGGAGGCCAGCCAATCCTGAAAACTCATTTTACATTTTCCAACAGTTGTTTGAATCCGAAGTGTATCGGTCAACTTATTTAATCATATTGTGGACAGGTTTAGGCTACCACGATTTAAAATATGCTTTAAGCACCTTTCTCAGCTGCAGAGTAGAGTTTTGTGTTTGTGCCTAGGCTTTTGGAAGATAACTTTCCGCCCTTGGTAACAGCAATTTTCACCTACTTTCTGTACGAAGCCTTGGTTTAGTTTTTGTGTATTTGTTTTAGGCTGTTGACTTTTATGTTTGTAGCAGACTTTGGTATTGAAACTCAGAATGTGTATGTTGAGTGTTGGGGAAGTTGTTAATGCTTTGAAGCACATTGGTAAATAGCAGCTCAAATGTTTTGTTTTTTTTTTTAAGGGCATAAGGGTGTTGTAAGCTTGAAGGCATTGTTTATGTTCAGAGTTGTTAGATAAAACTTACTTTTTTAAAATCCTATGTAAGCCAGTGCACAACTCTTTGTAGGCTTCATTAATTAGATCTGAACCCAGTTCTGTTTTTCTAATAAGGAAGTAAATTAAGCCAAGGGAAGCCAAGTCTTAATCAGATAGAAGGACTGCAAGGGTATTTGCACAGATTTCACTGACTCAATTTTAAAACAAGATCTTTTGGTTAAACTGGCATCTTACCTACTTGGCTAGCAGCATGGAAGATGCCAGTATGTTAACTGCTAAGGAAGATACCACCTGTACCCTGAAGTCTGTGCACTGGCTTGGTGATCTCTTCTCGCCGCATTTGGAGAATTGAGACTAGTAACAAGCTCAGATGTATGAGAGCAGAGAGAACCTTGTCAATGTTTAAATGTTGTTATCTCAGTTAAGTAGTGGACTAGTAGGGGGCTGTAAAACATTAAAGTTCTTGTCTGGGAGACAGGAAATGTGTGTTAGGTCTTCTTGCTCATTGGGTCTGTAACATTGGTTTCAGTCACTTACCAGTTTGCCTTTGGAGATGCATTTTCAAGCTTCCAAGCGTCTTCAAGATCTCCCCAAGGTTAATGGCTCCTGTTTGATTGTTTTATGGGAGCTTCTCCTTCCTATATGTGATTTCTTAACTTTATTTATTCATTAAAGTATGAGCACATCCCATGTTGATCTTCTGAATATCAGACTTGAGCAACGGCATTTCTTTGTATGCCATTTGGAAGAGCTGATTAGTTATCCAGGTTTTATGCAAATTTCTTCATCAGTTTTAAGAGCTCATGAAAATTTCTTAAAACTTAGGAACGTGCATGAGTGGAAGGGATGATATTTGGAAACGAGCTTTGTGTGATCTTGCTGTTGAGTGCAATTTGAACTGAACAGTGAAGAGGGGGTGCCGACCATCATGCACAGCAAGAGGTGCCTGGGCCTGTTTACCGGGCAGCATCTCAGCTACATTCAGGGTGTTTGGCATGAGTTCAAAGTAGATGTGGGTGGGTTGAACATGGCCGGTGAAACAGCATGAGCATTTCTGCTTTCTGATTTGCCTCCATTTATTAGAGGGGCTGAAGCGAGTCTTGTAAGTAGGTAATTGTCACTTAAAACTGAAGGCAGCTTTGATGAGTAAAGGAGTGAGTTAACTTCAGGAGAAATTGAGTAGGCTGCTGCTGAGTAGCCAAACTGCTGACCGGGCAAAGCTTTCTCTGAACCAAGAAATCATGTGATTTCTCATATGATGTCTTGTTAACATGATTAGAAAGTTAGAAATAAGTAGTAAAAGCCCTTATCAGTTGTGCCAAACTTGGTGGCATATTGCATTGCTAGATTTCTTTGTCCGATTACAAAACCCACTTCTACCAAAGCAGCTGGAAATCTTGCTCTGACCGCTGCACTGAGAGGCGTGGGGAAGGGTGAATTAGGTTGGGCTGCCATTAGTTTCTGGACTGCCTGGAAGCTCATGGAAAATATAAACCACCTACATAGCTGTGTGCTGGTTCTATTTATAGTGTAAGAAGCTATTTCAGCTCTGTTTTCCCTCTCTCCCTACCTATCTGAGTTTGTTTTTCAACTTTGTTCTCTGTTCAGCTTGCCTTCAGTGTGCCAGCTCAAGGGCAGACAGCATTGCCAAGCCTGCTCTCCTGATAAACCCCTGCTGCTGCCTTCAGAGCCTCCCCGTGGCCTGGGCTGACCCGCACGTCTTGTCCTCGCCTTCAGTTGGTTTTTCCTAGAAGAGCAGCTTGCTGTGTGCTTGCCAGAATGTGATCCAGATAGCTGCTGATTTAAGTAGGAATTTTGTGGTGGTGTGTTAGCTGCAGTTAGGTGGTTTTACCCTATCTGCAGAGAAAAATGCTACAGAAAATAAAAGTCATTCTCCTTTACTAATAGAGAAATTGGATGGCTGTAGCCATGACTTAGTATTGGGAGAGGGCTTCAGAGCTGCTGCAGTGGGGTGGGTCTCTTGGTTGGTTTTGGTGTGGTGTTTTTTTTTTTTTGTTTTTTTGTTGTTTTTTTTTTAGCTTCTAACTCACATTTAGAGCTTCCCAGTCTCACTCATAGACATGTGAACCACCATTATTTAACTTTTTAAGCCCACAATTTTGTTTTCTTCTCATAGGTTCTCTAGCTGACAGTGATTGAAAGATACAGATCTTTACTGAGGGAATCTTTGCAGGTGCTGATATTTCTCTGCAGCTCTTCTAGCTGCAGAGTTCTGACTTCTGTAAACACCTGCTTCTCTGGCCTTACTTGCTAGATCATGCAGGAGATCAGCATGAAGACTTACTCGAATGAACGTCAGTACTGAAATCCTTGCATTAACTGCATCCCAAGGAGTTTATCTTACCACTTCCAACTTCCTCTGTTTTGGGTAGAGCTAATAGGAGTTTCTTTCCAGTTGATATCATCTTTGTTGAAAATCCCTCTCTGGTTGTGAAGGATCTGAAGTAGAAAAGATAGGAATCCAAACCAAGCTGTACCACATTAGCATGCTAAAGTCAATAATCTTGACTATGCTCATACCAGGTGGTACCGATGCAGCAATTTCTTCTTTCAGTTCAGTTGTTATTTTGTACACCTTGAGAAAAATCTCGGGCTGATGTGTGTTGAAACCTCAGTGTATTTCCTCAGAACCGTTGTTTGTCAGGGATGAGTAAGTACTTGAACTAGAGTTGCATTAGATAGATCACAAAGGGACAGACAAGTCAGATGTTTTATTCTTTAGTTTGGTTCTTCATTCCAGTGTTGTTTTATGTTTCTTTGAATAATCTGTCAGATGACCCGCGCTGAGGATTTCCATTCAAGCCTTTGTGAGAGCATCTGATAAATTTTGCTAGGAAGTCATCGCTCTTGCATTTAGACATCTTGTTTTGCTCACTGAGATTTGCAGTTCCTTCAGCAAACAGCAGAAGTGACATCTCCTTGACTGATGCATCTTTCTTTAATCTGAGCTAAACAATAACATTATTTTATATTAATAAATTAATATGACAGAACACGTCCTCTTTCCATTTCATTGTGGGATTTCTTTTTTTTTTTTTTTGGCTTTCCCGAAGGAATTTTATATTATCCTGTAACTCCCTTCCCTAAGAATTTGTTATTGGTGCTTTCTTCTTACAAGGAATGATAAGTATCTAAACTTACTGGTATCCAGCTGTGAGGGGACTGGGAGAAGAAAAAGCTTCAGTCCATTGACCTGCAGCTCTTCTTTCTCTAGGGTTAGGCTGTCATGCTTCTTGGTGAGCATGGCTGGAGCTGCTTCCCCTTGAACTCACGCTTTCTGCTGCACTGCAGTGCTGTGCCCGCCAGGGTCAGGTGTCTTAGCTGATACCTCTTTAATAGCAAACAAAGCTGTATGCACTATGGGTTATTCCTTCTGCTGCCTTCATTCGTTTAATCACAAGTTACAATAAGAGTTGACACACTAATGGTGAGGATGCTTAGCAAAAAAAAAATCTGTGGTTTCAGTTAATTGTTCTGTTAACAATATATGTTGCTAGTTTGGGGTGCTAACCTACAGTTAATTTTTCAGAGTTGAACGCTTGGAAGCAGAATGCGTATGAACGAGCGATCAGCAGCTGCTTAAGTGTGTGATTAATTTCGTTTGACAGACACAAGTTGTGCTGATTGCAGAGCAGCGAGGGCGCTTTCATGCTTTTTCAATTACTCATAAATTCCAGAGGGTATCTTAGGACAGTGCTCATGTGCTAGGCATGAGCGCTCAGGCAGAGCGCTACTGGATTAAAGGCTGACACTGAAAGTGTTTTGCAGTCACCAGTGAGTGACTTAAATACGTTCTGTGCAGAAGTTAAGATTACTGAACGCTTAGACGCTGTGATGCCTGAGAAGCACGAAAGAGGAGGCCTTGTTTATTATGAAAATGGAAGTCGTGAGTTGAATTTCTGGGTTACTTTTATGGGAGAGCTGATGAGACACAGGTAGCTTTGTTTTGGAGGGCTGACAGCCTTATTATTTGTAGTCTAAAATGTTAAGGACTTTTGGACGTTCTGATCTCAAATGCCTGTTTCTTTTGGCTACCATTAACAGTGTTTAAAAAAAAAAAAGACCACAAAACCAAAATTTTCTCTCTGCCTCATACATATTTGCATGCTTATGTATATAGTAAAACAGCAGAAAAGTACGTGATTTCATTATTTACATGGGCAACTTTTCTGTCCTTTCCCACAGAACAGCAATGTGAGTAATCTTGCAGCACCCGGCAGTTTGACACAAGCTCACTTTGCATTGTTTCCCAAGGCTGTGCCTTTCACATGTCCTGCAAACTGTTACGTTTGTTACTTTCCTTATCACAGTTCCACTGGGGAAAGGGAATTGTCACGCTAACTGGAGAACCCAACGTATATTGTGCCACGCTGGCTGATGGGCCAACTTGTTTGCTTTCCAATTTCTCGCTGAGGGCTGAGTCATTGTTACTGTTATAACAAATACGTATTAGATAGCTTATCGCTGCAAAACTGCCTCTCGTCTCTTGCAGATAATGATGGCAGGAGTTTCAGGCTCCAAAGTCAAAAACAAGTGCTTTTGTTTTTGTTTTCTTGATGTCGGTAACAGACTCAAAAGGTATGAAACATTTCTATCACTGAGTATGGCTGATCTTTATGTTAAGCTGACAACAGCTGCCGTTGCCCCTAGACTTCCCAAAAAGCGCTGCTAGTCCTCTCTTTCTTCAGCAACTTTGAGGTTAAAGAACGCTCTTTTGCGTTGGCGTGCAGAACTCAAATTTGGGGGTTGCATGTGTGGGCATCCCTGTGAAGTGAAGAGAATGAGTATCTGTTTCAGTGGAGGAGGAAGTTACAGCAACAGGATTCAGATTAGCGGTTGTTTAATGGCAAAATTAGCTTTTTGAGGAACAGAAGGCACTCTGTTAGGAAAAATAGGATGTTGGCTAGAAAGACCTGGGAACTGAGCTCCCTGGACTTTTACCTCTGGGGTCTTTTAATGCACTGACAGATAGTTAGGTCATTACATGCCTGGAGACGTTTTCATATCTGAGTCTGTGTAACTCCCCGTGATTTCAGTGAGAACTGAAATTGCTGTGGCTGCTTGCCCTTAGCCTTCATTCTGAATGAGTTACAGCACCTGCTTCACGTGGGCACAGAGGAATAATGAACGTCAGCATTTAATTTACATGACACTTCTCAGCAAAACTGAAACTTTTCATGTTGTTAGGAATGCTGGTACAGACTTGGATCCAGCAAAATTCTGGATCTATGTCCAGCGCTGTGTGTGCTCCTTGACAGCACGGCAGGGGCCCTGGTCCGTGGGGCTTTCTTCAGGAGGGTTGGCTTCAGTGGAAACCAAATGCCTTCCTCTTCTAGCCCAGCTTCGCTTTGTTTTGTTCCTTTTTTCTCCCTAAGAAAGGAAATTACAAAACCCTTATTACATTATTTGGTGTCTTTAACTCACTGTTTTGATTTTTGTGGGTTTATCTTCCTGCAGCAAAACTGATAAGTAACGTCTTTGCCAAATATTAGGTCACGTTATTTGATATACGTAATATGTTTACGTAACGTGAGACCTGTAATGATGTCTGCACTATGGTTACAGTAAAGAGACTGAGAAGCTGAAATGCCTGCTCTTAAAATTACAAGAACATTTAAATTTTGTACTTTTTCTGCAGTGCTGTATCAGTGTAGTTAGTTCCATTTCATGTGAGTAGAGTTCACAGAGGTCGGCCTAATCTCTCCCTCTCTTTTTTTTTTTTCTTTAAACTATTATTTACATCCACTGTGCTACTCTTTAGCAAAGAATATGTTCTCTTAGATCCTAGAAGGATCTGCCAAAGAATTGCTTCTTCCCGTATTACCGTATATTTGGAAACAGATTTTAAATGTTTGCTGCTGTGGCAGAATGCATTCTGTTTGCAAGTCATATACAAATCCTTTACTGATTGAGCCACAGGTACTTTAAAGTATTTTTCTGCCTACTCAGAGAAGTTTCTTGCAAGTAGTGCAAACTGTGGAAAGTTTTACTTGTTGCCAATAAAAAAGAAAAAGAAAAGAAATAGAAAGGAAAAAAGGTTACTTTATCAGTACAAAAAAGCAAAAAATGTACTGACACACTTGATCTGAAGTAACATTAATCCAATGGACTACGTTTTCACAGTTAACATTTTAATAGGAAAAGCTATTTCTGATATTTTACATAAGAACAGTGTGGCTAAAGTTTGGAATCTGAGGGTCTGACTTCGAATTGTAACGTAACCAGGCTAAATCTGTGCTGGAATCATCGTATTTATTTATTTTTTATTTTCAACAGCTGACATTCAATGAGATTAATAGTGTATTGGATTGTTGCTTTTTTGTGTTTCTCTGAAATTCTTGTTATGACTTTTCTCAGAAATCATGTTGTCTCTGCAGACCTCTGAAAAGGGTGGTGGCAGAGTGTATACATGAAATTACTTGGCCAGGAAAACTGTGTTCTGATCTCTTTCAAAAGCCTGGAATTATTACTTTTTCCAGGAAAAGCCTAAAAATGTGCAGATGTGCTGTACCACAAACTGGCTGTGCCTGCGGACTGGGACCTAATCGAGCTGATCAGACCATCAGTGAGCAGGACAGACAGTTTGTTTCATGTGCACATATGCATGTCTAAATTCTAATGAACTAGATTGCTTTCTAATTGTCTTTCAATATTCTTGAGTAAGTGCAGCACAGGAATTTAGGTAGGTCACTCTGAAAGTAATGCCTCCTATTTATTTCCATGGAAACTATGACAGCTACAAGAGCACAGTAACAGTGTTTGACAGAGCAAATTCTCAGCTACAAAGCACTGTTTTTAGCATAGGCACCACCAGTAGACAGCGATGAACAAGGGATTGCATGCCGCATTCCTCAAAACCTGCACCAGTGGAGGTGACCGATGTTGCTGTTACCACTGCTGAAACGCACCACCGCCGCCTCGCTGTGCTCACATCCACTATTTGGTCTCCAGAAACATTTCAGCAAGTGTCAATGGACATCAGTGGGTGCCATTTTTTCCCCATGAAGAAGTTCAATTCCACCCCTTTGCTCCATCCGCACTGCCATGTCAGACACCATTTGGTCACAGTGCCCCTCTGCTGCCATCTGTCACACAGCGACAACATGGAACGGGATAGTGGTGGGAAGGTTCTGCCTCTGCTGCCATACCACCAACATCCGCCTCTGATACCATGGGCCAACAGAATAAAATAGAGGGCATTACTTTCAGAGCAGCCCTTGTAGATATGTTATTGTACTGGAAATGGTTTAATATCTTCTGTTTATTGGATTTTACTGTTCAGTGTCTGTTTTAAATTTCTTATTTATTGACTGAAAAGGATGCTTTTTTTGTACATGTAGACTTGTTTCAACTAAGATTTGAAGACCTGCTATGTAGGGTGGAAAACACAATCCAAAAAATGCTCTTGGAATGATTGAGTAAGATAGGTTAATCGTGCTGTCTTAAATCTCCTAAAATAAAGTTTGATGCTACTTTTTGAGGTGAAACTCTTTGCGTTGGGAACAGGAGTGGAAATAAAAAGATGAAAATGATAGCTGTCTGTGAACTTGAGTCTGGAAAAACAAGAAGAAGCATTAATTATACAGAAGACAATTTCCTTCTCCTGTGTCACAAACAAGGGAACAAAGTCTGAACTGTTACCCACAACATGGGAGCAGCCTCACCAGCAGTACCTTAACGGTGTTCCTCACAGTGTGTTTCATGCCTTTGTTGTAGGCAACTGTTTGCGTTCAAAAACTATTCTTACCTAGGAAGAAAGCACAGATTTTTAAAAAATGGTTTTACTGCTATTTCTATTTGTGTTGCATATGTGTTGCTTACCTGGCAGCTAATACAGAAATATACACCTTTCCCCCAATGCAGAAAAATTAATAATCATTTTTGATTCCTTGACTCTAGGCTATGGTGGCTTGTTATCCAGGCAATGGAACAGGCTACGTGCGCCATGTTGATAACCCAAACAGAGATGGAAGATGTGTTACATGTATATATTATCTTAATAAAGACTGGGATGCCAAGGTATGTGACTTCTTTCTACAAATTTTTACATTTACTTGCTAATCTGTCTTTGCTATAGGTCTTTGTTCATGTCCTTCCTTATGTCTGTGCTTAGCTTTGTTCTTACATTGTTAACTGTGGATGTCCTTTGCCCCTGATTCTGCAGTTAGTGATATGCTCGATAGACGAGGCGTTACTTTTCTAAGTGTCAGTATGGCTAAATCAGCACAGATCTTTATGTTATTGTGGATACGAGGTGTAGGATAGGTAAGTACTTACAGCACTCTTCAGGTGGTCTAAGAATTTACTACCAGTGGTTTACAACTCTCTGTAGATGTGGTGGCTAACTTTTTAATACGGATTATCCTACCGTTCCCGTGGTTTAGGTGGATTTGGAGAATAGATACAGCTAACTGGGTGTGATTTCAGCTCCTTGTAGCTGGAGTATTTTTAAATGCAACATTCAGTACTTTAAAAATAATCTTTTGTTACACTTAATGCATTGGTTTTAAATACTTACTTTGTAGGTAAGTGGAGGCATCCTTCGGATATTTCCAGAAGGTAAAGCCCAATTCGCTGACATTGAACCCAAATTCGATAGACTGCTATTCTTCTGGTCTGATCGCCGCAACCCTCATGAAGTACAGCCAGCATTTGCTACAAGGTAGGGCTGGGGGACTCACGTACATTGCATGATGCTTCTTTTATCAAAAGATGAGAGAATCCCAATGAGAAACAAGTTCAGCTATGAACCGTGACCTGATCCTGGGTCTTTGGTTGTCAAGTTCCTGTTGCACTACAGCAGAAGTTTTTATTTTTTATATTTTATCTTTTTTAAAAATATACATTTACTTTGTTTTTTTTGCCGATGGTTGATTAGACTTCTGCTGTGCTGCTGAGATTGTACTGATATCTGATCTTATATTTTGGAGAGAGGAGGTTGTACCTGAAACCTCAGAAATTGCTGAGCGTGTACCTGACAGAGCTGGATAAGACCATACACAGCCATAAGCAGACCCCACTGCAGCCAGGGGATATTGTCTATGTTGTAACCATGTTATGGCTTTATGTTATGGTCCCTTCACATTGTCATTAGCACAGTACTGTACTTTTTAAAGATTGACAAGGTGTTTCAATTTTATGCCTGTGTGCATTGGGAGGGAGGGAGTTGTTAGCAAATAGGTTACTCTCCCTTTACAAGTGACTTAGTTTGGGAGTTGGTAGAGGGCTGTGGGTCAGTGATACACAAATCTTTTATTCTTCGGAGTATTTCAAGGGTTTGTCCCAGTCACAGGTGGAATTTGAAACCTCTTTTTGTTGTTTGGGGGAGCTGATGATGCTAAATGTACACGCATTCACTGCCTGACATCTTGACTAACTGCTCCCAGATTGCGCTAATAGATAAATGATTGGAGTTGTTGATCCAAACTTCCTGTCACACACATTGTGACACGTTTTGGTGGTCAGAGCACTGAACATTAACTCAGGCGGTGAGATAACACAAGCACCTTTGCAAGAAGTAATTTGAAACTGCAGTCAGCACATCCTCTTACTTGGAGCCTTTTCCAAGGCTGCAGCCCTCTCCCTTCCCCCTTCTGTGCTCCAGGCGGAGGGTGAAATACCATTTACTAAAGCTCCTTAAAGTCTTTTCTCAATAGCTGGCATTTCATATTTAAATCCTCTGCGGGCCATGGAAAACCAGAGGAGCAGTGTAAGAAGGGGCAGTTAATTTTCCCTTATGGCAAATGTCCAAAAAAGATTTCTCGCAGTGTGACTCAGCGGTGGACTTGACTGAGTAAAGTTAAAGATGAGGTCACAGGGGCAGAGTGATGTGGTCAGAAACTGTATTACAGTTTCTGGGCAAGACTCAGTGGAGGGAAAAGAAATATATACTTAGGGTACTGGTGTCGCCCTTTCAGTGACTATTCAGACAATGCCTAGTAGCAGAAAAAAAGCCCTGCTTGCTCTCTCTTTATGAAATCTTCTGCTAAACTGCAGAAGTATTGTCTCATTGGGTTTTATGTTAAGTGCTTCACTGTAGTGTTTTTCTTCATCGTTCAGGAGCTCTTTTTTTCATCTCTTTCCCTAGGTACGCAATAACAGTGTGGTATTTTGATGCAGATGAAAGAGCACGAGCTAAAGTAAAATATCTAACAGGTAAACTCTTGTTAATATCTTCTATTCTTTTTTTTTGTTTCCTGAAGGACTTGCTGAGCAGTCCAACCTCATGTCCTCAGCCCACCTTGTGCACAAAAGGGGGAAAAAAAACAAGACATAAGTCATCTAGTCAGGTTTTACAGGGAAGGTGATCCAGTGGCTAAGCTGCTAGCCCGTGACTTGGGAAATCCAGGTCAGCTCCTTGTTCTGCACACACTTCCTCTGGGACTCGAGGCGGGTCAGGCTTTTTGTATGGGGGCTGCTGCCTCTCCCTGCCTGTGTCTCTCCAGTAGGTGTGGGGTATAATAAATGCACCAGAGACTGTGAAGCACTGCAGGACTGACAGCCGTGTAATTACTTCTGATAGGATACGGTGATCTGACTTGAGGAGAATCTCTGTAATGGAGAAGCAAAAGCCTCAAATTAAAATCTGCAATCAAAGAATGGAGTGACTTCCTCCATTTCCAATTCCACATTATCTTGCATCTGTTTTCCTTTTCTGGCTTCTCCCTCAAGAGGAAGTTGATCTAATTTTCCTGTTCGAATTAGCATTATGAGGAGAAACGATCTGGGATTGCTGTCATACTTGTAAATGCATTATGATTTTGTGTATGCTGTGGGAGTTCAAAAACCAGCCACGATCGGATGTGCTGCAGGTGCACATAGGCACAGGACATTTCTCAGTGGTTTCATCGAACACTCTGAAAAGGACGATTTTGAGCACATGGGGCAATCACTTCCAAGTCAGATTCCTATGCAATGCTTTTCAGTGCCTGGAGCACTTCAGTAGCATGGCAGCTTCAGTTCCACTGCCTGTGGTGCACTCGCTGCTCAGTGCGTTTTGGGAGCGGTCAGAGAAACACTGCTCCTTCCCATGCAGGGAAGCACAGGGAGCTGAGGGGTCAGGGTGAGCTTGGGGTGGCAGTGGCCCTCCCAGGCCGTCGGGAATGCCGGTGACGCCTGCCTGGCCCCGCGGGGCTCTGCAGGAAGTATGTCGGCACTGTAAGTCGGCCTTCATGTCACGTGCGTGTGACCCTGCACCTTATAAAGCCGCTGGAGAACAGTCGGAGCCATTTGGTTTGTCTCCATGCAGCTTTGGCTGCTGGAGTGCACAGAAGTGGCTCAGGTGAGTGGGGGCTTTCCCCCTCTGCCCTCACTCTGCAGCGTTCCACTGAGCTGCAGGCACTTCGGGAAGGAAGAAGTTCACACTTTGCTATTGGTTTGCTCCATAACAGATTCCTATTATCCAGTTATTCCTATTATCCTGGTTCCAGTTTCATTTGCGATTACAATTGCATTCTTTACTCTTTATCTGCGGCAAGAATTGTGCAAGAATCTTTTTATTTTCTGCTGATATTAAAGTTATAAAATAGAAAACTATTCGTTTTTTACCATGCAAAATACATGTGAATTTCCCATAGATATGGAATATTGTGTCTGCTGATCTTTTGCTAGTTGCATTTTTGGGGGCATATATGAAGTTGTTTGGGTTAATTGCTAGGAAAAAGGACAGAAGAGGTGAATTATTACTGTTTATTATTTAGCAGTGAGTCAAGTGGGATGTTGCACTGAAAAAATCCTTCGGTGTTTCATTACATAGATAAATACCCAGAAACTCTGAATGCTCTGATCCAGAACAGTGGACCAAATCCTCTAGATTTTCACATGGCAGTCCTTAAAGTTTGCCTTTGTGAAGGCTGAGATGACTAATTTCGGAACAGCGCGTATGATGTGAAATATCCAGTTTTCTATTTGGGCAGCCAAATAATTGCCTGCTTTTGGAGATGACGAGTAACCACAGCTTATTGACTTCACAGAGCACAGCACGCAGAGCATTACACAAAAATGTGTATTTGGATAGATCGTAGGTACTGGGTAACCCTTGAAGATACTCTTGTAAAACTAATCTGGAAAGTGGTACGGCAATTCTGTAGATTATACTTTGATAAACGCTGAAAAGTAATACTGATTTCCTTTTCGTATTTCTGCAGGTGAAAAAGGTGTGAGGGTTGAACTTAATAAACCTTCTGACTCGGTTGGGAAAGACGTTTTATAAGCCTTTGATTTAGCAACTCCCCTTGCTATATCCCTGATAAATCTTGATGCTATCTATTAACTTTTGAATGTGAATAACAAGATAAAGGAAAATCAACAACAAACCAACATTTTAATAAAGAAGCAAACAGTGTTTCAATGTTGCATCAAATAGAAGATTTTTTGACTGCTGAAGCATTGTACTTTGTGATTGTGACTCCAGGCCTGTGACTGCTTATGTGAAGAAGATAAGCAATCAGTAAGAAACAACATATGCATCTGGACATAAACAAGTGCCCTACATAGAATTTGTTCATCCTTATATTTTGCCAGACCTGTCATCCAGCTGAATCCAATTCATCTCTCCCTTTTTTTATATGGTAAAAGTTTGAATTTTGGGTAATTTTTGTATGACCAGGTACAGTTTATCAAAATTGAGTCTTAAAAAAAAAAAAAAGAAAAAAAAAGAAAAACGGAAAAAAAAAAGAAAAAAATTACAGTATTCTCCAAAATAACATGAATCTATTTTTGTAAAACTGTTCATACTGTTCTCCTCTGCCATAAAAGACCTAATTTAAGGGTTGCCAGTAACTGATAATCACTTTAATTTTCTTTACACCTTAAGTCAGAAAAGGAGCACTTTAATTACCAGCTAAAAACCTGATTGTTTTATATCATATCTCACACTAATCTTAACTTTTAAAGATTGCTGCTGTATTGTTTTTTGACTATGTCCTCTTGAACCTTATTAACAGAAGCAAATCAATATCTCGCTAGCAGTAACATTCAGTTTGTGGTTTTGTATGTTGAATCCAGAGGGGAAGTTTCAGTCTCTGTTTTTGGTTTTGTTTTGGTTTTTTGTTTTGTTTTGTTTTTAAGTGACTGGCACTAAGTGAACTTGACACTATCGGTTGCTGTCATTGGCTTTGGGGACCTGGTAAATACCATCAAGTTACAGGAACATACAAGGGCTTTCCTAGGCGATTAGAGGTACCCAGAACCTCCTCATGTACTTGACAGAAAACTTTGAGCTTTCTCCCTTTTCTAAAGAATTCTTGCCACCCCCCTTTCCTTTGTATATAAGTTAATAGAATATCTAAAATCGACTTTTTAAAAAACTTCCTTTCCAAGTGTTGGTGTCCCGTGCAGTCTTTAAGTTGACACCTTGATCTATTATATAGTATCAAGGAAATGGTCAGCACACTGAAGCTGAAGTGCATCACTGTAGGCTCCTTGTGCAATACATCTTTAGATTTTCACTGTGCTGGAGGATTTCCCCAAAAAGGCACTGGCCTTTGATCAATACTGAGATATATATTTAGTAAGAAGACCTTTACTTTCTTTTACATTGTTTTCATTTTTTGAAGGAAAAAGGGACATCACAGAATAGAATTTACATGTGGAAACTTTGATACTTCAATTTGGAAAAGATGGATGTTTTGGACGCTTTCATTGTGTTCGTTTTTTTTTTTCCTTTTTTTTTTTTTTTTTGTCCCTGAGCTTTAAAAGCTTCAGAAAGCAAAAGTAAACCTATAAAGGACAGCATTTATATTTACAGGTGTTAGGGCGTTGATCAGCTTACCCACTGCAGTTTTCTATCTGTCCCTTATTTCCTTACTTAGCCAAAACAATGTGAGTGTACAGAAATATTTCTGTATATACTACAACTTGTGACAATTTTAGCATCTGTATAGTTTGTATTCAATTAGAGACCTTTTCTATGGAAAGCTCAGTAATTTTTTATTAAAAAGATTACTATTGTTCATGTAAAACATGAAAAAAAGCTAATTGTTTAGTAACAAACTGACAGAAGGGGGAAAAATTCAGTATTGGTATGTATATCATTTAGGAGAACCAACAGAAATCCCAGTTTTGCTCTGATTTCACTTTTCCTTTTTTTAACAAGTTCTTGCCCTTTGCAGTTCTCCTCCTCTTTCCTCATTTCTTCCCAGAAAAAAACAGACAGGATACCTTTACTGTAAGTGCCTCTGCCAACCTGGCCAAGGAGTGCAAATCTTCATTACTGTCTGGTCTGCAGTGCATTTAGGCTATCAATGAAACAAGCAAAAAGCCACCTCTTCTACTTCGTCTTTAATACTACTTTAACGGAGGTTTGGTTGGTTTTGATTTAGAAATGTACAGCGTAAGCCTTTAAACTCATTTCAGTCCCTCTGTAATTCAAACTTCTGCAGTTACACAACGTATCAAATTCTAATCACACTGTAGGTTGTTTGTGCTTGCCAGACAGGTTTAAGAAGTGCTTAATTTTTCACTCCATGTAAGTCATTACGATAGGGTCAACAAATCAGGTCAGCCATTTCTTCAATGTCCTTTAGAAACTGTTCATTTCATGTCGGTTGAAAATTCAGTCTTGAGCATCACCAAGCAGGTCCTTGTTTTAAAAATATTTTTTAAACTGTCTTATGATCTGTATGTGTCTAGTCCTGGTTAAAGATAAAGCTTCATAATGCTATTTTTATTCATGATGTTAGCCAGCTGTAAAATATGAGACCTTTATCTATAGCAGGCAAAGAAATTCAGGATTCATTTACAGGTTGCCTATAAAGTTGTGTAATTTGAAAAGCAGTGTTCATTATGAAAGAGCTCTCAAGTTGCTTGTAAAGCTAATCTAATTAAAAAAAAAGATGATGTATAAAGGTTCTTGAAAACAATGTGGTTATTTGTGATCTATGTAACTTTTGGAAATGAGTCTGTAGTAACTTCTTTATAAATGCCCCCGATAACGGGGGGCGTGTGGATTTCTGTGTTTCAAATCAGAGTTGTTTTTACTCTGGAGAAGGGTCTGTTTCTTTCTGAGCTGTCTTAATTACGTGGGTGTGGTGGTGATTTTTTTATCATGATTTTTCTCCATCAGAAACAGCACCAAGTTTAAACTGGTTGGAGTGATGACCTACATAGAGGCACTTCTCATTTTTCACCTCTTTAATTTTGTGCCTTTTGCGCCTATCAGAAAGTCCTCTTCAGATAGCATTTATCACGGAATCATGGAATGGCTTAGGTTGGAAGGGACCTGCCTTGGGCAAGGTTGCCACCCACCAGCTCAGGCTGCCCAGGGCCCATCCAACCTGGCTTTGAACGCCTTCAGGGCTGGAGCACCCACAGCTTCTCTGGGCAGCTGTGCCAGGGCCTCACCTCCCTCTGAGTAAAAAATTTCTTCCTAATTTAAGTCTCTCCTCTTAGTGACAGGACGAGGGGGAATGGTTTTGAAGTATCTAACCATGTAAAAAGTCAGTCTCCCTCCTGTTTATAAGCTCCATTCAAGTACTGAGGTCTCTTCAAGCAGTAAGGTCTCCCTGCAGCCTTCTCCAGGCTAAACAAGCCCAGCTCCCTCAGCCTTTCTTCACAGGAGAGGTGCTCCAGCTCTCTGACCATCTTTGTGACCTCCTCTGGACCCTCTCCAACAGCTCCACATCCTTCTTGTGCTGGGGGCCCGGACCTGGATGCATCACTCCAGATGGGGCCTCACGAAAGCAGAGCAGGGGGGGGACAATCCCCTCCCTCTCCCTGCTGCCGCCCCTCTTTTGTTGCAGCCCAGGATACCGTTGGCCTTCCAGGCTGCAAGCGCACACTGCTGGCTCATGTTCAGTTTTTCCTCCACCAGGACTCCCGAGTCCTCCTCAGCAGGGCTACTCTCAATGAATTCTTCTCCCAGCCTGTGCACATATGTAGGATTGTCCTGACCCACGTGCAACACTTGCACTTGGCTGTGTTGAATCTCATTTGGTTTCCACAGGCCCACTCCTCAAGCCTGTCCAGGTCCCTCTGGATGGCATCCCTTCCTTCTATTGTATCAACTACTCCACTCAACTTGGTGTCAGCAGCAAACTTGCTGAGGGTATGCTCCATCCCACTGTCTGACATTGATAAAGATGTTGAAGGGCACTGCTCCCAAGATGGATCCCTGAGATACCGCTCATGGTGTCTGGACCACAGACACCAGTCATGACTGGCCTCATGACAACACCACAACCCTCTGGCTGCAACCATCCAACCAACTCTTTATCCGCTGAGTAGTCCAGCCTTCAAATCTGTAACTCTCCAGTTTTTGGATACAAGAATGTAGTATGGGATCATGTCCAGGTAAACAACATCAGTTTCCCTTCTGTTGTCCACCGATGCTGTCCATCATAGTAGGCCACCAGACTGGTCAGGCACAATCTGCCCTTGGTGAAGCCGTGCTGGCTGTCTCGGATCACCTCCTCGTCTTGCATGTGCCTTAACACGTCTTCCAGGAGGATCTGTTCCATGATCTTCCCAGGCACAGAGGTGAGGCTCACCAGCCTGTAGTTCTCTGGTAGTTCCCTAGTCCTCCTTTCTCCCTTTCTTAAGAGCGGGAGTGATGTTTCCCTTTTTCCAGTCACCAGGGACTTCGCCTGACAGCCACAACTTTTCAAATATGACAGAGAGTGGCTTGGCAACCACATCAGCCAGCTTCTTCAGGACCCTGGGAAGCATGTCATTGGGATCCATAGACTCGGGCACATTCAGTCTCATGAGGAGGTAGGGTTTAATGGGAGCTCTTCAGTTTTACATGGCTTCTAATGAATTTTGAGCCCTTTGAAGATGGTAGAAGAGCAGTAGAGTCTACAGAAGCCAGCCCACATAAGATGCCAGAGAATTTCCCTGTGCATCTTATTTGAGCCTCTTAATGACTGTCCAGTAATCGAGGAAGCACCTCAGTGGCTGTGCTTCTGCCATTGCTCCAGCTCACGTGAAGTCCTGCACTTACTTGTTTGTGTTGTGTGGGTTCAATGAGAGTTCTCTGGGTCTCTGGGTGAGTCTGTCAGCCTTAGTGCACCTTCTGTCACATGCACATACCTGCTGGGCTCCTCTGCTCTAAGGTGATGGTTTCTGTCAGGCTGCTGGGCTTGAGCCTAAGTGCAGCAGCACTCAGCCAGCCCCAGCATGGGCTGAGGCTTTCACTGCGGTGCTGTGTAACTTATGTTCTCTTGAAATGCTCTCTTCCCCATCTTTTGTGTTGAACGAGGAAGAAGTCTTGTAGCACTCGCAGCCATCCTTTGCAGGTGTGATTTTTAATGATCGCATTGTAGAGCACAATCTGTGGGGGAATCAGTTTGCACAGCACAGTCAAACGCTGCACGAGGGAACGATGAAGACTCTGGCTGTTGCTCAAAATAAAGCTACTTGCAAATGTGACAGGAAGCGAGCTGACAGCCTGAGTACAGGAGGCAAGTATCTCATGTAAAACATCTGGCTGTGCTGAACGCTTTAAGGTCAGGAGTGGAAAGACCACATCTCTATGTCACGCTGATAAGCACAATCAGGCTGGGAAATGCCATTTTAGTGCCTGCTGAATGCTTTGAAGGAGGGGGGAGATTGCTACATGACAAAAGCAAACTCAAAATCTGAGAAACCCGGAAGTCTAGCATGTATATTTTGCCTGTAGGCATGCAGATGGCTGCATGCACTTACAAATGCGAAGTGGCAATTTGGGTACTCAGCAGCCAAGGCTTTGAAGAAATTCATGGGACTTGCTTGGATTTGGATTTCATCTGCTTTCCTGGATGTGGATCTGCAGAGATGTGGGGCACCCGTAATTGGCTTTCATATAAAATATCATTTGGCCTTTTTTGGGGAATGTGAAGTAAAGCTTGAACGTGAAGGATTGCTGCAAATGCATCAAAGGCTGTTTGTGCCCTTACAGCACTGCGGGAGCTCTGCTGGCCGTGAGGTGTCTGCTCAGCCCCCGCCACCTGCCCCTGTCTGCTGGGAGGGGGCAGCAGCCGGCAGGAGCAGGTTCAAGGTCCTCTGCCATGCCAGACAAAACCAGTTCCAGAGAAATTGCTCTGTTGATGTTTGCTACCATTTACTCAGTTCCATCATGCTTTTCCCCATAACTTTGAAGATGAGGGAATACACAGCGCCTGTATCCCTTTCCTGAAAAAAGAAAACCACAAGCCCATGGAGTCGGGTACCAAGGGCTGGCCCTAAAAGTGGAAGGAGCAGATGAGATGCAGATCACCAGCCCACTTTGGATTGACTCAAGTCCACGGCAGGACAGGGAGGAAGGAAGGGCTGAGTAGAAATGGTGAAGCAGGGCAGGAAGAGCCTGAAGCATGAGACCTAAATAAAATGTGTGGGGTGGGTGTGAGGAATACAGAACGTACCCAAGCAAAAATGTCATAGGTGTCTCCTTCGGAGAGGAACATGAGGAGTGAGGAGAAAGGATGTGCTGCATGTTTGCTGCAGGAAAGACAATTGTTGATGCATCCCATCTGCCTTTCTCTTCATGGATGCGTGTTGCGAAACGGCATACTTTTGTGTCTGAAGATAAGCGGTCTGGAACATTGTGCTTGAACTAGGAGCTGGTTTCCTTGTCTGCCTTCCAGATGTGAGCTGTTGGGCTTCAGGGAGTTATTTCCTCTTATTAGAAGTGCAGCTCAGGATTACGTTTCCATTGGCAATAGTTCGTGTGTTCTTCAGGAGAGCTTGTTCTAACTACCAGGTGTACAACGTGGTGATGCACGCTGGAAAAGCTGGCCAGCTGATTTAGCCAGCATCTCCATGTGGCTGAAGGCTTGCAGCTGAGGGATGTGCAGTATGCAGGTGGGCTGCTCTGGGGCAGTGCCTGAAGGGGAAACCCATTCTTTCAAATGGGAAATAACATTTCATCTTTGTATGTTCACCGTGTGGATCCATTGTTCCTTGTGGGGCTGTCTGTGTGAGGGCATGGTTTGTTAGGATGGAACAAATTCCTTGCCTGCACTCTTTTCAAGAGCTGGTCTGGTTTTTGTTGCTTTTCAATAGAAGCTGAACCTAGCATAACTACAATGCAAAAGTTTGTTCAGTACGTGAACATTGAGTTGGGTTGTGAGTTGGTATTTCAGTACTTAGATAGAAAGGGTCATACAGAGGGCCAAACAGACAAAAAAAAAGTCAGAACTGACGTAAGTCGTTTGTTGTAAATATATCTTGCTTGCATTAGCATATATAAGCAAGCATTCAAGATAATAAAGTTTTAAAAGAAATAAAAATTGCATTGTAGGGGAGGACATGGTGAAACATAAGAAAAAACAAAACAAAACAAAACAAAAAAGCGACAAAACCCCCCCACCACCAAAAACCAAAACAACCCAGCCAGGAGCAGCCTGAACACCACCAGCCCCAAACCTGCTAAGTGCAGTCTTAACTGTTGTTGAGTGCATTACCTCGAGCGCAGCTCAGAAGTATTTCAGAACTGTTTTTACTTGAGTACTTGGCAGCGTCTTTGGACATCGAGGAGAAACTGTTTCTCCAAAGAAAATGTGGCTCAGGACACCGCTGGTATTTGGGAAAGGGACTCGGGGCCACGTGTAATAACTGGATCTGCTTTCTGAGGTGGGAGTCCAACTGACACCGTTCTTTCCAGCAAAATCGATAATGCTGATAGCACAGTGTCAGCTGCCAGATTGGGCATGTTTACTTTCCCTTGGCTCCCACTTCCCCAGCTGCAACCCAACAGTGGGCACATGTTCTGCACAGTCACGTTTTAATGAATGAGCAAAAACCGCAGCAAATTAGCTCTCTTTGGAACTAATTTGTTGATCTGTTTAGAGCTCTTTAAAGGGACCTAGGTAACAATTTCTAAACTTCTTAGGTTACTTTTCTTTCCCCATGTACACTATTAGAACATTTTGGTGGTTTTTTTGTTTGTTTTTATTTTTAAGAAAAAGCTTTATTTTAAATAGCACAAATAAGAACCAAGTGTATGTAGGTAAGAGTTAGCACAGCTTACTTCAAGAACGAAATAACCAGTGAAGGAATGTGTTTTCCAGTGAAAATCAGACTCGTACGAGGCCAGGAAAGCACACAGTGTTTTTTTCTGCATGATCATTTTCACTCGTGACTCAGCAAACCTGCCCGCATTGGCTGTTATCTGCAGCGCACGTAGCAGGAATGCAGAAATACGTCGGAAAGCTCGGGAAGAGCCAGAGGGAAGCAACAGCGAGCAACTGGGTCCCCCTAGCGTTGTAACTGGCCCAAAGGAGCCCAAGCTGCTTCGATTTACAGCAACCCAGGGATGTGTGCTTCCATGGGGAGGCAGTTGTTACTCGTCACGATGGTGCAAGCTCTGGTTTAGATACTCACAGGGCAGCTTCACCTTGCTCTGTCAATGTTGCCTGCAACAGAACATCCACCAGGGCTAAGGAGAGCAGGAGAGGAGCTGGCAGAGGTCACACCGCACTAGCAGGAGGTTTGGAGGTTTGTTCCAGCTTCCTCAGGCATGAGCGCACAGAGAGCAGCAGCCCTGTGCACAGAGAACCCACACCTCTGTGCTGAACGAGTGCTGCTGTGTCCTCGTCCAAGGAGAGCCCTGGCTCTCAGGCCCTGCTGACTCCCACAGCCTTGTCCCAAGTGCTGTCAGCTAATCTGCAGGCTTTTGCACCCTACCCCTTTGTTGACAATGGAGCAAATTATAAAATACATAGCTAAAGAAAATATTTTGAGGTTGTTCTTCTGTGGCTCCAGGTGGCAGCCAAGCCCTTGAACAAGAAGTGCAAAAAAAAAAAAACACCTTAAGAAGAGTCAATGCCACGCCACAGCCCAGAGCATGGCCTCCAGCTGCTGCTACGTGCCCCAGCTGCTGCTGTTTGACAAAAGCTCAGTGCAGCGAGCTGCCAAGAGCCTCTCCAAAGCAAACACGCTCGGCCTGCACTGCTGAGGGTGCTCCTCTGGGCGGAGGTGGCAGGATTGTGTGTGACACAGCTGAACTGTGGCAGTGCACACAGCGTACCCTGCAGCCACCGCTGCACTTCACCTATCCAACCATGCTGGGAAAGCCAGGAGCAGCTTCATGTGAAGCTTAGGCCGCCTTCTTACCAAACAAAGGAGAACAACAGACTCGAGGAGTCTGGAAACTAGTGCAGGATTCGCAAACAGAGTATCTCCTGACAAATTCAACACAGAAACCCTAATGACAACCCAATGCTGAGGCTGCTTGCCCAGCAGCAGAGACCTCCCCTCCTCTGCCCTTCCTGAGGCAGCCACGGCAGTATTTCTATTGGGGTCTGCTCCAGGGGGGCACAGACTGGCTACAACCCTATGAGTGGCTCAGTGCCCACGGTTACGTTTAGTGTGGGAGAGCTCTGCCTGTAAAGGGATTACAAGCAAGCCTGGATTAAGGCAGTTTTAGGCATCCTCCTCCAACCTCAAACTTCCTCATTCTTTTTTGGGGAATGCTGGTGTCCAAAAAAGCTCCAACTCACAGCATTGCTCACCACTTGGGACATGTGCCTGTTTTGACCAAAATGCATGTCAAGAACCAAGGGCCCGCTCAGACATTAGCAGTACAATCTCTTGGGTGGTGTCCTCCTAACTCTGTGAAATTGCCAGGGAAACGTTGCCAGAGAGCTCAAACAGTCTTCTGGGATTTTGCAGCGCCTGAAATACCTCCCACTTCCTGTCATCAGCTGCTTTTCCTGCCTTCCAAATCTCTTATAGGTACATTCAAAGTTAATTACATCTAAGCTTTAACTCACATCATCTGCAGCGCCGACAATCCTGGCTGCCACATGAGGAAGCAGCCATTACAAAACACCTTCCCAGGACGGGCAGTGAGAAGCGGTGGACCCACCGCCGCCTGCTCGTCTGCCAACCTTGGCTGGGCAGAGCTCCCATTTGCCTCTTTTTGTGCCGTGCCGCGTGCCTGGTTCCTCCTGAGGGCCCTGATGCGTGGGCTGAGGCTGCATTCCTCCTGCACACGGCCTGGGTGGCAGCGCGCAGGCCACACATGGAACAGGCCCAAAGCGCACGACTTGGCACGCTGCACTCAGACCAAAAGGGCTTGGTTAAAGCTGTAAACTGCTCTGCAGGGATTATTTATGGCTTCTGAGAAGCAGCAGGAGATAGTTTCTTCCATCTGCAGAGTTTTTGGCCTCTCCCAAAATACAAGCCCCGGCCCCCTGGTGACTCCAGCGCTGTTTACAAGTGGGTGGCAGCACATCCACCAAACAGGTCCTTGAGGGAAGAAAACAGGTCACTGCCGGGGTGCATAGGCAGTAAGAAATGGTGTAAGGGCATAGAGGCCCTGCGGCTGTTCCTTCTGTTGGTAACCTGCTGAATTAAGGTATTAGGAGATGTAAAACCCCCAACAAAACCCTATTCCTATAGCCATACTGGGATGTCACTGAGTTCTAGCCTTCATTTTCCCCCCGACTTTCTATGCAACTTCTGACAGACCTCTGAAGAGAAGGCAGTTGCAGTAAGTACACACTTTGTGGCCCAGAGTTGGTGCCATTTAAAGAAAAAGTACTTCTTCTAAGTTGGTCAACAGGGGAGCCAAATATTCAGCTTGTTACTTTTTGCTCCTTCAAATGTTCTTTGTTACTCAATTTACCAGATGACAGGTCTAAGACCTACTAGGTCAGAAAAGCAGATGAGATGATGCAAACAATAGGGGATGGTTGGGACAGGGCAAGGTATTCAGGCCAAGCTGCTGCACCCTCTTAGGAACTTAATCTAGTCTTAAACAGCCTGGCCTGGCAGAAGCTAAAAAAGAAATGAGAGATTAAGGCCACAGCCTTCTCTACCTCCCCCCCTTCGTTTTATAATCTCTCACACCTGCAGCACACCACCCTTTCCTGAGCTTGTCACACCCCTCTGGCTCCCAAGCTTAGCAAAAGAGTAGGAGATACCTTCTGCATTTTATGACACTCCCCCACCCCGGCGCCTTACAGCTCAGTCACTCCTGTCTTGTAGAGCTGTGTTGACGCCAAATTGTGACACAAAATCAGGTTTTTCACTGCAACAGATGCAAGAGGCATGGTACACGTACACCACAGAAGGACACCTTAGGGATTATTCACTGAACCCTGAACTAGAAAAAGGAGCTCCTGCCGCATCTCCAAGTCCCTCTAGCACAGATGTTCAACACTCACAGGAAAACCAGTTAGTCGCAGATTTTGCTTCTCAGCTGACTGTAGACCGTCCTCCCTCCTTCTGTGCCTCGGCTGAGGTCCAGCCCGCAGCCTGGAGTGCTAATGTAGGTGGCATAAGGACCTGCTAACTCCACTCTTCCTGCTCTTTTCCTGTACATGTTGGGAAGGAAGAAATAAACATTCCTTAAGTGTAAGGAGTGCCATCTAACGGCCTATTGAAGAATCCCAAAAGACCCCACACCTCCTGATGTCTCAGTTTATATTATATATAGGTACACAACATACTGAAATGCAGGACAACTTCATGGCCTGTCTACCGGTAAATTACATTCTAAGGGTAATTTAATGTAAAGTTTTGGAGTTCACATACAAACAATTGTTAAGTTCATCTTCGGACTACACAGCAGTTATAATAGTTCAGATGCAATTCAGAACTTGATTATTTTAGAGCGAAAAATTTGTGAGGGCTGGCTAGCGTGTGAAAAGCAGCTGACAGAGATCGGCTGTCTCATTTCTGTCATGGCTGTGTCAGGCAGCAACAATCGTATGCTTGTAGGGGAACTCAGGTCAGAAGTGACCTCTCAGCAACCACTCAGTTTAGGGTGGCTAAACGTGACAGCAGATGCACAGACACTTCGCTTAGAGATAACTGTCTCCAGCAGAGAAATAAAGCATACAGCTGCAATGACAGTTTCTTAGTTTTCTACAGAAAGAGCACACTGCATCACGATGAAATGCTCTAATTATTTAGAGGAGATGTCCATCTTCCCTTTTCTCAGAAACTCACCTTCTGTCCTTTCTTCCTGCTACCCTTCAGAATAATGCAACTTACCTTAAGGATGTGGAGGGATGCTCTGTGTGTATGGAAAAGTGCAACAGAACCGTAGGGCTTCAGAACAACACACAACAGGGGAGGAACTGGATGGTCTTTAGGCCATTCTATGATTCCATGAAAACATTCCTAGAAAGGAATGTCACTCAGGTAACTAATTCCCATGCAGGGCAAGCAGTATGTTTAGCAGTACCTCAAGCTAAACATAACATAGCCTGCTCATCAGCTTACTCATAGGAATTAGGGTTGAACTTGCTAGAAGAATACACTTCCCATATCACCTAGACATTTCGGGTGAATACAAACAGTGGCTGTGCTACTGGAGGTGGCCAAGTATTGAAGAATGGCACATAATCACTTTTTAAGCACATTAGAAAACAGACAATTTCCATTACATGTCTTGCAAAATGTTTATTTTTATTAATCATTTTTATTAATCCTACTTTCAACTCCTTTGACAGAACTTAAATATTATGAAAGCTTCCTAGACAACATTTCCATAAAAATACGTGATAATATTTGATTATCAGGATTTCTTAGCCAATAACCAATTTCAAAGCAGCTTAAGAGCAGTCTTTCCTATAAAAATAGTGAAGTAACTCCTATCAAGGTAGTTTAACCTCTAGAAGTAAAAGCTCTCTGAACCATTCTGAACAATTCCAATCACCACGAGAGTGAGATTGTTTTTGCCTTTGGTTTGCAGAACTGTTTGTTGGCAAGAAATGCATACATTTTTTCTATTTCACACCCAATTTGTCTCAAATACCAAGTATTTTGTCTCTCAGATTTCTAGCCAACCAACTTATTTTACAGCGGCACATTTGTTTAAGATTCATTACTCTACCAAGTTTGTGGTGTTACACAGGCAGTATCCAAACTCACTCTGGACGAAGACAATTGATACAGGAAGTAAAATTTCTCCCCTTTGACTCAAATTTACTGGCATATTCTGAAAACACACTTGGCACTCATTATCAAAATGGTAGGAAGGAAACTATTCAAAAAACCACAAATTTTAGAAACAGCATTCATGGTAACATACCCAAAAAACAAAGCTGTGGCCTGTTAATAATGGCCTGCCATAGGTAGCAGCTGTAAAGCCTATCAACCCAGCTTTCTCCAGTCATCTCAACCAAAGATGATCAATTTTTTTGGAAAATTGATCTATTTTAGGGTATTCATATACTTGAAAGTGGACTTTCCTATAGCTTATAGATTTCTTTTTCCCTATTTAGGCAGTACCATTCACTGAATTGTACAGATCAACTCCCACATTTGTTTTCTATTTTTTGTCCAAATAAACATCATTGACGTAAACGACAACATTAGAAAAGAAATTCCGCTCCAGTATGAAAATACATTTGACAACACTCACAATCCTCTCCCTTACTCTGACCAGTTGCAGTTGGGAAGACACAGGCCAGGAAACTGATGGGAACAACACTAAGACAAACATCTCTCAAAAAACACTTCATGACGTGAGAGATCAGCACAGTCTATGTCTGCAGTCCTTGTCAAGTTTCACTGAAAACACCAATAGACACTGCAGTTTTAAGGATGTGTGAGAAGTGAACGTGCCAAATCAAGTTTTAGAATCAGTATTTGTAAAAGCAGTGTTTTCCAAAGAAATGCAACAGAAGCGAAACTGTATTAAACGTACAATGGATGTTTACAGTACAATGTATATACAGCAAAATCTGGTTTTAGATGGAAAGATAAGATGGAAAAGTGTTGATACAGAAAGGATATATTAAACTAGACTGCTACTGGATGCATGAATGAGAGCACTGATGTGTTATCTAAGATGGCCGTGACTGCCATGTGAAACCCAGGCTTAATGGAAGCGTAGAATTCAGAACCAATTAATTCAGAATATACAAGAACAATCTGATCCAGATTAAACATCCTTAGTGTCACAATTTTAAAATACCTTTATTCTTTTAAAATGACAGTGTATCATTTACCAAATCCTATTCCACATCAATTTCCTAGTCTCAGAGAAGTGCAAATAATTAGAGGCAAAAATACGCGCATCTACGGCTAACACAGCCATTTAAAGTTGCAGCAATAATGTCATATGAAAAAGCATATCTTTTCCTTTTTTAACAAAAATATTTATACCCTAGTAATTAAGCCATTGATTGCTTAACCAGTTAAATACTTCCAGTGGAGCAAAAGAACTGTCACCATTTCAGAGAGCTTCTATAGAATATGCATCTGCTCAGTGTTCACAGCTTTTGACAGCGCAATGGTTTGAACATTCACCTGGCTGGCTTGATGAACACTGAACACCAAGCTAGCTGGCTTACAGAAGCCACAAAATAAAGACCGTCAGCTAAGGTCACTTTAATGCCATTTTGGCCTGTAACACACTGGAAGCTTAAATGGAAACTGAAAAAACATGAAGGCTTTTATGACGTGGCCAGGAACAGTCAACGATGGCTTAAGCAGAATATTTGCTGTTCTAAAAATACCTGCTGATTAATTCCAGTGCAGTACATAGAATAATTTTTATTCTCTTACAGGTGCTTAACTTTAAGAGCAGCCAAAAATAGATTTAAAAACAACACTTAATGGTCCTAGGAACAGAAATAAATTAACAGGATTTAAAATATCTTAAGAACTGCCTAGAAAACATGTAGTTCAGTAAATATCCACCTTCTCTTGCAATACCCTGCTTCTGCAGCAAGAACAGCAGCACAAACATCCACTTACTTAACAAGAGTATTAACAAAGAGTGTTTGGAACACAAGTAGCAGCTAGCCTTTTAGTCAGCACTGGTGTGCAGCTCCACAGAACTTATTGCTCAGCATGCTGACGGTAGTTTAAATTCTAGTTCAGGACAGGCACAGAGAAATAACCACAGCTAAACAAACCCTGAGCAAAGTAACTTTCAAGCAGCATTTTCAGCTCTGGTTTATTTTTTTCCAGAACAGCTCTCCAGAAGTAGGATTCTTGTCTTTATGCAAGACAAGAATCAAGGTGCTCATTTATTTTAGACTCCAAAACCTCAGTCTGGCAAACAGGACAACTGACTTTCTTTTCCTGCCTTTCAGCAGTGCTGGATCTCGCAGAGCACACTGCAGATTCAGCTTTGGTTTTTATAGGTGTATTCACACTTGAAGTCACAGCTGTACTTTCCTTTTTTATGAAATAGTTTTCAAAGGCAGTTTGGTCTTCCTTTCTTGGCCATTGCTGCACTGCATTTTCCAAACTCTTCTTCTCAGATGTGCTCTGAGCTGTTGTAGTCTGCTCAAAACAAATTTGTTTCAGTGGCCTGTTAGAGCACGGTGGCAAAACCCTCTTGCCTTTTGCAGAACCCTGGTTTGAGTTTTCTTCCACAACACGAGCAATTTTAACAGGTGATCCATTAACATTCTTGTACGCTTTTGTATTGGCAACAGACAGTTTAGGGAACTCATGCTTTGAAGCTAAGTTGATTTTCTCACTAGCATCACCAGTATGGAGAGGAAAGAAGATACCATTACGAGGTGATTTTTCAAATTTTATCTCATTTTTAGGGATGGGTATTGTGCTCCCTGCTGAACGACGCTGCAAACCAGATAGTTCACTGTTTTTAACACTGCTGATTAAATTTATGCTTTTTTCTGAGAGGTTGCTGTCTGCTCCTCCAAGTCGATATCCAGTTCCACTGAAAGGCTTTGGATCTTTCTTGTCACCGATGTGCATCTTGCCTGCAAAGAAGAAGGAAATAAGAAAAGCTAGTAACTTTTTCATATATAAACCACTGGCTTAGTATTTTACCTGCTTCACATGAAAAATCTGCCGCTTGGCAACAGTGTAGCAAAATAAACCTTCTGCAAACAATCAAGTAGAGAAGCCTAGAAATGAACAAAATAGGCCCTGTTCTTTGCTACCTAATAGTAATACCTAACACAACGCTCCTGTAATGGTAGATGCGTATTTGCTCAAGGGACTGCTTGGACAAGAGCAGTTTGGAAAAGAAAAAAATAATATTAAGTACCTTTGTCAGTTGACTTGGAATTTGGAAGTTTTTCTGGCTCAGTTTTCTCCTTGGATTTCTTAGAGAAGTTCTCAGGTTCCTTCACTTTTGTGAATGTACCTCCGCAATTCTGTTGATGCTCAGCCCACCAGAAGTCTCGTGCAGAGGGTGCTCTATTCATTGAGCGCTTCACATACCCAAAATAAGGTTTTCTGTATTGACAGGGGCCATTGCATCGCCACCAGTGCTGGCGGTATGAATCTACCTCATCGTGGAAATTATGATAGATCTAAAAAAGAAAAAATCTGATTTTATTCATTGCTATTTCTGCAAACTTCATATACACACACACACACCCACACACACACGTTCTTTCAAAATACAGGCCAAAAATAAAGTACTTCTGCATGCCAATAATGTGTCAAGAAGGAAAAATAGAGTTTAGTTGCTAACGGGATAGATACAGTATAAACAAAGTCCTTCTGGAAATGCCTTCTTTGCAAAATAAACACAGTTTATTCTCCTAATGAACCCATACCCTGGCACACGTTCTGTGTTTTGAAAAGCCATTCCAAGTTTATTGCCCCTCTTTGACAAAATTTTAATCTACCACTACTGCAAGAAACAACTTCTCCCTGTTCCCCCATCCTGGTTTTACATCCCAAGATAGACTACTGTCATTATTTTTTATATTATCAGTTAAAACAGCTGCATCTGGGTGAAATTTGATCAACATCTAGATGCACTTAAAACAGAGCTTTAAAAAAGACAAGACGTAAAAAAATATGTCCTGGCTACCTTGCCTGAGCTGGAATAAAATCATTTTAAAAGTCTCTGCAATTTCACCCTTAACAACATACTCTTTAGAATGTAAACAATACTCGTATTTTATTCTTCCTCCAGCTATTATCTTAATCTCGTCAAGGACACAAATCTAAAATATCGTCAACTCATCAGCCTCTACCGATATAAATCTTAACTGAAACAGGCTGCTCTTCCCCAAATATTATTTTGAGCATGGAGCTATTCTGTGCCTGAATTCCTAAGTTGTTTCAAACTTTAAAGGAAAAATCTTACAGATGTGTTAATTATATGACTCAAATAACTCACCACATTTTCCTCAACCTATTCCCTCCAAAAAGCCCCAACAAAATAATGATGGAATTATCACAGAGTTGGGTGCAAACTTATACCGGTGCCAGCTGTGGAACGCTCAAGAAGAACAAATGCATTACTCATACCCCACTCAGAACACTGAGACACATGGTACCAAATTAGGAAGACCAATACATATTACATCAAGTGGACTAGGCTTACTGTGACGTTGGCTCCAGTCAAGCGATTAATGCGACGCATGTGCTTGCAGAACTCCGGCCCATGAGATTCACGATCTCTGTCGTTATTAGTAACAAAAAGCAGGGCATGGATCATTTCATGTAACAGTGTCTGAAACGATGAAAATCACGAGTTATTAACTAAAAAGCATTACATACAATTTAAAAAATAAGCTGGAAATACTTTACTCCTTTACATTTGTCTTCGCACTGATCTAATTTTCATACATTGAATTGTTATTGACAATAGTTATTCCACATGTCAAATCAACTCCTTCCATATTAACCATTTCCATACAATTTAACTATCAACTCTTTACTAATTAATAGTTAATTTAACTGTTAACTATTTCCACACAATACTGAGTCACATTCTAAAAAGAAGAATAACCCTGAAACTTAAGTCACACCTTTGAAGAGATTATCCCCTCCACAACCAAAGAGATACTCATAAGAAGGCTGAAACTCTACAGCATCTCTGTTCACTAAGCAAATCTGAACGTCACCACTATTTCACCATCTCCAAGTCACCACGCCTATCATTAAGGTTGGAAAAGACCTCTAGGTCATCCAGTCTAACCATCTATCTACCACCAATACTGCCCACTAAACCATGTCCCTCAGTGCCACATCTCCACGTTTCTTGAACACCACCAAGGACAGTGACGCTACCACCTCCCTGGGCAGCCCATTCCATGCCTGACTCTTTCAGAGAAGAAGTTTTTCCTAATACCCAACCTGAACCTCCCCAGCACACCTTGAGGCCATTCCCTCNCCCCAAGCCTATAGCATTGTATGGGGTTGTTGTGACCAAAGTGCAGGACTCGGCACTTGGCCTTGTTGAACTTCATCCCATTGGCCTCAGCCCAGCGATCCAGCCTGTCCAGATCCCTCTGGAGGGCTTCCCTACCCTCAGGCAGATCAATACTTTCTCCAAACTTGGTGTCACCTGCAAACTTCCCGAGGGTACACTCAATCCCTCATCCAGATCATCAATGAAAACATTAAAGACAACGTGCCCCAATACTGACCCCCGGGGAACACCACTCATGACCAGACGCCAGCTGGATTTAACTCCATTCACCACCACTCTCTGGGCCCAGCCCTCCAGTCAGTTTTTTAACCCAGCAAAGAGTGCATCTGTCCAGGCCACAGGCTGCCAGCTTCCCCAGGAAAATACTGTGGGATACAGTGTCAAAGGCTTTGCTAAAGTCCAGGTAGGCTACCTCAACAGCCTTTTCCTCACCCAGCAGGCTGGTCACCCGGTCATAGAAGGAGAACAGGTTGGTCAAGCAGCACCTGCCTTTCATGAGCCCGTGCTGGCTGGGCCTGATCCCCCGGCTGTCCCATGCATGCTGGGACATATAAGAATTCCATTACGGAATGTAAGACACGGGAGGTGCACTCTATTTTATGTGCAGATGCACGAGCAATCTTCAAATACCTCAACAAGGTCCTTCCTTGGCCTTAACTTCAGGAGCGGCTCACTTAGGCGGATGGAACACATTCCACTCTTCCCTTCGTATTTACACACTCCAGCACAGCTGAAAGAGACGCAAAAACAAAACATTAACATCTACATACTTTTGCAATACATTAAATCAACTGAGAACTGGCAGTTAACATGCTGGCCCCTTACAACACACCCTAAGCAGCTCAGAACATGAAAAACACTGTTAGTAGTTACCGGAGGAACTCAACATCATAAAGAAAGAAAAGTGGAAGTCCACAGGTTCTTCTGAACAAACTGAGACAGAACTAGCAGAAGTGAAAGTATAACTTATTAGATCTCTTGCAACTGCTCAAGTCAAAACTAGCAATCCTGGAGAAAAAAAAAAGCCTTGATAGAGCATTCCAAGTGAATCTCTTCAGGTTATGAAGCACTGCTACTGATCGAACCCCAGATGGAGAGAGACACACAGAGCAGGGGCTGTGAATCTGCCAGCATCAACACAACTCACACGGCTGCAATGTCACCCTCCCCTTTCCGACTGTCCCCTAACCTCTACGTGTCATCACTGCAGAGTAACCCAGCACAAAGCACTCCCAATTCTGTTGGCACCGAACTGCCTTCCTGGCAGCTCAAAGTCCGGCAGCAGCTGCGGCGCTGCAGCCGCACCTCGGGGCTCCCAGACCCCCTCGTCCCCCCCCGCTCCCGTCCCGCAGGGCCGTACAGGGTCATGCGCGGGCTCCAGGACACCTCCACGGCCGCCAGCCGCCCCCAGAAGAGCGCCTCGTTGAACTGCACGAAGAGGCCGTGCACGTCGGGGCTGGGGTCCAGCAGCTCCCAGGCCTCGTCCACCACCGACAGCGGGCGGAGAGGCGCGGGGTCCGGCGGGGCATTGCCACACACTGCTGTCGCCGCCGCCGCCGCCTCCTCCGCTTCCCACAGCTCCTGGAGCTGCAGTGCCAGCGCGAAGTCCTCCTCCTCCTGCTCCATGGCCGCTGTGCCTCCACGCATACACGCACGCGCACCGCGCCGCCAACGGCCGCCGCCGCTGCCACCACTCTTCAATGCACATGCGCACGCCTCACGACGCACTCATTGATGCTCCTTGCCCCCCGACGCATGCGCGGCCGCTGCCTCGCTTGCGCCGCTCTCCAGTGGAGCGGCTGCGCATGCGCAGGGTGCGCAGCAAAGCCGGCTCGAGTGACGTACACGGGGCTGTGCGCAGGCGCGGGTCGGGTCTGGAGAGCAGCGGCGGCGGCGCAGGCGGTGGTGGCTATGGCGCTGGCACTGGGGGAAGGCGGCGGCGGCGGCGGCGGCGGGAGCCGGCTGCGGCGGCAGCTGGAGTCGCCGGGCTTCGCGGCGGAGGATTACGTGAAGCAGCTGTCGCAGCAGTCGGACGGCGACCGGGACCTGCAGGAGCACCGGCAGCGCATCCAGGCGCTGAGCGAGGAGACGGCGCAGAGCCTGAAGCGCAACGTCTACCAGAACTACCGGCAGTTCATCGAGACGGCGCGGGAGATCAGCTACCTGGAGAGCGAGATGTACCAGCTCAGCCATATCCTCACCGAGCAGAAGGGCATCATGGAGGCCGTCACCCAGGCCCTGCTCCTCCAGGCCGACCGCGACGACCCCGCCCTGGGTGCCCACCGCGCCGCCGCCGCCGACCCCTTTCTGCCGCTGTCGGCCAAGGAGGCGGCGGCCAGCGAGGAGGGCCGGCAGCGCACCCTCACCACCCTCCTGGAGAAGGTGGAGGGCTGCCGCGACCTGCTGCCCGAGAGCCCCGGCAAGTACCTGGTGTACAACGGCGACCTGGTGGAGTACGACGCCGACCACATGGCGCACATCCAGCGGGTGCACGCCTTCCTGATGAACGACTGCCTGCTGGTGGCCACCGCCCTGCCCAACCGCCGCGGCGCCTACCGCTACAACGCCCTGTACCCCCTGGATGGGCTGGCCGTGGTCAATGTCAAGGACAACCCACCCATGAAGGACATGTTCAAGCTGCTCATGTTCCCCGAGAGCCGCATCTTCCAGGCCGAGAACGCCAAGATCAAGAAGGAGTGGCTGGAGGTGCTGGAGGAGACCAAGCGCAACCGGGCCCTCAGCGAGAAGCGACGCCTGGAGCAGGAGGCCTTGCCCCGGCCCGCCCCGACGCCCCCGGAGTCCACCAACCCCTTCGAGGAGGATGAGGAGGAGGAAGAGGAAGAGCCCTCTGCTGAGGAGGAGGTGGTCGACCTCTCGCTCGAGTGGATCCAGGAGCTGCCGGAGGACCTGGACGTCTGCATTGCTCAGCGGGACTTTGAGGGGGCGGTGGACCTGCTGGATAAACTCAACGAGTACCTGGCGGACAAGCCGGTGAGCCAGCCCGTGAAGGAGCTGCGGGCCAAGGTGGAGGAGCGGGTCCGGCAGCTTACAGACGTGCTGGTCTTTGAGCTGTCTCCAGACCGCTCGCTGCGAGGAGGGCCGCGGGCCACCCGCCGAGCCGTGTCCCAGCTCATTCGCTTGGGGCAGTCCACCAAGGCGTGTGAGCTCTTCCTGAAGAACCGGGCGGCCGCGGTGCACACGGCCATCCGACAGCTGCGCATCGAGGGCGCCACGCTGCTCTACATCCACAAACTCTGCCATGTCTTCTTCACCAGCCTACTGGAGACGGCCAGAGAGTTTGAGACGGACTTTGCTGGCAACAATGGCTGCTACTCTGCCTTCGTTGTGTGGGCTCGCTCTTCCATGAAGATGTTTGTAGATGCCTTCAGTAAGCAAGTGTTTGACAGCAAAGAGAGCTTGTCCACTGCGGCGGAGTGCGTGAAGGTAAGAGTGCCCAAAGAGGGAGGTGTGACATAGTGGCTTGAACAAAGCTTGCAGATCTTCATTTCTAACCCTAGCACAGTTGTTGACTGAGCATCTCTGGAAGGGTTTTCTGCGTTGAGCTGTTCATACTGATTTGGGATTGGTTTGTTTTTTTCGATTTAACAGAAGAAAGCATTAAGGTGAAAATACACAGCAAGAAGAGCCCTGCCCTTACCAGAAATGCAGAATGTATTCTTCCTTAATTTGCCTTTAACCAGGAGGAGATCCTAAAATTTGTGTAATCTGATCTGAATTATGAATATTTTGAAGACTTTTTTTTTGTTTTCCAAGCCTGTGCTGGACTATGCTTCCTTAATTTTTTATGAGACCGGTTTTCTCAGGTTATGGTATCTTTAAACTGCTAGTGGGGGGAGGAAGGGATTATAACATAACTGGAGTGTTTTTGACAGGCATGGCTTGTCCTACAGCTTTTGATTTCTCAATAATAAAGAGTTTGTTGAGGCAGAAGAAATAAGTGAAGCGTGATTAATGCTTCCCTTTTTCTGAGAATGCATGCCCCCTTTACATTTTCTACGTTTAACACATTTTTCTGACTAATAACGCTTTGCTTTTCATTACTACCCAAGGTGGCTAAAGAACACTGCAAGCAGCTCAGTGAGATTGGACTAGATCTCACCTTCGTCATTCATGCCCTTCTGGTAAAGGATATCAAAGGTGCTTTGCAGAGCTACAAGGATATCATCATCGAGGCCACCAAGCACCGCAACTCTGAGGAGATGTGGAGAAGGATGAACCTCATGACTCCAGAGGCTCTGGGGAAACTCAGGGAGGAGATGAGGAGCTGCGGGGTAGGCAATTTTGACCAATACACTGGTGATGACTGCTGGGTCAACCTTAGCTATACTGTGGTAGCTTTCACGAAGCAGACTATGGCCTTCTTGGAGGAAGCGTTAAAGCTTTACTTTCCAGAGCTGCATATGGTTCTTTTGGAGAGTCTCGTGGAAATCATCCTGGTGGCTGTCCAGCATGTTGATTACAGTTTACGATGTGAACAGGACCCTGAGAAGAAAGCATTCATTAGGCAAAATGCATCCTTCCTGTATGAAACTGTCCTTCCTGTTGTGGAAAAACGATTTGAGGAAGGAGTTGGAAAGCCAGCCAAGCAGCTACAGGATCTGAGAAATGCTTCCAGATTGATGCGTATAAATCCAGAAAGTACCACTTCTGTGGTGTGAAGTGGACAAACGAGCTCTTCTTATGAACAGAGTGTGAAAGCACTTAGTGAAAATGCTGTACATTGGGTATATGAACTAAATGCTTTTTTGAGTCCCTGAAAAATGCCGAAGTCTGGCTGCAGGATTACAGAGGCTGAAGAGTTACAATCAAAGCCTTCAAGGGTTGAACATTTTTTTTGAGGGGGGTATGGGGGAGTGAGAGGTAGCATTTAAGGTCATGTGTCCTTGGACAGCATATTCTCTAAGAATGGTTAATGTCGTCTTTGTCACTTGGGAAATAATATGATGTACAATTTTTGGCCAAATGTTTGTGAAAATCTTAAATACATGTACATTGTTCAGCAGGAAAAGATTATTTCTCGTTGCATCATTTTATGAATTCTTTATTAATGTAGTGTTCTGGTAGAGGGGGAAGTGCTGAAGCACTCTCAGGGTGTGGTATTTGGTGAGGCATGTCCACCATCTAGATGTGACTCAGCAGCACAGATGAACAACACAGATTTGCACATTCTGATTTGTTTGATAGCGATGCAGACTCCTCACTGGCTTTAACAGACAAAATCTTTTCATTCACTTCTAGAACAGATCTAAATTAAAAATCTTGAATGTTTTTGTGTTAGGGTGTAGGGGCTTTTTATTAAACTTGCCTGTCAAATTACAGATTTCTGAAAACAGAAGTACGACTTTCTTCCCTTCCCCTTTGTTTTCCCCTTGTTTTCTCGTGAACTCCATCAGGACCAGGTCCATGTAGTGAAATGTGCACTCTTGCTTGAGGTGCTGTCATAAATGCATTATGGGCCATTACCTGCGGGTAGAGACGAGAGTGAAAAGGCATAAATGTTCTTGTGATGTGCAAAGCAGGGTCTTAATGAAGATAACGGTTTCATTTAGGAGAAACAGTTCTAGTTTTGCTGTACAGAAGCAGCAGAGGATAAAGAGACGGGCTGTTAGGCTTTGTGTGAACGATGTGATCTTCAAAGTGCACACACTAACTCTCCTGAAAGTAATACTGTTGTTTCCTGTAATACAGCAATAACCAAGAAGAGCAATCCTTTTTATAGAAAACACAAGGACTGCATTTGATTGAAAACTCAAATGTAAATGGTGGAGGTTTATGTGACAGTTTTTTTGTTTGGATTGGTGATGCCTATCTTGCTCCTTATGTGTCTGAAATTGAAATAAGCTTATGTAAAGGCTGTCCTTAGAATGCTGTCAGCATCACCTTCAAAGCTGCGTACTTCTCCCCCTTTATTGCAGACCTTCTTAACTGGGGGAAAATTGTTACAGCTACATAATCTTGTACCGGACTCTTAATAAGATCTTAACAAGATCGTAACTGAAATAATTGAGTGTCCTGTTCCTCTTGTGTTTTCAAATGAAAGCTTTTGCAATTTGTATCATGGTAATGAATGCTTCATGACTGCATGAACAAACAAAAATCACTGGTAAAACATCCTGCATAATTGCTAATACTCGAGCTTTGTCATTTCTCCATATTTTCACACTTATAGCTCAATGCAGATTTTGCTTTGGTGGCTGGTTTTCATTCTCTTGTTCTTTACATGCCTTTTGAGCTGTCAGGTTTGCTGAGCATCTCTTTTCTTGCTATTCAATGTTTGGGCATTTTGCTAGAAAATCACCCCCAAAGTTGTACAAAATGTTTTTAAAGGGTAACATCGCTCTGAGCTAAAACTCACTGAAAACCACTGAAATAGCTGCAGTTTTATTTTGAAGTAGAGAGGTGAGGAGAGTTAGCACTCATGTGAACGTTAGCTTCAAGAGATCGCCAGTTAGGCACTTCTTCCACTACTGAAGTCTCTTTGATACCAGAACCTACTGAACTGTATTGAAGTAATATATTTTCTGGCAACTGGTTCAAGTAGGCAAGGGTATTAATCTCTAGCCTTGCTGAATTTGAGAAGTGTTTTTAAGTGGATTGTAAGTGAGAACTCCCCATTGTGATGGATGTTTTGGAAGATAGGGAGAAGGGCTTTCTTCTCTGAAGACAGGTATATATGTTTTCTTCAGAGCAGAAGACATCTTTACTTGTGAGCAGAGAATAAATACCAATGAGCCTCGTGTCACTTTTTTTTTTTTGCTGCGCAGGAGAAGGGTAAGCTGTGGAACTACAGCTCGAGCCTGATTATTGTGACGCTTAAGGATTTTGTGTAAGACGCTGAATTGCAGATGCCTGATTCCCAGCTCTGGCATGCTGTTAAGTTGGAGAGCCCTATTCATGCTTCTGTTACAGGCTGGCATAGCACATCTTATTCTAACCAGAGGATGAAATGTAAAATCTAATTCTGCCTTGCTCTTTGTTATATCTTCATCACCAGTCCCTTCACCAATCTCTTTAAGGCAAGCGGGTCCTCCTGATAGTGTATCTGCTGCCATCCATGGAGCAGCAGGCTTGCATTGATGTTGACTTTAATGGATCAGGGAGTCTGGCCTTTCATTTGGGTGATCCAATGTCACATTCATGTGCTTGCTGGAAATCCACAAGAGTTTGAATTGTATACACTGCTGTAAGGAGCGTTGACATTTTGTAACTTGTGAATCTATTTAAGTCATAATGAAAGAAAAACAATGGCTTAAGGAAAATGGTGTGTAAATTTCATTAAACCCACTTTGTATGTTAATTCAATTAACAGATAAAGCCAACACGTGCTCAAAGTCATTGTTTAATAAATACATTTCAGATTTGCATACAGCAGTTTGGAATGGCACTTTTTTCTGAGCTGTTCGCTTGTGGAGGTAGTGTGATTCAAATGGAAATTTGCAGTAATTACTGAAGAATACAATAGCAGTTTTGTTGATTTGGGGAAGAGAGAGCTGTAATTTTGCTGGGGTGTTTGTTTGTTTGTTTTGTTTCCCTGGGAGAGAATTGTATATAAAATCTCTTTTCCTTTAGCTGCTGTGACAAAATTTTGATGTATAATTTATTTTTTAAATTCAGATGAATTTATGTATTAGAATTTAATGCAATAACTTTTCTGAATGCTGGGGACCACATATTATAACTTCTGGGACATATAACACTAGTGGTGTATTTCTGTTTCTAGATCGTCATCAGAAAGAGGATGTTGAGGGCCTGGTTCAAAGATTAGCTCCGTTAAGTGATAGCTTCAGTGATATCAAAGAGTTTCAGGTCAGTCAACGTTTGTAAGTCAGCATATAGCTTAATAAGGTGAAATTTAAAGAAAATGTTTCTCAAAATAGTATTTAATTAAAACTGAGAAGAAGACCTACTGCAGTCTAATATGACTTGGAGTGGATACATTAGCCTTGTCAGCATCAGGAGAGTAATGCTGTAAGGCTTGCTACCTTCCAGAGATGACTGCCATTATAACACACTCGTACTTAGCTTGAATGTTGCAGTAAGCCTCATCTTCTCACTAGGTGGAGCTTTGTCACTTGAAACCTTTGCATGCCATGGACAGGTGTGGGCATTAAATCTGTCCTACCTTGCAGCTTGTTTGGGGACTTTTTTGTAGTACAATAGGAAATTGCACCAAATGATTTGTGTGTTAGGATCAACATCTCACAGCTCTATTTTTCCTTGCTTGGTAGTGCTTTTCCCCTGTGCTTCCTGATTTTTGTACCATCAGGCTCTTATCTCTTAATGTTTTCCTGCTGTGTTTCTCCACCATCAGCAGACGTCCTGTAGAGGATCTCAGCTTCTCAGCTGTCTAATTTCTTTATAGGTATGTACCAGTATGTGACTTTTGATCTGCCTGAGAGACATTCTGCTTGACTGCAAGCCCCTGTGGGGGTGTGAAAAGTTTCTCGTCCCAGCTTCAGCTATGTCATGATTATTAATTTGTTATGGCTAAGCGCAAACGTGTTCATTTTAGTGATTTCTCACAGTCAAGCCTGCATGGCCTCTTGTCATTTTACTTCTATGTTTAACTGGAATTCCAATGAGAGCTCAGCCAATCTCATGTTCATGGTGCAGATTTGTACTCTAGCACAGTCGTGCAGAAGGTCCCTACGACCAATCTTCATAATCTAAATACTCCTTACATTCCTTCTGCTGCACAATTAATGTCTTAATTGGACTACAGCATACCCCATGATACAGTCCTTGACTTCAGGGCTACAGGACGAACAAAATTCTCTGTTGCAGATGTCCTCAATTTGACACAGCAGAGAGCAAGTGATACCGAGAGGCCTGGCCTGTACTGGCAACTGAGCAGCATTCCCCTTCCCAAAGGTTTACATGACTGACCAGGACAGCTTTATGACAATTCTGGGTCACCCTTCCTGTGTTGTTTATCTTCCTTCACTCCTTATGTCTTGCTGGACCATAGTTACGTTCCTTTTGATGTGCTGAACATCCCACTTCTCACCCAAGCAGAAGATTATATTGGGAGGATGGAGACAATCTGCTCCCCAAAATTATTTGAAGAGAGCTGCGATGGCGCATGGTTACCAGTGGGGGTCCCACAAGAGCTCTGCATTGGTGAGCCCTACCTCAGTGCTGGCTAAACAGGCAGCTGACCATCAGTGCAAGCAGATACAATTATGTTCAATTTGCTTTCATAGACCAGGACAAGAGCTAAAAGCATATGTGAAGGCTGAGATATGAATCCCTTCATGTAATGACAGGAGCTGGATTCTGAAACATGGGCTTAGATTACCCAAAAGACAGTTTGGCCCTGCAGCTGTAGGAAATCTCATTCTGATGTGCTAATACATTGCATGCGATTGTTAGGCATACTGCATTAGGGAGGTGGACCAGGGAGGCGAGTGGTCAAATTAACTTCACTGCTGTTGAAGAAGTCCTTGGAAGTGCCTTAATGATGATTTCTGGTCATTAAGAATCAAATCATGCAGGTGTTCCCCAGAGGAATCAAATCAAAGTTATTGTGAGGATGAGTTAGCCAAATCTGCAAGGCATGCAAATCCAAACACCTACAGACTTGGGCAAAACTGAGATTTGAACTTCAGTTGGCGCTCAGTCTGACTGGAAGGTGAGGGAAAACCTTGCCTCAGACACTTCCAAACTTTGATTCTCTGGATGCCAACTCATTCAGTTTCTAAAATCACAGCTCACACATGGCTGTCTGTGCCAGTCAGATTTGTTAAGACCAAGTCCATTTAATTACAGCTTCAAAGCCCTTCTTCAGTTTGAGGACTCCTGTTACATTCATTTTCAGCTCTCTGGGTCCAGTTTTCACAAGAGGAAGAGGCCTAGCTCCCTGCTCCAGCTCCTGTGGGATGGGGCGGTCAGAAGACTACTTGGAGCTCTGCAGAAGATCCTTCCTTCCTCAGGATTCAGGGAATTTTCCTCCCCAAATGTGGGTTTCTGATAAGCAGCTCCTGTTCTGCTCCCTTCTTTTTCCACTAACAATTGACGGGATTGTTTGTTTTCCCTCTCTGCAATGTAACTCCTCCTGCAGGGGTGCCAGATTGGCTTTGTGAAGGAGGAAGGCCAAATCAGACATTAAATTGTGATCTGTGCATCAGCCTTACATAATTCAGGCCATACAACACCCCACCGTGCTTGCTAATGACAATGTATGTGGGGAGGGGAGCTGGACAAAGAAGGTCTGTCATCTTGCCCCTCAGACTTGCATCCAGAGAGGTGCTTAAGTGCATGCTTAGGAGAATAAGGTCCCCTTGAGCCTGACAGACCCACTCCTATACTCGGAGTTAATTAGATGTTAAAATGCTTTTCTTGCCTGGAACATCAGTGTATTTCTGCTGAATTTCACAAAACCAACTAGTGAAGATGTGATACCAGGGCAACGCTGGGGCAAGAGCAGAACACGAGCAAACGAAGTGTGCACTTCTGTGACACCCTAACTCCAGCGTGACAAATTGCGGTGCCAAAGCCCTTCTCCAGCGCGAGCAGTAGGGTCCATAAATCACCAGCACTGCAGCTTTCCGGGAGGCGGCAAGAATGGAGTTTCATGCACTAAACTACCCTTGTTTTGCCCTTTGGTTTTCCCAGTGGCTTCCCCGCAGAGCAGCCAGCCTGCAGGCTCAACAGCTCCCACTGCTAGGGCAGCCCTCAGGCCCGCAGCAGGTCTCAGGCCTTGCGGTGGGGCTAGGCCCCATCTTGCTGGCACAGCCCCATGCAGCTGTGCAGCAGGCAGAAGGCCTCCCCGCAGCCTGGCCTCTTCACAAGGGATGGCCCCTCTCCTGCTGTGTCTGTAATCAGTGACCATTTCTAGTTTTGTCCTGAAGTTTATTACCATTTAAATAGCCTCCCAGCCTGAAACATCCTGGGGGGGTTCTGCCTCTTCTGCTTCACAGCCCGGGAAATTAATTCCCTTAGGGTCTTGTCCACACACAAAAATGGTGCTAGTTTAACCAAACTGGCTTAGAAACTGTTTTAGTTAAACCCACAGAAGACCTTTTGTTGGCCTTCGGTTTCGACTGTCTGCAGACTTGGCATAGTGTATAATATGCTTAGGCAGGGAAGCGTTTATTTGTAACCAAAATTACAGGACTAAGCCCTGCTGTCTGCAGCAAGGTCTGCTGACTTGTGTGAGCAAATTCCAGCTTTACCTGGGTGTGTGTTCTTAGGCCTTAAAGATGTAAGGGCCAGACTGCAAACGCCTTTAATCAGGAAGCAATTAATTGCACAAATTTCCTCTTTGCAGCCAGTGTAGCACTCATCCAGGTAATACTCCCTGGAAGGCAGCGGCTCATGCCTGCACACTACTTTTATTACTGTATGTCTCTGCTAATTAGTTCCTGTTGGATGCGAGGCCAGATTGCTACGGGGGTTTCAGATAAAAGATACAACCAGTTAAGATGATCTAAAGATAGCTTTAAGAAGAAAAACAAATGCTTTGCTTTCCTATCTAACTCTTTTTTAAAAAATTTTTCTGAAGAAAGCTCCCAAGTACAGCTCATGCTTTCTCTGGAAGCCAGGACTGGGGCTGTGAAGGTTGTTTCTGTGAACCGATACAGAGCATACTGGACTGTTTTTTTTTCCAGAGCACCCTGGTTCTCGTCCAGGGCCTATCCCAAGTAGACAAACACCTTGTTGGTCTCTTTTGCAAAGAATCCTGATCCCCAGTCCTGGTTCTCCCTCAAAAATAATGCTCAACTTCAATTTGAGAGGACTGGGTGGGTGTGCAGTGGGAGAGGGACACCTTGGGGAGGGAGAGTCCTGCTGACAATCCCTGGGGCAGCACAGTGTGTCACCAAGGGTGACAGTACGGCTCTGGCTGCCCCTCTGCCCCACACTGGGGTCAGGGCCACTTCCAGCCCTCCTAGCACTGACGCTGACCTTGCTCACTGTCGCGAGTGCAAGCCCCACATCCTTCCTGTTCTGCATGCTGACTATAAACAGCAAACTCACTTGTTATGCCATTATTGCCATTTACTAGCAGAAACTTTCCTCTCTGCGCACCAAAAGCACAGCTCTTCGTGCCTGTTATACTTGTATTTCCAATGTTATAAATAACACATTAGCCTGGTTTATGTGTTCATGCAAGTCAAGCTATAAACTGGCAGATGAAGGAAATTAACTGTCTCCAGAATTCGCATTCCTGTCACTTATTCAATTTTTTGATCAACGTAATTGCTCAGAGCAAGAGCTAATTGGAAAATTACACGCAGTTACCCTCTCTGTAGAGGAGGAGAGGCTTATCGAGTGTTTTACTGCAGGCAGTTTCATTACTTCCAATACTGTGGTAGAAACATGATTTTTAATAGAGCCAGGCACAAACATATAAAGCTTGTTTGCTAGCCAGATGCTTTCCCACCCTTAAAATAGGTCCAGTAGTTTGTGGTGCGAGGCTTGATACACGTCTGTACTGCAAGTACCGTGGCACACGGGTGTGGGAGCTGTAAGCCAACATCAGGAGAAGGAGCCTACAGCACTAAATGTGTCTCTGCTTCTGTATTTCTGTCTTCGTGCTGGTGCTGCAGCCACACGTGTCTGGTTCTGGCCACAACCGCGTCCCATCACTGGGAGCTGATGTGGAGAGCATTGGTCAGCTGGTGTTAGCCAGGAGTGGGAAAGGCATACAGGGATTTGTTGTTGTTGCTGCTGTAGAAGACTGTAAATCCCCACCTTGCTGGCTCAAGTCCTGCATTGATGCCACAATTCAAGACACTGGTATCTTTGGAATGACTTTTTTTATTTCTCACCATGCATGCACACACGCTTCATCATTAAATTAAACACAATCTAAGGAGCTGGTGCTGGAGCAGAGGAGTGGGGATGGAAAGGACCAGGAGACAGGAGACTCAAACCCTAAAGCAGTCCCTGTTTCCATTATTAGCTCTAGCATTGTTTGGGGCTGGAACATTTGATTTGTTTAAGCAACAGCAAGCAGTTTTCCAGGCTGCACAGAGGGGGAGGAAGCCCATCTATCAATGCCAACAGTTTGCAACCTATTGTCTGCAGGCCCTGAGGGGACCTCTGGGTTATCTGTAGGGGAAAGGCAGCTAAGAAAATCAACCCTGTTGTCAGTTGCCTTAAATTTGTGACAGATGGTTTGCACCTCTGCTGGAAAATATCAGCAAATAAAAACAGGGTAAAAACTAAATATCCATGGAACAACACCATTTATTTATTTATTTTTTCTGCAGTGTGATGCCTGAACTGTCTGACCGTAGACTGCAGGGGCAATTTCCCCACCTCTGCCCTGCCATAGGATGTGCCCTGGAATGCTTTCCTCCTGCTCCTTGTGAGAAGTTCAAGCACCAGGTTTTGGCTGCTTGAAAAGCCCCCAGAAGTGGTCCACAGCAGTGTGAAGGCTGAGAGATGTTCTGGCCTGGATCTCGCCCCTGAGTGCCAGCTGTGCTGCTAACACTGCACAAGTGGCCCAGAACAGCCCTGGGAAACTCGCTGTACCGCACACCGTGTCCTAGAGGTTGATACTGTCTATATTTGCTGAGAACTAGGTAACCATGTGAGCAAGTTTTAGTTCATCCTAGAGGAGATCAAGAAATGAGTGCAGCACAGCCTGTTTGTACTTATACGAGGACATTTTTGTTAGCAGTGGAAGCGTGGTGTTCCTATAAATATATATATATATATATATATATATATTT
>WBMW01003636.1:3067864-3078540 GCA_013396635.1 Penelope pileata | reverse complement strand
CGCCTCCGCGCCGCACCTCCAGCCGCGTGGCCCTGCCTCCCCACGTCCCGCATCACGCATCCCCGCGTCCCGAAATCCCAAACTCCCTGCACCCTCACGTCCTGCATCCTGCATCCCTGCTTCCCCACATCCTGCACCCCGCATCCTGCGTCCTCACGTCCTGAAATCCCCAAATCTCCACATCCTGCAACTCTCTTTCTTGCATCCTGCATCCTTGCATCTCACATCCCTGCTCCCCCACATCCTGCCCCCACATACCTGTATCCCCCCATTCTGCATCCCACCCAGCATTCCCACACACCCCAGTCCCACACCAGCTCTGTAGCCCAGCAGAGCTGCTCAGCGGCCCAGTAGCCCCGCGCTCAGCATCCCGCAGCCCAAGCCTCTCTCCACATCCTGGCCCAGGGCATGAAGCGAGCGCTGCTGGCAGTGCTGTTGTTCAGAGGTCTGGGCTTTATTGTGGTTATTGCCCTCAGGGGTGATGGTAACTATAACCATGGAGGTGGCTGTGTCTATACCGAGGCTTTTTGCATGAGACCCTCTTATCAGCTGTGCTGGCAGAGGTGCCGTTTCCTTGCTGGAAGCTGGCGAACTCCTTCTAGTGTGGGCTTGGTGCAATCTGAGGAGATAGCTTTATGAATGTGCACGTTGCAGCAGGAGTGACTGGTTCTCTTCTGGTCCCACTGCTGTGCAGGACTGGAGGCAGAAACACAACACAGGTGGAAGCGGCAGCACCAGCAGCTGCTGCCTCTGCATCTCCTTGGCTCCAGTGCTTCAGCCTGGTACTTCACCGGGAGCTTTGTCCCCATCAGGAACAGTCCCTCCCTAGGCACAGTAACAGATTTTTCTGCAGGATTTTAGCACTATAAATGAATGCTGGAAACCTGGTGCTTTTGTTACACTGGGGCATTCTTCCTGCCGACTGTGAATTCACTTGATTGCATTTCTGCAACCAGAAAATTCAATTAACATACACAGAAAAAATGTTTGTCCCTTCAGTTCTTAGCCTGTTTCTATCCTTTTTCTTGTCTCACCAGGCCTCATGCTAGCAGCAACCCACAGGAGGGCAATGGGCCGCTCGGTGTGACGGGTCCCCTCCTGCCTGACTCCCTGCAGAGCCCCGCTGTGTGCCTGAAGCCATGGTCCACGGGTGTTGCTGCACTGTGAATGCTTTCCCGGTGTTCACGTGGGCTGCCTTAGCTGGAGCTTCATCCTCTTTTCTACTCAGGCACGAATATCTGCACACTGTTTTCTGCAGAGAGAAGGTACTTGAAACGGAAAAAAAAAATGCTGGAGTCACAAAAGGGAACAAAAAATCAAACTGGAAAATGTTTGCAGGCAAACAAGAAAAAAGCAGTTTGAGTCAATTGAAACATTTCATTTCAATACTTTCAAGCTGTTTTTTTGTTCACTTGAAAGTAAAATTATTTAAATTGTAGAAAACATTTGAATAAAGAAAACACTATTATAAATGCCAACGACATGAAAACACGATGTTTGACATCCTTAATTTTTTCTTCATTACTTTTATTTGAGAAATTCATTGGGCATGTTTTCCTTTGTGGGTCTCACAAGGAAATCAATAGCTTTAAGGACACTGTCTTCCTCAGAAATTAGGAATTATTAGAAAATATTGTTGAAAACTCTTATCCAGAAAAAGCTGGAAGCGCTTAGCATTGTAAGTCTAGCAGGAAGCTTTTAGCTCCAGATTGTGTTATATGTCCACCGGGGTGACAGAGGTGCTTACAAATTAAGTTCAAAGATGCGGCAGTGGTGGAACTAAGCACACATTTCCTGATGCCCGTGCCTATCAGTGCAGGGGTGTTTAGGCTGCTGCTTACAAATAGGAGCTGAACTCATTCTCGTACCAAAGGGAGCAATCAAAGCCCCAGTGATTCCCAAAGAGAAATCAGGGCCAGTGTACCCTTTCTCCCATCTTCTTTCTGCCTGTGTTGTCAGGAAGATGCACATTGTGGATATGGCCCAATCCCCGCCCTTCCTCGGTGAGTCAGAGTCAGCTTCTAAGATCTTGCTGATGTGAAGTCAGAATGGGAGGATGGTCTTGTGGCTGAGTATAGGGACTGTGAGTCAGAAGAGTTTGTTTGTGTAAAACAAAACTGCTCCTTTCATTTATTAGCAGATGTCTCTAAACAGCCTAAACAAGTTGCCACTGGAAAATTTCAGCTGTAGGCATTTTAAAGCTGGAGGGGAAAAAAAGTCCATTTGACATTTGATCATTTCTGCAGCAACATCACATTTATCCATAACCAGCTGTGTTGTTATGAAAAGGACAAGCACCAAGGTAAATACCAGCAAAATCCTGACCTGGGTTTCAAGCCAACCAAACTCCTGCTGATTGCACTGGGAATGTTGATTAAAGACCTTAAGCTGTGACCCACAACAATTCAGCCAGGTTACTGCTGCCACTTGAGTGAAATTGGAAAGTGGGACACAGCCCCAGCGAGTTTATCAGCTCTGAGCAGAGTGTTTATAGGCAGATAACCTGCAAGTACCTCCCTGCTTAGCCTCAGATTCTTACAGGGGATTCAATAGGTTGTGTGTGTGCTGGTGGGAGATATTAAAGTCATTCAGGCAAAAATGAAAAAACGACCCCGCTTTGGAACAATCCTTTGGAAATCAGTCATTCATTATGTGCAGTTAATGATCAGTTCGTGGGTTAATAGCCAAATGTGAAGCTAAGGATGATTAAAGCTTAAAACAAATTAACTGTTCGGTGACTGCAGTTAAGACAATGTTCCATTAATTTTTGATGGTTACTTTCCTGGATAAGCTCCCACAGAGGCTGACGAGGGATATTTTAACTTGTCAAGGCAATAGCACCATAGCAACAAATCCGCAAGAAACCTGTCAATTTGGTGCACAGAATCTGCTCTGCATAACAGGGCTTTGATCTGGAAGCGCATTTAGCACTGCCATTTTTTTATGGACGTGGTGAAAAGGTGAAATAGGTCCCTTGTTTAAGTAGGACAACTTATTCTTGTCATTTAGCTTTTGAAGAACACGCTGTACAGAAGCACAGCTCTTTCAATGTAGAGCTCCAGTCAGGGGAGATGGGCCTTGAGCGTGAGGACGTTTACCCTTGGGTTAACAGTGAAACAAGCCACATGTAGGTTTGCAGAATTCAGCCCCTGTTCTTTATATATATTTCTATATAAGAACAAAAGCAAAACAAATAATTTTAAAAAATCATATTTTATTTTCATAGAATCATAGAATCATAGAATGGTTCAGGTTGGAAGGGACCTTAGAGATCATCTTGTTCCAACCCCCCTGCCATGGGCAAGGACACCTCCCACTAGACCAGGTTGCCCAAAGCCCCATCCAGCCTGGCTTTGAATACTTCCAGGGAGGGGGCATCAACGACTTCCCTGGACAACCTGTTCCAGTGTCTCACCACCCTCACAGTGAAGAATTTCTTCCTTATATCCAGTCTAAATCTACCCTCTTCCAGTTTATAACCATTACCCCTTGTTCTGTCATTATCTATCCTTGTAAAAAGCCCCTCCCCAGCTTTCCTGTAGGCCCCCTTCAGGTACTGGAAGGCTGCTATCAGGTCCCCCCGCAGCCTTCTCTTCTCCAGGCTGAAGAGTCCCAACTCTCTCAGCCTGTCCTCGTAGGGGAGGTGCTCCAGCCCTCTGATCATCCTCGTGGCCCTCCTCTGGACCCGCTCCAACAGCTCCACATCCTTCTTGTGTTGGGGGCCCCAGAACTGGACACAATACTCCAGGTGAGGTCTCACGAGAGCAGAGTAGAGGGGCAGAATCACCTCCCTCGACCTGCTGGCCACACTTCTCTTGATGCAGCCCAGGATGCGGTTGGCCTTCTGGGCTGCAAGCGCACACTGCCGGCTCATGTTGAGTTTCTCGTCAACACACACCCCCAAGTCCCTCTCCTCAGGGCTACTCTCAAGCCATTCTCCGCCCAGCCTGTATGTGTACTTGGGATTGCTCCGACCCAGGTGCAGGACCTTGCACTTGGCTTTGTTGAATTTCATGAGGTTGGCATGGGCCCACCTCTCAAGCCTGTCCAGGTCCCTCTGGATGGCATCCCTTCCCTCTGGCGTGTCGACTGCACCACACAGCTTGGCATCATCTGCAAACTTGCTGAGGGTGCACTCGATCCCACTGTCCATGTCACTGACTAAGATGTTAAACAGCACTGGTCCCAGTACCGATCCCTGAGGAACACCACTTGTCACTGGTCTCCATTCAGACACTGAGCCATTGACCGCCACTCTCTGAGTGCGGCCATCCAGCCAGTTCCTTATCCAGCGAGTGGTTCGTCCATCAAACCCATATTTATTTTGTTCATCTCCAAATCCCTGTTTCCCCAGGTGGGTTCCCAAACGGACACCTCATCCTGTAGTTTTTAGGCTGTGCTTCAGAGACACACCAGTAGTCTGCTATGGTAAGAAGAGATGGTCAGGAAAGTGGATGGAGAGAAGCAGACTGGGCAGGCACACTGACTCCCATACAAACAAATACCACGGCGAGGGAGAAAGTATCAAAATGCATTGTAAGCTTGTCTAGCTTCCTTTCTGTTGTCAGTGAAAATCACCACAGTGCCATTGCGCTTGACAGTCCTTGGATTGTTCTCCAGAAGTATGGTAGCAATAGAAACTGTCAAGAAGCTCCAGCACATCCCTGTTCCCTAGAAACACAGGCAGTTGTACCTAACTGTTCCTGACAGCCCCATGCATCTCACCCTGGTGGAGATGCCATGGCCCCAGGAGGCAATCGTAATATGCAGCTGTCCTTACCATTGGGAAGTTTTTCCTGACATCTGTATTGAGCTTCCCTTGCTGCAATTTAATCTCATTATTTCTTGCCTTATTTACCTCCACGTGCTGTGGAGAATGGATTATTCCCCTTCTCTTTGGCATGGCAAAGCCAAATTGCATGCAGCCCCCCACTGCTCACAGCCCCTGTGAGGGGCAGCCACCTTTCCTTCTCCTTGCTGCCTGACAGTCACCACTAGCCAGTCCTCCCCAGGCAGCCCACAGCAGCATTCCCCACTGCTGTCCTTTTCTGCTGCATTGCTTTAACCCAGTTCCCATCTTTATCCACTTGATGGAGTTGTCTCTGGCTCTGAGTCCTTCTCCAGCTCTCATCCTTTTCCCTTAGATGCATCTCTCAGGGTCAGCCCAAGCACCTTCCCATTTCCTCTGCACCCACTTTGCTGTTTTGCTTCTCCTCAGGCTCCTGGAGGCGAGGGCTTCACAAAGCCAGCTCCCAAACTGTGAGGCTGCACCGAGCACACATCAGCATATAGCCAGCTCCACATTAACCAAGAAGCAAGATAACCCAGAGCACGAAAGGAAAAAGAGCTCTGTACATGGTCAGTCCATGGAGCCAAACAGACATTTTATCCTGCATGGTTTTTTTGTTAATTGTTGCTCTGGACATTTTTGTTTTATCAGATGGGGAGTGACACTTAAGACGTAGCTAATTTGTGCCTCTTGTCAATGGCTCTTTGTTTTCTTTTCGTCTTCNTTTTTTTTTTTTTTCTCCCTGAACCTATAACCATCTCTTTGTTTCCTCTGGCCGGCTGTCCACTAGGATTCCTGCAAGGCAGCCTTACACCAGGCTGCGTCACAGCAGTAGGACCCACCAGGCCTCTGCGTGAGGCCCTGCTCTGCAAATGCAGCCCAAAAAACAGCAGGCAGGTGCCAAGGGCAGGCTGGGCAGCTGAGGGCAGCAAGGAGATGGCACTGGTCAGGAAAAACAGGGTCAAGAGCTCCATGTGCAGCAGTTCTGCAGGGGGAGGCCTCTGTGGCTGCAAGGCTGCTGTGGCAGTGCCATGCCGACTAGTGAACAGGGCAGAGCGGCCCTGCCCTGTGTGAGTTTGCCCCAGCCCAAAACAGTGCTCCCACTGCCAGTGCCTGGGTGCATTTTGGGAGGCCCAGGACAGTTTCCTGTGATTTGTGTGCAGCTCCTGCTCTGCAGGGACAAAGGCTCGTCCCTCTGGGGGCAGCTGGGGGCCTTCAGGCCTTCAGGTGGGCCGAGCCCACCCCAGGCTGCATGGATGCCAGCTGTGAGCCTCACACTGCATTCACAGCAGCCTTTTGTTCTCCCCTCTCACCTCTGGCTGACACCTGCTCGCCTCCTACGTGGAGCAACATCCGTGCCTTGCAGCAGGGCCCACTGAGCGTGCAGGGCGGGGATGCAAGATTGGAGCCCACCAAGGAGGTGGAACACGCTTGTGGCCTTTCCCTAGTTATTCTTATCCTTGCTGAGTGTTCTCCCTGCTCAGCACTGCCTCTGGTAGCAACGAGGTTTTTCTCCCATTATCAAAGCTATTTAAAGGAAAAAAGGAAATTTGACAACAAAAAAATCCACCCAAGATATCTGGGCCTTATCCACTCTTCTGTTAATTAGCTTTAATGAAAACAATAAAACCAGAAAGCAAAGCAAAAGCCAACAGAGGTAATTGGGACGGGCTGCTGGAGGAGCAGGAGCTCTGGGAAATGGAGAGAGGGCTGCAGAGAGCATCGCCTTGCAGAGAGCCCCAGATTCCTGGGTCCTGCCTCTTCCCATCAGACCAGGCCAGGTAATTATCACAGCTGTGCTTTGTGCTGCTTGATGAGCTGTGCTTCCCTGGCTGCCTTTGGGATGCAGCAGCGCTGGCAGGGAGCGTTCCTGCAGGCATGGCACGGTTAAGCCCACACAAGCAAGCAGCCTTCTGGGAGAACTTGCTGGGAGATTCTGCCTGCTCATTTTCAATGAAAAGTTTCCAAGGACAGCAGTAGCATTTTATAAAGCACATGTACAGACAAAAAAACTCTTGGACTTCCTCCTCCTCTCTAGCAAACACTTTGCTGCCTTTTTTACAGTGCCATTCCTACTGACGTAAGCCAAAGATAAGAAACATTTGCCTGTGGTGCCTCGCTCAGTTTTACATGTGCAGCTTATGTGCTGATTTGCCCTGTGTCCCTGCTGAGGTTTCAGTCCACTTTCAAATGAAAGCACTGGGGTCCTTGCTCAGCTTATCATACTGACACAGCTGGCAACCTCCCAATCTCCTGCCCCCAATGCCTTTACTGCAGTGGAAAATCATTTTAGTGGTTTGCATTTACAGCTATCAGAGTCTGGCATTTAAAGCCCCTAGGTCACCTCTGGGTGAAGACCCCTCTCCTCCACTGCTGGAGATGCGGAGCTGCAGCTTTTCTGTCCTTCTTGCTCTGACACTCTTTTTCAAAAGCACAGAGAACCTTAAAGCCATGGGAGATGGGGCTTTGCATTGTAGAGCTCTGTTGGCTGCTAGCTACATTGTTAGCAAGGGACTCATAGGTAGAAAGAGGAGGCTTGAGAGGAAAAAATAACTCACACTGCAGCTGGCTCTCACACACCTCTGGCAGCAGAGAGGCTGGGAGGCAGCCGGACCTGGGCTGGGCATTGGGAGGCACCCGAGAACTCTACTACAAGCACCTGAGCCAGGACTGGGACAGCGGGGTTTGCAGAGCTGTTTACACGCAGTGAATCCTGGCCTTTACTTTCCTGCCTTTGTTCTGCCATGTAGCACAGAGAAGCCACGGCTCTTCCCATTGCGAGGCTGTGGCAGCTGTCCTGCAGGGCAGCCCTGCGCTGTAAGCAGGGCAGCTATCGGGGCAGCTCGGCCTGCTCACTTCCAGTAAAAGTGACGCTTGTGCTGGATTGTTCCAAGGCTTTTAATCCTCACCAACAAGATCCTAGCAACTGCTTTCAGAAACGAACTTTAACAATGGAAAAGGAAAAGGCTTTTCAGCAGTGGCTATGGGATTCTTCCAAGTCTGACACCAAGAGGAAGCGGTCGGCTCCAGAAGAGATAACATGAGAAAAAACCCCTGCTTGTCAGACTTTAAAAGTCACCAACCCATGAGGATAGAAGCACCCTGGCAGGCAGGTCTCTTTGTCCCTCACCTCCCAGCCTTGCTGGCAGAGGCCAAACCCCTCCACGAGGAATGTGCTGTCCCTCCCCTCGAGATGTGGGCCTATGCAGGGTGTGCACGGCCCACCTCGGGGGGTCCCATGGTGGTGGGGAGGCAGAGCAGCTCTCTGGAGAGATGGTCTCTGTTGGACTGGCCAGTGGCCATATCAGCCTCACCTAAGATGGCAGCCATTGTGTTGTTATTATTAGGTATCGGGAGCTTGGTGGACCAGGAGCTGTTCTGGCAGTCCACCTGGGGAGCTGGTAGTGTCATGGCAGCTAAGAAAAGCTGGTGAGGGGATCCATATACAGGCCAGTGGGTGGTATGGCTTGGCTTTAGCTGCCTCTCTCCAGATTGTCTCCATTTTTCACTGAGGCTTTTCTCTGCCACAACCGAGATCTCACCCAGCCCGTGCCCATCAGCACCCTGCTGGGGCCATGTCTCCATCCCTGTGACAGAGCTCCATCTCTGTGCCCCCACACTGTGGGACAGCCCAGGGCCCTGAGGGGCTTCAGGAGGAGCAAACTGATGGCTTCCATGCAGCACTCAGGATGTGCAGAGCCTGCCAGCAGCTGTGGGCTGAGATGGGCCGAAAAGGACATTAAAAGTGAGATAAAGGGATCACCTCCCACCGCAACTCCCCTGCCGAGGCACTGCAGATAGGAGGCTGGGGTTAATTTGTTTTCCGCATTAATTAGGAATCTGGGAGGCTTGAAGCAATTGTGCTTTGTTTAGTTTTGTTTCATTTTGTTTTCAGGTTTATCTCAACAATCCTTTTCGCCTTCCAGCTTGTGTTAGTGTCTCCTCAGCCAGAACTCAGCTTGAGGGGTGGGGGGAGATCACTGTGTTAATCATGGGTGCCGATTCCTCATCCCTTTCCCCAGGTAGTGAAACCTTGCCTGAGATCCATATCTTGGGTGATGAACACCCTCTTTAAAAAAAGCCTTGGCAAAAATATATACATGTATTTTAATTACGAATTAAGTATATAGTACAAACAGTAAGATCCTGTGCTTCCCTAGCCCTTTTCCCTCCTGGTTCTCAATAAGCAGCCTCAAGAGAACTCCTCTGGAGTCAGGGCAGGCCAGAGCCATGCTTTACACAAGCTCTGTTTGCTTGCCTTCTTGCTGCTCCCTTTCCCCCCTTCCCACCAGACACTGGCCAGCTCAGCAGCATCACCACGATCCCACTGCTTGCAACAGGACGGGGAGCATCACCGATGGCTTCTTTCCAGCCGTAAGGTCGCAAGGAGCAGGGCCTTGGGGCCAGTCTCTCGGAGCGGGCCGTGCCCGGCCCTGCCCGGCAGCAGTGCATCACGTCATGCCCGGGGCGCAGCGCCTGGCTCCATGTCAGGCTTTTCAGGTTTCTGCAGGGAAAAAAAAGAGAGAAAGCTTTCATTCTACAAGGCCAGCACCCCGTTCGTGTTCTTCATATCACAGAGAAAGTGATAAGCCAGGATACAATAATGACCTACTTCACGTCTTGATAAAATAATTTCCTCTCCCTGTCATTTTCCTCAAAGAACAATATTTGACTAATGTGAGCATGTAAGATAGAGCGGGAGCTTTTCGGGGAGCTGATAACGGAGCAGATCCAGCCCCGAGAGAGACAGCAGCCGCCCTGCTGACCTGCGTGGAGCTAAGCCTGCTTATCCCACAGCTCAGTGCTCCAAAAGCAATCGTGTAAGAACCTGTGAGATGGGTGCATGCCATCGGGCCAGGCTGACCACCTTGGCGATGGCGGTGCTGCTGGGAGCACCCTCCAGGCAGGATGCCCCTGCTGCTGGGGCTGCCGCGGCTCACTGCTGTGGTGCGGGCGGGCACCCTCTGCAGAACAACAGCTTCGATCATCCCCTCGCACAAAAGGCCTCTGTGCTTGGCAGGGCGCATTACAGCACGGCACAACCATGCAGCTCCCCAGCCACTGCTGCCCGCCCTCCCCACGCAGGAACAATGCCCGCGGCTGTGGATATCCACTCGGACCCCACTCGGCTCAATACCACAACTGTGTTTGTCCACTGAAGGTGCTCAAAAATGTGCATGGGGCACTTTCTGCTTGTGGTGTTTGCACCAAGAGCTTTCCCACATCATCACTCAGTGCCATTCAAGTCCTCCCATCTGCACGAGGCTGCCTCATGCGCAGCTTTGCTGCCAGAGTTCTCATCCCAGCACTGATGCGGGATGTGGGTCTGCTATGTGTCACTGCAGGGAGGAGGTGGCATTGCTCGGAGAACCGGGACTTTGGGGCCTCGCCTTGTCATTACAGTGGCCATGTCATTACAGTGGCTAGATGGCCAATTGCCAACCCATCACGAGTGCCTCCCGCTTACCCTGCCTCACGCAGAGAAGCGCCCACGGCTGCACTTAGGGCAGTGCCTCGCTCCATGCTATGTGCGCTTCGACAAGCCGCTGGTTAACAAGAAACGGCACACGATGCAACTTCTTGCCATACACGGGTGCCTGCTCCTGCCCAGCACGACCCAGCCGCGCTGCCCGCACACCGCCACAGCCACCCCGCGCCGCGGGCCGAGAGCTCCGCGGAACCCCGCGGGAGGGCGTGCCGGGACGCGACGGGGCGAGCGACGCGCCCCCTCCACCCCAGCCAATTGCGGCGCGCGGCGGGCCAAGCGGACCAATCAGAAGCTCGGTCGCCGGGCGGCGGCACGCCCCCTCCGTGCAAGCCGCTGCCGTCGGGCGGGCGGAGCGGGCGCTATGGCGCCGCCTGCCGGGCCGGGCCGGGCCGGGCCGGG